>JAOTQQ010000003.1:28741564-28755509 GCA_026546715.1 Gallinago undulata | reverse complement strand
AATTTCTTTCTGGTATCTCATCTAAATCTCCCCTCTTCCAATTTAAAACCATTGCCCCTTGTCCTGTCACTGCACTTTGAGTCAAAGAGCCCCTCCCCAGCTCTCCTGTAGTCCCTTCAGATACTGGAAGGCCGTTATAAAGTCTTCCCAGAGCCTTCTCTTCTCCAGGCTGAACAACCCCAACTCTCTCAGCCTGTCCTCATAGGGGAGGTGCTCCAGCCCTCTGAGCATCTTCATGGCCCTCCGCTGGACCTGTTCAACAGGTCCATGTCTTTCTCCTGTGTTGAGGACTCCAAAGCTGGACACAGAGCTCCAGGTGGGGTTTCACAAGCACAGAGCAGAGGGGCAGAATCACCTCCTGTGACCTGCTGGCCACACTTCTCTTGATGCAGCCTGGGATGTGGTTGACTTTCTGGGCTGCCACCATGCACTGCTGGCTCATGTTGAGCTTCTCATCCACCAACGCCCCCAAATCCTTCTCCTCAGGGCTGCTCTCCAGGCATTCTCCACCCAGCCTGTATTTGTATCAGTGCCGACCCTGCTGGGCTTGATGCTCTCTGGTGATGTTCCCCCACTCTGTAGCTGGGATGGGAGCCAGGACCCCTGGGCAAAGGAGGGCCACCTCCCCAGACCCCAGGCCAAAAAAAAAAAAAGTATAAAAGCCCACCCTGGTGAGCACAAGTTCCTTCTCCCTTGGGAAGACCCGGCTTGCAGGGGGTGGGGTGACAAGGCACGGGGATGCTTGGGCATGTCCATGCTTTCCTGTTCCCCCCATCCTGCTGCAACCCATCCCTGCACCCCCAGGAAATGCTTAGTTTTGGCCTCGGATCCTCATTTGGGGGTGGGGAGCTGACCTTCGGCAGGGCTAAGGTGGCAGGTCCCATTTTGGGTGTGGGGTTTAGCTCCAGAATGAGGCTGGATCCTACTGGGAGGGCAGGGGGAATACGAACACAGACAAACCTGATCTGCAGGGACCCCCCCAGCACTGCGAGGGGGGCTTTACCGAGGCTGATGGGGCTCAAGGCTCTGCTTAACGCTGCTTAACACTTCTTAACGCTCGGGGAAACCACCAAAATTCCAGAAAAAGCAGCCCCAGTTGGTGCCTGGCATTTCGCTGCCTGCACACGAACGGAGCAGAGACGCAGCATCTGTCGAGGTGCTGGAAAACATCTGCTTCCAGCCTGTCCTGGGCCACAGGGACTCCCTGAGACTCACCAGACCCTGCTTGGATCTGGTACCCTGTCTCTGCCTGAGCCCAGCTGCTTTTCCAGTCGTTTGTCCTGCTTGGGGTTAACTCTGCAATTGCAGCTGCAGGCTGCGATGCTGTCACCCCCTCTAACCACATCTCTATTTGGGGGGGGTGTCCTGTATCTTAGCCAGAAAACCTTATTTCTCCCACTATAAATAGTAGATATATGCGTGTGTGTGTATATATGTGTGTGTGTATGTATATATATAAATAGGCAGATTTGCAAGTTGCTATCCACCCATGCTCTGTAGAAAAGAGAAGTGTGGTTTTATTTTCTTGCAGAGGGGGAAACTGAGGCACAGGCTGGCAGGCTCGTGC
This sequence comes from Gallinago undulata, assembly GCA_026546715.1. Lineage (NCBI taxonomy): Eukaryota > Metazoa > Chordata > Aves > Charadriiformes > Scolopacidae > Gallinago > Gallinago undulata. The sequence goes on along the minus strand of JAOTQQ010000003.1, from coordinate 28,753,942 downwards.
CTGGAGTCACCGGGGGAAGACATGAAGGTTCCTCACGTGCATTCAATCACCCTAGCGAAGGGACGGTCCCCGCGGTGTGTCCCTCGTGCCAGTCCTGCTCCGTCTGCATCACTCACCCCTCTGTCAGGCTGGGCTCTTTGCAGATGCTGTTGGGTCACAAACCCACACGCTGCGGCACCACCGACAGAGGATTTTTGGTCGTTAAGCCAATCTCATCTTTATTTCCACGTCCGTTTGCAGGTGAGGGTTATTGGGCAGTTTATTCTCTGCTTGGGCTCATCTCCCTCGTCGGGAGCAGCCCGAGTTCCACTGAGCAGAGTAAAACCACGCAGACAGGGAGAGAGCGCCTCTTTATTTGCCAGGTATGCTTTTTTTGTCCAGTATTGTATGAAAAATGAGACCTGAATTGGACTCTCGTGGGGATGAAAAGGTACCCGTGTGAATTGGGATTAGGGATTTGCTTTGCGGCGGTTTGGGTTGGTGTTTTTTTTGGCTTCTTCCTTTATTTCTGGGAGGAATGAAAGCAACAGCACGTCGGCTGCAAAGACGAGAGCTTTCTTGGAGAAGATCCAGGCTGGTTTGACACTCTGTTGCCCTGAATGACAAGAATAAAAATAAAATAAAGAAAAATAAAGAAAAAAAAACCCAAAACCAAGCCCAGAAAGAAAGAAATTCTAGCAGCCACCGCTCCTGCTCCCGCATTGCTTAATCCAACAGCTGAAGGTTTATTTGTACTGACTAAGCTGAAGTGAGCAACTTAATTCCCTTCTAATTCTCTTCAGAAGGCTTCAGAAAGCCTAATAGCTGTTTTCTTGCACGCAGTGAACTCGGAGGCAGCCCCCAGCCTTCCCGGGGCTCTGTGGCTTCGGTGGCGGTGGCTGGGGCTTTATTTCCCCTTCCTGAACGCAGCTGCGGCTGGAGCCAGGAGCGGGACTGGTGGAGCTGCTGAGGATGGAGCTGATCTTTCCTGGGTGCTTTATTCTGGCAGCGATGGTGGGTGGTCTCGCTCCGTCCCCGACGCGACAGCGAGGAGCGGTGTCACCCCGCCACGTGCCCAGGGAGGTGTTTGGGGCACCATCCCTGGAGGTGTTCAAGAGATGAGTTGACATGGTGCTCGGGGATATGGATTAGTAGTGGATTGGTGTTGGTTTTGGGTGTGGTGGGGTATGTGGTTTGTGGTGGTTTTTTGGGGGTTGGTTGTTTTTTGTGGGTTTTTTTTCTCCATTGGTTGGACTAGATGATCTTAAAAGGTCCCTTCCAACCTAGGTGATTCTGTGATTCTGATCTGTGGGGACATTTCTCAGCCGGGACTTGGCCAAGTGTGTGGCTTTAGAACCTCTCCTGGTCCCCGTGGCTCCAAAAGGCATCTCAGGGGGGTTTAATACACTGCAAACCCCACTTAGTATTTACAGCATCTCTTTTTCCTGACAGCCCAGAGTGCCGAGCCGCAGGAAGACCCTCACATCCCTGAGATGCAGGTGAAAATCCTCAGGAAATCCGGCAGAGCATCCCACCTGCAGGATGCTGCCTGCTTAGTGCTGGGGATGGGAAACTGGGATTCATGATACCCTTGGCTACGAGGTTCAGAGACCTCCCCTACATCTCCCAAGGGGCCAAAGATGACCTGCCTGGAGATGGCAGGTCACACCAGGTGTCCCCAAGCCTTGGAGGGAGGGGTACAGTGGGAGGGCCATACGCAAGGACCCTGCTTTTTCTTCCCCAGCGCTGCTGCCAGGATCAGCCCTTCCCAAGCAAAGCCCCAGCTCCAGTCTTCACTGACATCTAGTGGCAATGGGGACACTTAGAGCTGGCAGTGGGGTGGCTACTTGTAGTCAAAAAGCAGGGTGCAGCTTTTTCTGCAGGTCCCCATCCTTGGCGGGATGTCACCTCCTCCAGGGAAAGCGGCACACAGCAGGCAGGGACCTTGGAAATAGTGTCCCTGCCACCACCTTGGATCTGCAGATGGGGACATCTGGAGGCATTAAAGGGTTCAGGGTGAATAGGCTTTTAAAATATAACAGCAAACCTTTGCCAGCTGCAGGCTGCCTGCTCTGTTGCCCTTCTCTATTCTCCTCCAGCAGCCTGGAGCACGGCTGCCCTCCTGGGCAAGGATGGGATTTGAAACATGCTACTGGAGGCACTAGTCATGAGGGCTTCTCGCATCTTTCCCATCTAAAGAAATGAAATTTTGGCAGGAGGTGCTAGTGTGGGTGAGCCCTGATCTGCTCCAGTTGAGCTAAAAGCTGTTAAAAAAGCAGAAAGAAAAGCAGCAGCAGGAGAGGAAGCTGTAAAGGGAGGTGGATGTTGAGGCTGGGATGTGCCCAGCTCCTCAGAGATTTCTCTTGATAGAAGCGGGTGAGATGCCAACTGGTCTTGTTGCCCCACTGAGGCTGATGGATGATGTTGCTCTGCAAACCCAGTTTGTAAAACCTGAGCCAGTGCAACCCACCCCTCAGCACTGGAGCTGCTCTTGGGACCAGAGCTGACCCTTGGTGTTTGGACTAATTTTACGTCCTCCACCAAAAAAAAAACCCCAAACCGGGTACACTTTGTTGCAGTGCAAACAGAGTTTTACAGGTCTTTTAATCTCTGCAGTTCTGAAATTCCCTCTCGAAGCGCCACAGAGCCCGACTCAGCCTCCACACTGCTGAGAATCCCTTCTACGGGAACACATTATTTGATAGGAATCTGCCTGGGGTTTTTTTTATTCCCCCCGAACATCCTTATCGCTGCCCTGGTTGCACGTGTGTGCATGCGGGACAGCGCTTCCTTCCCGTTCATCTGCTGGAAATTCGGTCAATCCACCGCCCTCAGAGGACTATCAGAGCACAGTGGTGTGGCCATCCCTTTTCTGCAGAATGAGGATGGAAATTAGCACCTCGAGAGCCCTGTCCCCAACTCCGTGCCAGGAGGAGCAGAGCGAGGGGAGCCTGACCCGACCCCAAAGAGGGAGGTGAAACCCTTGAAGAGCTAGGACCCCTCTCCAACTACAGGTGTACCTAATCTAATTCACTGATTTTCAAGCAAATTAACTCCTGGGCAGGGCTGAAGCCAAGTGGATCTGCTAAAAATAAATAAATCTCTGCACTAAGAGAAGAGGGAATGGTTTGCCAAGGAGGAAGGAGCCAAGGCAGCTGGCAGACATCTAGTCCCATTGCTCAGCCCAGTTGGAGCCCAGAATCGTAAGGCCCAAGGTGCCCGAAGCTTGAAGCTAAATGCTTTTTTAATGGGATAACATACCTGTGATATTTATTTGAGGCTCACGTTTTGCATGCAGGATGGGATTTTTTCCCTATTTATCTTTTTTTTTTTTTTTTTCCCTTGCCACAGGGAAGAAGAGAATAAAAGCCTATAATCTCCCACTGGCAGGCGCAGAGCAGATAAGCTTCAGGTGCCTCCCAGTGCTCACGGAGGAGTTTTGTTCTCCCACCTTATCTCTACCTCCAGGTCACGCCATCTCGGGGCTTAGCGCGGGCTCTGGGGGGAGCGCAGGGTGGTGGGGTCCCCATCCCCGCTGTGGGCAGGGGGTGGGAAGGGGGGGGCTGTGTTCCCGGGCCATGGCAGAGTGTTTCCCGACGATAACCCTCATCCCGTCCCAGCATCGCTCAGCCATGACACACAGATCCTGCCGGCGACGACGGGAACACCTGGACCATAAACCCAGCCTGGCAAGAGCATCCCTTTGGAGGGACCCGGTGAGCACAAAGAAGCCAGTTTTCTCCATCTCTTCAGGTATTGTAGCTTTCAGTGCTAATTATTGTGTGCTTTAATTCATCCCTGACTGATATTATCTTCAAAGCTTCGATGTCTTGCTCTAATGCTTCCAGTTTTTTTATTCCCTTTTTCCTTTGAAATCCTGCGAGGGAGCCTCTGGGACCCCCCAGCCCTTGCTTTATGTTTGCTTTTAATCAGCTTGCTGCTTTATTTTTTTGTTTTTTCCTCAAAACAAAGACAAATAATACTGCAACGGTTTCTCCTTGGAAATTTCTCCCCATGGAGAAGAAGGGAAGGGGAGGGGGGAAGCGTGACTTATTAAAGCCTGAACTTCTTGATGCTTTTCCTCCTTTTTATCTGGTTTGCTGCGAGACAAACGACTCTCTTGATTTAGCTGAGACATTGAAGGCTGCCCCGTGTAATTCGGCAGCGGTCCAGCCAGCCGGCTGCCTGGGGAACGGCCCCACGTGGGGATGGGGAGAATAAGGTGCTGGGGTGCTGCATCCCAGGCGATGCCGGGCGGTGGCCAAGCCAGGGAGTTCGGTCCCGGTGCCAGAATCATGGGGTGGCATCAGGGTGAGAGTCACCCCGGTCCCGGTGCGGTGAAGATGGTTGTGCTGCCCCAACGGGGAAACGGCTGGGTTGGGTCCAGGTGGTGGTCAGAGAGGTGGAAATCATCTCGACCTGCCCACGGGTGCCCTTCCCAGCTGGCAGCCTCTAGGGCGGCACTGGGTTATTCCAGAAGATGGATTTGTCAGCCGAAAGCACAAATCCTGCCCCTCTAGAGGCCGCAGACAAAGGACTTTGCTCCGAGATGCCTCACTTCATAGATGAGCATTAGAAATGGCTGGTAAATGCTCCCTGGCCACCACCAAGATAGGTTCCATGCAGCTCCTGGGGTGCAGCCCCTAAACCCCCGCATCTCTGGGGTACAAAACCTCCTTGTTCCGCCCAGGTGGGCTCCAGGAGGATGGGGGACTGACGTGGGCAGGAGCCAGAGGTGATGAGAGGAGATGTGGGAGAAGCGTGGCGGGTGTCCAGGCAGCCGTGGCGGAGCAGCAGGTCACCCCGTGGTGCCTCGGGCAGCGATCAGAAGCCCCGTCACAGCCCGGGCACCTCTAAGGGACATGATCTGAGCCAGGAGGGCAATGGCAGGTCCCCTGCGATCTCCTCTCCTCCTTCCAGAGAAGCCAAGCGGAAAGTTTGGGGTCATTTTTCTGCTTTTCTCCTATTTGCTCCCTGCTGGAGCTGATTTATCCCCATGGCTCGCAGAGCTACACGCGAGAGGGACATGTTTTGCCTCCGTAGTACATGAGATTTCTATAAATTATGAGCTTCTTTGTGCCAGCCAGAGCCCGACACAGCCCATAAAACTCTCCGGCCGTGTTACTGCGCTCCAGCCTGGCACCAGGCTGCTGGTGGGGAGCCGGCCCAGACCCAAAGGAAGGGGTTGCCAGCTCAAAAGATGTATTTTTCTCCAACATGACCCCCCCCACACCCCCTTCCTTCTTCCTAATATCACCCACCGACCTCAGGGGTCCACGGAGCCTCAGAAGGAAGAGCTCTGTCCTCGCTGACACTCGTGTCTCCGGACGTGTCACCAGCCCTGCAGGTACCAGGGACACCCCTCCACCACCAAAGGGTGGGCAAAGTGCCCTGCAACATGTGTTTGTGAGGCTTACAGGTGGAACAATTATTATTATTACTGTAATTATTTATTAACCCCGAACATAGAACCAATAAGACTAAAAATTAGTGGTCTCAAGGCAAAATTGCAGCATGTTCAATATATCACCCATAAGTGATGTGCGCAGGAGGGCAGAGTGGGAAGCAAAGGGGATCTCACGAGAGCCACAAAAACTCGACTTTTAATTTAAAACGATCCTTCACTGCCTCCAGTGTCTCTCCTGCGAGTCCATTTTTTATTTCCCCCTGTGCAGCAGTAATCAGGAGGTAACACGGGAGAAGGGGAAACGGATTGTCTGGCGGCTCTGTCTGGCCGCTTTCAGCACTGTAAATTATAGATATATAGGGTACAATGGAGTGCTGGGATATTAATTTCTGTTGTTGAAAATCGCAGACCCTCTGCTTTAATTTACTGCTAAATAATAAATGACTGTGTAAGATACTCAGCAAAGATAAAGACGCCCCGGTAAATCAAACAGCTCATAAGCACTTATGGAACGGTCTATCTTGTATGTGTGCTTAAGTGGTTTATATTGTTCTCACAAAGCAGAAATAAGCAGGCGTTTAACTGATGCTATCTGCCAAAATAAAGGATGAACCCGTGAATCAAATGGTTTCCTGCAAATTCCCCATTTGCATTTGCGGAATTAAATGAAATGTGGTGTTTTAGGGATTCTGAAACATTTAGCTCCAAGCCCAAAATGTGCCCCCCACGGGAGGCAACGGGTGCAGTCAGCGGGGCCGTCACGGGGAGCAGCAGGTGGCTTTATATAGTTTTTATATAGGATTTGTGCACAGCTCAGCAGGAGGAGGAATGGAGGGCACGGATACGCCTGGAAGAGACCAGGGTTTGGAGCTTTCTCTCCTCACCCTGCATTTGCAAAACCACCCCGAGGCGAGGATCTGCAAGGGAGAGCCAGACCCCTGGGCTGCTTCTGCCTCAGTTTCCCTCTTGGCATGCAGATGATGCCACCTGCCTCCCCGGGCTGCCACGCAGGTCTGTCTCCTGCCCCAAGGTGTACTTTTCTCTTCTCCCTGGGTCTCTTTGCACAGGGCAGCAGTGGCAGAGCTGCTAATTACATCTGCAGGAAAGGCAGGAGCTCTCGGGCTGCCCTAAGTAAGATGGATGTTGGGCTCTCGGAGCACAGCCCCAGGGAAGGTGACGTTCCCGGTGTGCCGGCTATCTGCAAAGGCAAGTTAGAGTCCAAATGACACAATTAAGAGTCTGAAGTGAAAATAAGCTATGGATGCGGCCCATGTGGACATTTATATCGCATGTTTGTTATGCAAATTGGCCAAACTCTACAGGAAGGCACCAGAAGGAGACTGCAAAGGGCACCAGCTCAGCCGAGGTGCCCGCGTTGGAAGCAAGCCTGCGGGCACGGAGAACAGCTCGTCGGGGGGCAACGGGGGGCTCTGCCAGCAGTCGTGATGCCTGGCGGGGGACAGGGGATGCTTAGGGCCGTGGGTTTTGCAGAGGAAGAGGGTGTCAGCCCCAATTGTCCAGAATGCAAGCCCGGAGGAATTTCCTTGGGATAAATTCAAGACCCGGAGCTCCGGGTGCGCCTCCTGGTCACTGCCATGACTTGCCCTCGCTCGTGAGGGTACGGAGAGCTCCTGGCTGGAAAAGGACCAAGGGCTCTGGAGTATTTCAAAGGCATTTCAGGGCATGGCTGCCTGAGTACAGAATAAAAGGGACTGTTGAGGACACTCCAGGGATGGCCCCAGTGACCTGCTGTCCTCCTACTCAGAGATCTGCTGAGGTTAAAGATGGTCATCACCCCCATGTCTGCCGGCACCCTAAATGCCTCACTGCCAGCCCGCAGAGCTGCCCCTCTTGCACAGTTGTCGTGGGAGGACCAGATGAGTGACTGCTGGTGCTCACTCCTGCCTTGAAGGCACACATACAGCCAAGAAACATCACCGCCGAGATCCAGCTGTGGAAGGAGTTAGCATCCTGGCCGGTCATGGCTGGATGCTGCCACCCTTCCAGATGTGCTGCTCAAGCAGTTTTGGGGAGGAGACATCATCTCACTTTTGGGGCTTGCTTCAGCAATATGAAGAGGTCTGACTGCTGTTCTGCGGGCGTTAATTCATGTTAATTCACAGTGCTGAGCCACCAGGCAGCAGAGAGGAGCTCGGGGCTGGGCACAATTAGTCTGTGTCCGAGAAGTTACTCAGACTCCACGACATACTGCCTGGGGGCTCGGTGCTCTCTGCTGGAGGACGGGTAATACCTGGTCGTCCCTAAGAAGAGGGAAGCCCAGCAATATGATACAGGGTCTAGCAGAAATTTTGCCACGGTGAGTTATTATTCTTCCAAAAAGCCCCCGGTATGAGGGAGGCAGCAGCGTGCCTGGCCACCGCAGCGCTCCTCATCAGGTCACCTGCCCTCAGATTTATCCTCTCAGGAGCAGATGGACATCAGCCCGGCTGGCTCTGACTGGAGTTTGCACACAAAGTGCCCTGCTGGCAGGTTGACGGGAGAGAAACCTCCATCTGGGGACAGTGACAAGCACCTGAGAGAGAAAACCTCTTTCCCCAGCACAGCTGGATTCGGTCGAGGATGTTTCCCTTTGAGCAAGTGGGTTTGAATGACAATTCATTAGATACACAAACCTCTGCCACCATCTCTGCGGCAGGGGACTGGGAGAGGAGGAGATGCTGATGAGAGTAAATCTAGAGACAGCTGAGCTCTGTGGAGCAGGAAATTTTCACTTTGTATTTCAGGTTAAGCCAGAGATCCCCAAGCTTTCAGTTCAGCAGCGCTGCAGCTCCATGGACAAGCCTAAATCAAGGACCTTGGGCTCAGGAGATGTGAGCTGCCGCACAAGCAGCCCACAGTGCTCTCCACCCAAGTGGGACATTTCCATTTTCATCTCTTCGTACCCAAAGTACAAAGTGATGCACAGGACAAGGGCTCAGCTTCACTTTTCACGCTCTCTCTTTTTTACCTATTTAATTGGTGAGTGCTTTTACTCATTTAACTCAATTCCTGCACATATAAGAGACCAACTTTTTGGCAAAACTTCTCACCTCTTTTACACCAAAAAAGTGTAAAGCCTCAACTCCCTGCTCCCGAGTGCCACGTGCATGTCACCACAGCACCAGTGTCCCTGGGACATTCTGCCTGGGGGTGATGGAGCAGCTGCAGCAGCCGATGGTCCCATCAGCAGGAATCTCAGCGTCTGGTGGTCTGCCAGGTTTCACACCACCGCAGCAGTGACTCCCAACGCAGGAGGACCCGACCCGAGCACCATCGGGCTCCCAAAAGCGTATGGGATTTTATTTTGCTAAGGCTGTTGAAAGACAGGGCAGCTCCAATGTGCCCGGAGCTGCTCAGTTGTAACATGGCACCGCGGGGAAAGGCTGTACAGAAAACCACATTTGACAGTGAAAGCTTCTTGCTGGAGCGCAGCATGAGAAAAACAAATTACTGTGGCATAAACGAGCAAATCCATCATCAGAGGGAAGAGGAGGAGAGAATTGGTTTAAGGATCCACGTACGAGACTGTGACAATAATCATATAACGGCCCTTTAAATGTCAGGGGGGATGAACAGGGTTTAACAGCAACAGAAACGCTGCCAAGCTGGGTGACGTGTAACAAAGCAGGCGGATGGATAGATCTACCCATTATCTGCTCCCTGGGAAAAAAAAAGGAGAGGGAGATAATTCAAGTTTATGCTTGATCTAGTGTATAAATCTCAGAGAGGTAATGTTTTCTGTTATCAAAAAGGAGGGGGGGGGGGAGAAAGAAGAATTAGCTTGTTTTCAGAGCTGTCCCTGCCATCAGCCAGATGCACAGGTTCAGCTGTACAAACGAGATACATAACATTTCGGGCTGCCTGCAGCCCCAGCAGGGTTACACCGAGGTAAAATGAGAGGATGGGGGGTATGGAAGCCGATCGGTGGGTGCTGGGCAGCTGCGTGGTCCCATGGCTCCTTTCAGCAGCACCGAGATGGAGAAGGGATACAAAAAAAAGGTGTGTGAGGGGAAGGGGACATGGCCAAGGTAGCAGGTCACGGCGTTGAGGTTGTGAAGCTTTTGCTCTCAGGCTCGGCACACGTGTGTCCTTGTGCCACCCTGCCGTCCTGCCCCACGGGGAAGGGGGTGTCTGTCCGGAGCGGGGTGTCCCCCTGTGCCTCTCTGCCAGGCTGGTGCAGAACAAGGTTATGAGGGTCTGGGAGCCCCTCTCACTCAGCTGGGAAAGCCCATCTCCTTTGTGAGGGTGCCCGGGGTGCCTGCAGCAGCCTGGCTGGCTCATCCAGGTCTGCGAGGAGCCTCCTGTGGCCCCTGCATGCCAGGTCTTGGGGTCCAGCCCCGGGCAGACTGGCTGCAGGGGTCTCCCACTGTGCCCTGGGCACCTTCTGGCACCACTAAAGGTTGGCACCTTATTATTATTACTATTATTCTTATTATTATTACTCTAACAATAAGAAAAAAAACCCTACTGAGCATCACCACATCCAACATTATATCAGCAACACATGAAACGCTGGGTTCTGCTGGGAGAGAGGCCAGTGTCCCTCGGCTTGTGACCACCGGCCAAGGGGCAGAAAGGGCTTTGTATCCTGAAAAGCACAGAGGCAGGTTTTGCAAAAGCGAGCGCCTCAACTCTGCGGGTATCTGTGTTTTCATTCATCCCTTGGCATCACAGTTCTGCGTGCAAAATGAGGAGCGCGACCTCCGATTTCCCAGGGACTGGGAAGACGTTCCTCGCTGTTTGTAAAACACTCCGCCTGGCTATTTACAGCCGCCAGAAGAAAAAAAAAAAAAAAATCACAAGGAAATGAAGAGTTTAGTATTCAGAGCAGGCTCCGAGGCGTGCGCAGGCGGCACAGCACAGCCGCTAACGGGGAGCCGGAGTATTGAATTACCTGCTCAGGCGGCGGGGCTGATCTGCCCTCGCAGGCCTGGGGCCGGGCTGGCGGGACCACGAGTTGTCACCGTGTCACCCAAGCCCCTCGCTCGAATGCGAGAGGCCATGGGAAGTTTTTCCGGGCAACCCGAAAAGCCAGTGTTCGCTCGCAGCGCGGTGCTTGGCTTTGCCACCTGCTCTTTTTGTCCAGGTTTTGCATGTCTGATAGGGATCTGTATGTATATTTTATAAAAGGTCTGCTAAAAAGTGTTATTGCAGAAATAAAGCTAAGCGCTTATTCATTTTTAATGAGCCATTGAGGAGAAAGTTATTGCATGTGTATTGTAGTGGTTTTCTTGTTTGGCTGGTTATACGGAAGTGCCTTGGGGGGAAATTTGTGATTGAATTACACGAGTGAGATCCTTTATTCACACTGAAAAGCCCCTCTCGCTCAGCCAGGAATGGAGCTCTTGGAGCCACTGAAAGTGAAGCACAATTCATGTAACCACAGAATGGTTTGGGTTGGAAGGGACCTTAAAGATCATCCAGTCCCACCCCCTGCCCTGGGGACACCTCGCACCAGACCAGGTTGCTCCAAGCCCCATCCAGCTTGGCCTTGAACCCCTCCAGGGATGGGGCAGCCACAGCTTCTCTGGGCAACCTGGGCCAGGCTCTCACCACCCTCAGCAAAAAATTTCTTCCCAAGATCTCATCTAAATCTCCCCTCTTTCAGTCTGGAGCCATTATCCTTTGTCCCATCACTACATGCCCTCGTAAAAAGTCGCTCTCCAGCTTCCCCGTAGGCCCCTTCAGGGACTGGAAAGGGCTCTAAGGTTTCCCCAGAGCGTTCTCTTCTCCAGGCTGAACAACCCCAACTCCTTCAGCCTGTCCTCACAGCAGAGGGGCTCCAGCCCTCAGAGCATCTTCATGGCCTCGTCTGGACACACTCCAACAGGTCCACATCCTCCTCACGCTGGTGCCCCCAGAGCTGGATGCAGTGCTCCAGGGGGGTTCTCCCCGGAGCGGAGCAGAGGGGCAGAATCCCCCCCTCACCCTCTGGCCACGCTGCTGGGGATGCAGCCCAGGGTGCGGGGGGCTTTGTGGGTTTTGATCGCGTGTTGCTGGCTCACGTGGAGCTTCTCATCCACCAACACCCCCAGGTCCTTCTCCTCAGGGCTGCTCTCCAGCCATTCTCTGCCCAGCCTGGATTAGCGCCGGGGATTGCCCCGACCTGCACTGGGCCTGGTTTCACTCCATGAGGGTGGCACTGTCCCACCTCTCCAGCCCGTCCAGCTCCCCCTGGATGGCATCCCTTCCCTCCAGCGCATCCAACGCTCCACACAACGTAAACAGGCGACCCCAAAACCCATTGGAAAAAAAAAAAAAATTGATCCAAATACAGATTTACTCCGGATTAACGCAGGCACAGTTACAGCTCTGGCCAAGAGCAGCCTCTGAACCCCCTGCCTGCTGAGATATGCTTTGCTGACACTGCCCTGCCCCCGGGGCACTCGCCACCCGGCTACCCATCCGCAACGCCGCCCTCAGGCCGGGCTCGGGCTCCGCCGGTTGCCATTGCGACGCGGGCGAGGCCGCCCCGGGCCGTCGCTGGCCCTTTAAGGCAGCGCTTGGAGGACCGCGGGAGACCGGAAGTGCTTGTCCGGGCGCTCTGGCCCTCGCTTCGTCTCGGTGGGCGTCCGGCCCTTCTGCTTCCGGTTGTGTCGGGCCTCGTGGTGAGCGGCAGGGCCGGGGGGCTTGAGGGGACGCTGGGAGTGGATTTGGGGGGCTAAGGGTAGTGGGAGAGGGTGTGTTGGCGGCTGGGGGGCAGGATGTGGGGCTGGGGTGGTGACGGGTTGGGGGGGGGCAGATGGGCTGAGGTGGTGCTGGGTTCAGTGGAGGCTGAAGGGCAGGAGATGGGGCTGGGGTGGTGGGGGGTTTGGTAGGGACAGCGGGCTGTAGGGTACAGTGGAGGGTGGGGGATGATGTGGGGGGGCTGGGGAGGAGAGGCTATGGGGACCTGGAGCGCTGTGAAGGATGCAGGGGGGATTGGGGCGCAGCGTGGGGGTGTAGTGAGGGCCTGGGGGGCTGGAGTAGTGATGGGTTCAGTGGGGGCTGGG
>JAOTQQ010000003.1:28721051-28734233 GCA_026546715.1 Gallinago undulata | reverse complement strand
AGGCCAGGCTGGATGGGGCTTGGAGCAACCTGGTCTGGTGGGAGGTGTCCCTGCCCAGGGCAGGGGGGCTGGAACTAGATCTTCTTTAAGGTCCCTTCCAACCCAAACCGTTCTGTGATTCTATGGTAATTAAAGGGCAAAGCGTTCCCTCCTCCCCAGCCTGCACAGGGCATGGAGGACAAGCCAGAGCCAGCCTCCTTCCCTGATTTTCCACATCAAATTAGTCTTCCAGACTGAATTATTATTCTCTCTTCCAGGCACGTTTAATGGTGTTGGTTTTATTGATGGGAGGAGGGTTCTCCTCCTAAAGAATGACTCCAGGTCACAGAGCCCTGGTCTGGCCATCTCCTGAAGGCTGATGGAAGCTGCCTGGGTACAGAAAGGTTGGGACATCATAATGCTGTGAGTGTTTCTGCTCACAGTCCTCGATCCCAAATTCAGTGCTTTAGAATTACAGCTTTAAAGTTTCTGAAGAGAAAAAAAAAAAGAAATCCAACCCACCAAATGGTCTGAATTTTGCCTGACTTGAGTTTTCCAGTGCTGGAATTTCCTGTGGAATAGAAAACCTGGGACTGGCCAAGGGGTCATAAAAGATGTGTGAAAGTAAAAACCCTGTTCTGCTGAGCTGCCTCAATGTTGCTGGAATCTGGTTTTGTGCTCTCACGTGGGTTGTTTCTTTTTAACTGGTGTGTGCACAGTGTTCTGTATTTAAAATACATGCCCTGTTCCTCTTGGGGTGGAGGGGGAAAAAGGACCTGCTGCTTCCCACAGCTGCAGCAGAGAGGGGTTTGGAGCGTGAAACCCTGCGGGTGCCTGGGAGCAGAGGATGGGTGGAAGTGCCCTTCCCCTGGCCGCAGGATGGAATAAAATAGCTGATTCCTCTTGTGAGGCACCTAATGCTGAGCATTTTTCCTCCTATGTAGAAAGCAGAACAGTGAGTGCCTTCGGCTGCCCGCGGGACCTCCCTCCCCTTTTATGGGTAGGAAAAGCGAGGGATTTTCTCTGCACCTCTGGTCCCTCGTTGTCCCTTTCTATGCACAGCCTTTCCCATGCCCTGATGCTGCCTTGCTGTGACGGTGTGTTCCCCTCTGGGCCCCAACCTGATCTTTGTCACCCGTAACCCTGCCCAAGTGATGACCCCTCGTGGTGGTTGCAATGGGTGTATCTAGTGGTGGTGGCATCTGGAGCTCAAAGGTGGTTCCAGGGAGATAGATAACAGCACGATAGCCAAGGGCTAACGAGCAAAGCGCCCACCTAACCGCAGTACTGCTACTGTGGTCAATATGCAAATGTGACTGTAAGTCAGTCATCTTACCCTCATAAATAGTCAACAGCCCGAGAGCCTTTGGGGCTCTCCTGAGTGGCAGCAGGCTCAAGGATCTCCCATTGAGTAGGGATGCCTCTCAAGATGGCTCCTTGAGGTTAAGAGACTCCTTGCTGCAACAAAACAGTGGTTTATCACGTGCTAAACTTTGATATTCTTAGCTAAGTGATATAAAGGAATGATTGAGCGTATATAATCCTTTAGACATAAACCATTGATCAAGTCTGGGGCTAGGACTGAATCCAGTCACACCAAGACTCCTCTCTCGAGAAGGAGTTCAGAAAGCCAGGGGGCCCTCTCTGAACCTCATCTCAATGGGAAGGTCTCCCTGGTGGTTCTGTCTGCCCCTGTCCTCTGTGCTGTAAATAACCAAGGGGGCCTTGCCATCCAATCTTGTTAAAACGGTCACGTTTACTATCAAACTTTTTTAAATCATTGTTTTGTATCAATGAACATATGGCTGCTTCTTTCCTACGAGTGAAGAGCATCACGCCATCCGTGACACTCTCCAGGCAGAGCAGAGGGAAAGGGTGTCCGAGGCCGTGGGGGATGGTGCCCAGCAGCCGTGTCCTGGTGTACTCATCCAAGCCCAGGAGTGATGATGGAAGGTAGGTCAGGCACCGACTGTGACCCCCGGTCCCAGATCCTGGTACAAAGCCAGGGTCGTAACCCAGCCAAGCAAATCCTTCATCAGCTGAGCGTGAAATGGATATTTATGCACGCCAGTCAGAAATAACGAGGAAGGAGGCGTTTGCGTATGCACCCGTGTTTTACCTCAACTGCAGATGGGCTGAATCCTGAGCACTGGGGCTGGGCTGGGAGGAAAGTCAGACCCCAGGAAAGGGGAGCAGGTCCCATGGGGGCAGGAGATGTGGCTGCAGCAAATGGAGACCAGGGTGGGCAGGGGGCTGCCAAGGTACAGCGAGTCAGTGAGCAATGGGGAAAACTGCTTTGACCTCCAGAGCTCGTCCCAGCAAGTGCCTTGCTGTGGAGGTGGCTTGTCCCTTTCATAGAATCATAGAATCTCATGGGGTTGGAAGGAACCTCTGGAGATCATCTAGTCCAACCCCCCACTGGAGCGGGTCTACCTAGAGCAGGTTGCTCAGGAACTTGTCCAGGCAGGTTTTAAATGTCTCCAGAGTAGGAGACTCTACCACCTCTCTGGGCAGCCTCTTCCAGGGCTCTGCCACCCTCACAGTAAAAAAGTTCCTCCTCATGTTTAGGTGGAACTTCTTATCCTCAAGTTTGTGCCCATTTCCTCTTGTCCTGTCCATGGGCACCAGTGAGAAAAGACCACCTCAGTCCTCCTGACACCCTCCCTTTAAGTATTTGTAAGCATTGATCAGATCCCCCCTTAAGTCTTCTCAAGACTAAAAAGACCCCAGTCCCTCAGCCTTTCCTCATAGGAGAGATGCTCCAGGCCCTTAATCATCTTTGTGGCCCTCAGCATTGTGTCCTCTTGCATTAAGCCTCAGCCCCCATAGCCATGAGGCCACCTTGCTCTTCCACTGGGTCAGTCCTCAAGAACTGGCCAGGAACCAGCACCATTCAGTGACACATTGCGAGCCCGGCCATGCTCTGAGGCCGACTTCTCCTCTCCCCTCCTCTGCTCCTGCTTTGTGCTTAGGCTGGAAGAGCTTCAAGGGCTGTGCCTGGCAGGCTGGACCTTGACCTGGGACAGGAACCGGTTCATGCCCACAGCCTGCTATGCAAAGTGTTGAACTTTGCATTGTCAGAAGAGGAAATGTCTGTACTTTCGTTCTGATTCGTTTGGTAATTGAGAGCATGATAGATCTGGGGCTGTGGCCTCTTCTGCTGAGTAAACAGCCAGAGAACTGCCTGGCTTCCACCTTTCCTCCCTCTCCACCATCCATTGAGGAGGCTCCAGCAGCTCTCTTAATGCCTGACACCTGGGAATAGCGCTAGCAACCATCAACTTGAGCCAGATCCTTCCACTTGGCATCACTCAGCCTTTAGTGAAGGTTCAGCTCTGCTAAGAGGCTCCTTTTAGCTGCTCCCCTGGGAACCATTTTTAGCTCTGGCTGTAGCACTGGTCTTCCTTCAGCAGCAGATAGAAGTCCTGCAGTTACTGCTGGAGGGGGAACATGGGCTGCAGGGAGGTGACACTGGGGTGTCTCGCTGGGCTGGGAACCACCAGAGCATCACCTGGGCCCTTGCTTCCCACCAGTGCCAGGACTGTGCAGCAGGAGTTGATTTCAGTCACTGTGCTGGGATGATGAAGGGAGGGGGAAATCAAAGAAAGCTTAAAAATATGTATTTTTTTTTTTAAATTTATGGCTAAGGAATATGCCATGGCTCCAAGTTGGACCTTCCAGCCAGAGGTGAGCGGGCTTAATTTGACAGCTATTTCTTAAATATTTAAAAAGCTGCCTGGAATAAACCGAATGCTTCCAAGTAGTGACCTAAATTCCACTTGCTGTAAATTCCAATAGAAGGTGGATTTGTGTGCCTGCCAGGAGCGGGCCACTTTGCAGCTTCATTGATCTGCCCAAGCCATGTGCTGCGCAAGTGCCTTCCTCAGCAGATTTTTAAAGAGCTCCCTGCTGCATTCTACTATCCCAAAAATGTGGCTTCTTTCCTTGCTTTTCTCCTCCCTTCCTCTCTCTCTTTTTTTTTTTTTTTTTCCTTCCTGGTGCAAATGCATCATTTGTTTACTAATCACGTTGCATCGTTAGCTTTGTGGAGTCATCCCACCGGCTGTGTGGGCAAGGGTGTAGCAGCTTGGGAAGGAAAATGTCACTCTCCTTCAGCTCGCTTGATGTGCTTCGCTCTCAAATCCCATCCCACGCTGTGGAGGCCAAAGACTTCTGCCTGCAGTTCTCCAGCGAGGTCACCTGGGGTTCTGACACCCCCTCCAAGAAGCTTCCTTCCCTTCTGCTGTCTCCAAAGCGCTGTCTATCCCCGTGCGACCGTGACTTTGGATCTGCGGAGAGGTGGGATGGCAGCACAGATGGCGTACACTGAGTCTCGCTGGGGAAGAAAGCCTGGGGAGATGTGGTGCTGCCAGACCTCTGGGTGCACGAGCAACTTGTATCTCCCCACGCCTGAGTGGGGTCTCAGCTGATGCTGAGCTCCCTGCCCATGGCAGAATACTTGTAGCCCACCTGCCCAGGTTAAAGGTAGTGTAGGGGGGCTCCATGTAGCCACCATGGGGACACAGGACCTTTGCAAAACTACAGCTGCCCCTGCCTTGTCAGACGTGGAGCAATGGCCCAGTTGAGCTGAATTAATGGGCGAGGGGAAAGGTGAGATGTCCCTGATGCCTGATGTCCCACCTGAAGTTGGGTGCCCAGCCCTGCCTTCCCTGGAAGGAAGCCCAAAGAAGGCTCCAGGGAGACCTTAGAGCCCCTTCCAGTCCCTAAAGGGGCGACAGGAAAGCTGGGGAGGGACTCTCGGGCAGGGAGTGGAGTGGTAGAATGAGGGGTAATGGTTTTAAACAGAAAGAGGGGAGATTTAGATTAAAGAAGATGTTGGAGAGAAACATCCGCTGCTTCTAACCAACATCTCTGTGTCTTGCTTATGGCTGAACATTCAGAAGAGATGTCTGGGGAGGTCTCCAGTGGTCCTCTCGCTGTACGGGTGATGAAAGGGGGCAGAAGCCCCTGTGCTGGAGCTGTGGAACATAAGGCTCTCCTGTCGAGGACTGTCATGGAGACGGCTTTCTTGGGCTGAGTTTTGGTGAGATATTGGCATGGCTGGTCCACAGCAGCAGCAGCCTTTTCCCTGCCTTTCCCTCCCCTTCGGCTGCCAGCACAGTGTCCAGGCTCGGTGAACCTGCCTGTCCTCTCTGCTGTACAATGGGGATTTATTTCCAGAAGTTAAACCCAGGGTCTGAACAAAGAGGCCACAGCCAGGGCTGGGAATATGGGCAATCCTGGGGACAGGACCTTGCTGGCTGTTAGTGTCCAGACAAGGGCTAAATTCATTTCCCATAAATCTGAGATGCTCTGCTGGTTTCCCGGCTTCCCAGCATCTCTGCTGGAGTTGCCTGTTATTTATTTGCCTGAGGTCTAAGGAGTCCTGTTCCTTCCTATTGCCAGCACCCTCAGCTTTTCCTTACTCTGGCCACCATTGTGGGGTTTCTCACCTGTCCCCAGGTGGCTTCATCTGTCCCCAGCTGCAGGACAGGCAGGGAGGAAGGACAGTTGGAGGCAGGAGGTCTCCTGGCTCTCTCCTGCTTTGGGTTTGGGCAGTGTGGGTGGTTCAGCCCTTTTGATGGGGGGCAAACGTACTTCCCAGGAGGTATCTGGGAAGGGGAGGCTCCGCAAGGTCCCCTGCCTAAACCTGGCAGAGCAGCACTGGGGACCACATTGTGGACCATTCTGGGGACCATGCTGGCCCAGCCATGGCCAGGAACTGGGCACCAGGATCTTCCCCGCTTCACTCCCCTGCCCAGCACCGTGATGCTGCTCAGCAGCCCCCAGTCTGGGCTTTGTGGCTGGAGAAAATGCCCCTGTTGGTGCCGAGGAAAGGGGTGGTCAGGGTGTAGCTCCCAGGGAAATCGGGTTTCAAGCGTTGGGAGCATCCCCAAAGCAGCAGCTTCTCTCCGCGACCCATGAGGGGGTTAAGTGAAAAATGAAATTTCTCTCTATCTCCTTCCTTGTGCTTTCTCATCTCCGCCAACGGAGCTGAAGATGGGGGAGGATTTTTTTCCTATATTTAGCTTTGGAGAAATTGCTATAACTAATCGGCTTTAGCATACTGGGCTTCTCTCTTTTATTTTATCTTTTTCTGTCACTAAGTCCTTGTCATGTGGCTGTGGACTGTGGCTCACTGGCTCTCGCTGTTTGCAGGGCTCAGGTTTTGGGTTTTTTTTTTTATGGAGTCAATTAATAACCCATAAAAATAACACCTCCAGCTGTTCCACTTGCAGCTGCCGGGCTGGAGTCTAATTACCCAGCCTTGGATCCCAAATCCTGCTTTGCATGTAAAAGTGCCAGGGAACAGGAGCAGGCAGAGGAGATGACAACACAAAAAAAAAAGAAAAAGAAAAAAAAAAAAAGGAATGTGTTTTGGGGGTACTATTTTTAGCCTTTTTGAGCCCAATATAAAAAGACCCTTAGGCTGCTTGTGTCCTGCTGAATCTGATCATATGCATAATATTGTTCCCGTGGCAGAGTGCAGCAGCTGGGGTGGGTTGGGGTTTATTTTTGGCAGTTAGCGTGCCAGCATCTAAAGCCTCCTCCTGGGTTAGTTGGAGCAGCAGGATGTGTCCATGTGGCTCACATCCATGAGCTAATGGGGATATTTTTTGCAGTCACCTGTAGTTCTCTGGGTGCTGGATGTGGCCAGGGCAGGGAAGGCACACGGTTCCTCACCCAGCGTGGAGCTTCCATCTCTCAGAGTGGTGGTAAAGGTGTGCCCAGCCCTCCTCAAAAAGTCCTTTCCTATGGATTAATTTAGCTGGAGCTCTGGTGAATATACAATGAGCTGGATCTGAGGGTCTGGAGCACAAGTCTTGTGAGGAGAGGCTGAAGGAGCTGGGGGTGTTCAGTCTGGAGAAAAGGAGGTTGAGGGGAGACCTCGCTCTCTACAACTCCCTGGAAGGAGGGTGTAGTGAGGGGTGTGTGGGTCAGTCTCTTTTCCCAAGGAACAGGCGACGGGACAAGAGGAAACAGCCTCAAGTTCACCAGGGGAGGTTTAGATTGAATATTAGGAAAAATTTCTTCTCCGAAAGGGTTGTCAAGCATTGGAACAAGCTCCCCAGGGAAATGGTTGAGTCACCATCCTTGGAGGTATTTAAAAGGCGAGTAGATGTGGTGCTGAGGGACATGGTTTAGTTGCAACTTGACAGTGTTAGATTAACGGTTGGACTTGATGATCTCTTCCAACCAATATCATTCTATGATTCCATAATTCTATCTCCCTCCCATGTATTCCTGTCTATCTTGCACACTCTTCTGCTTCCCAAGCAGGATGTCACCTGCTGGGCAGATCTGTCCTCTGCTCTCTGGACCCTGGGGGTCTGGTCTCTGCTTGGCTGGTGCTGCCTCCCCTCCTGCCTCTGACCTCTTCTGCCCTCTTGCTGCCTTCTGGGTGCTCCAGACCCCTCTCCTTTCCTGCTCCCCTGGGCTTCCCCATGTGGACAAGGGGTGCTGAGGTTGGGGCACAAGCATTGGGCTTGTTTCCAGTCTCTCCCCAGGGAGCCGTACTGGGGTGTATCAGTTCTTTCCATCACTGGGCTCTTGTTTAATTCAGGCTCAGGCTGGTTATGACCAAAAAGCAAATCCAACAGAACAGCTGTTCATTAGCTAATTTGAAATACTTAGTGGTCACACATTAGTTTGTAGCTACCAGCTTGAAACCACGACTGCAAATAGGCTTCCTGTGCTGGAGATCATCCCCTTCATTAAACCAAGTTATTCTGAGACTGCTATTTGGAAGCTGCTCTCAGAAAAAAAAAACAACTCCTACACATCCCGCTTGCACAGGGGTTGCAGAACCAGCGCTCGACTCAAAAAGGCAAGTCTTCCTCTTCCTTCTCTGCTCAGAACCCCCTGCCCCACGAGAGCCGGGAGGTGTTAAACACATCATCCCTCATCCCTGGAGAGATGGAGCCAAACTCTCGGTGGGTATCCCTTCCATGGAGCTCCGCTTATCCAGGGAGAGAGGATGCCATCCATCTCTGTTCACTCTTGCCTAGCAAAGAGATTGCCAACGTGGCTTTCCGTCACGCGGTACATTAGCCAAATTAATTCCAGGACAGGGAGTCAGCCAGGGTGCTCGAGGCCGAAACAGATTAATGCTGCAGCCGTGTCAAAACCAGCAGCGTGCCAGCCTCCTGCTCCGCGGTGTCCTCCGCTTTTCGGGGGCGCCGAACCTGCCCGAATCGGTGACACGGACAATTCCATCGGCAGGAACATCTGTCTCTAAATTGTGCTCCCCATTCCGGCTGCTGCCACTGTGAGTGGGTGACATTTTTATTTTTTTTTACGGGTCTCGCTTGCTTTCTTTAATCTCCCAGACACAGGCACGTCTGTGGAGCACAGGAAGGTTCCTCCCCCCCCAACGAGGAAAAAGAAATTAGCCAGCAGATCGAGCGCGGATAGCAAATAATGAGATTGCCTTGGATACAGGATGGGAATTCATGCAAAGGATTCTGCCCATCGGGGTGGATAGATAAGCAGCATTTCTAGGGCCAGCAAACAGCATTGTGAGACTTCTGCTTCTCAAGTGTTTTCTGAGAGAGCCTTGGGTGAAGGCTGCCAGCGCCGGACGGATCTGCAGACAGCATGATTTGAAAAAAATAACCCCTGAAATAGCTATATTTTGGTGTGTGAGGGTCTCATAATGATATGCCTCCTTTTCCTTGAGGAATAAGCTGCACAGACACACGCTGTTTGCCCGGCAGAGCGGCAGCCACAGGGGAGGCTCGTCCCGACACAGCGCCAGCGAAAGGGCACAGTGTTTGCCCAGGGGATGCAGACCCAGACCTGGGGGGAGCTTACAAAGGAGCTGGATTTGTGGAACGCTTTTAATAATAATAAGTAATTGTTTCTTAGTGCTCCTCTGGTATTCAAAAAATAAAAATAATCAACATTTTACAGGCAAACGGGGACAAAGTCTGTACCTGGTGAGCGACACAACAGCTTGATTCAACGCTTGTTGAAGTAGAGGAGAGCATTTGTACTGTTGGGCTCATTAAAGAGAGGGATAGTAAACAGCCTGTGTTTTTATTTTTACAGGAAATTTACTCCTCCTTGCATTTGCTATGCCTCCTGGCTGAGCCTGGTATTTTTCTAAGGATGGAAGAGTGTTATTAATAAACTGATCAGATCCAGACAGCCCTTTAACTCACCTAAAGAGACTGGTGACAGACTATTCCCTGGGAGGCAGGTACCCCACATCTCACAGTGGCAAATGGGGTGTTTCCAGGGGCAAATGGAAAAGCTGGGGATTCCCAACAGCCCAGTAGCCCCGTCCATGCTTGCAACTCCAGCTCCCTGTGTTACAACCATGGCATCTTCAGCAACAATAGAATACTCCAGCAAATAAGTCATCACCCATGTGTTTTTCCCTTTATGCTGGAAAAAAGATATCATGGGGGTGAGTTCCCTTTGACATTTTGCCCCCGCCCCGTGCCATCTCCTGATGATAAAGGCTAAAAAAAGCCTGTGGGAGCCCCAAAGGGTGTCTCCCCCTTCTCACGCTCCCCCAAGAAGACTGTACTATCAACCTTTTAGATATTACAAATATCCAACACGGATATTGGAATGAGTGTTGGATTTGGTGCTTCATCCAGAAGGTTAGCTCCTCAGGCTTTAATTATTTCTGCGGCATCAGGCCCCCCCCCGCCCCGGCACCACCTGCTCACTTTGGCTCCAGCACCGCACTCCTCAGGAGTGGGGACACCGAATTCCACGCAGGAAGCCTCGTGTGGTCCCGGGCTTTGCAACGGGAGGATGTGAATAAGGGCTGGGATTCTTTCCACATCCCGATTGATGCATTTTATGAATCGGGGCTCGGTCCTATTTGCTACCGTTCGGCTACGTAACCTCTGCTGTGTCAATGGTGCGGAGTCCAAGCGCTGGCAGCTGCTGTCTCTGGCCGGCTCCCAGCCTACAATTCAATTTTCCTATCAGGCACTTGAGAAGAAAGGGAAAAAAAACCACACCACCACATGTTTCTGACTGTTTGTGGCATCACAACATAAAGGGCTCCAGCCTGCAAGGTCATGTAAGGCTTTTCTACACTGTGACGCATGGGAAAGCTGAGATTAATCAAATAATGGTATAAAGTTAATACACCTTCACTTAAACTAAGGCCAGTTTAATCCTGAATAAAACTCTCAGCACAAGAGTTTAATGCCTGCTAGGTTTTGTACATGAACATCACCTCTCTGAACACCGGCCAGTCTGGAGATATTTTATCCTGTTCCAAATCTTGACAATGGAGGAAAACTATGGTGGAGGAAAAGGCAATGGTGTTTGGGAATAAAGGGGTCACCCTGGGAGAGGAGAGCTCTGGTCTCATACGAACTGCATGACTTCTCGTGTAGCATTTTGTGAGCTTCAATATTTGAATTTGCATATCGGGACCAGCAGTATGTCCCCTGCCACGACAAAGGGCTTTAAGATCTCCAGAGATCTGCAGAGATGTTTCTCCCCCGTGTACCATTTCCCCAGTACGGGCTGCAGGAGGAGCTTGCAAAAATACATGCAGCTGCCACAGATGAGACCACTGGGGTATGTGTCTGGAGGATTCCATTTGGGGGTCACAGTTACTTTAGTTTTAAGAGTAAAGGAGAGAAGGAATTCACACCAGCTCCATCCAGCACCACCGGATACTGGCTCCCCAGACTGACAAGGGATGGGAAAAATTGTGACACCTAGTTAAGTACCTATCATGCATTTAATAAGAACGGTGTGTAAACCAGAATCACATGTCCCCAGGGCACAGCTTTGTCCCGTTAGCTGTTTGACAGTCATCATGCTTATTTTAGCTGGAAATGATATCATTTGGGACCTTTTTCATGGTTTTAAAGGTTTAGGAAGCAGGCATTTACTTCAACATACCCAGTGGTACATAAAAAATTCCACTGACTCGGATGGAACTCATTTATTGGGGAACAGCTTCTTGTATCTGAACTAAAAATCCCATTCCCCCCCTCATATAATTTTAATAAACGCCCAGCTTAGCAGCAAGATCTTGAATGAACGCCTGTTCTTTCTTGTTGAGAACTAACAAACTCCCCTCTTTAGTAGAAAAGCTGCAAAGATGAGACCTGCTGAACAGTGAGAAGCCAGGACCACTTCACTTTTATTCACTCTCTGGGATGCAAATAAAAGACACCAGAGCAAGTCCCTGCCTGCTGGAATTCCAGGGGCTTGAACACAATTACAGCGAAGCCCGGAGGCGTTTTGGATCTTTCCTTGTCTACGTGAGCCCTGAGCTGCTCCCAGGCAATTGTGCTTTAAGTTAGTTATTATTACTAATAAAGGACTGACTACCAATCGTTCTCATTAATTTCCACGGCAATATTGCCTGAAACAAGATTAAATGACTGGGCTTTGAGTTGTGTAACCGCGGTCCGTAACGTGAAGGAATGCGACCCAGGAGAAGGGCTCAGATGGTGGGGAGGGACCGACCTTGCATAACCTTCCTACGGCCCAGCTTCCCCGCGTATCTGGCCAGCCACATTCCTCATTTTCTGGAAATATTGAATGGTTTGCACTTTCAGCCTCTGTCCTCTGGGCTCCAGCCTTCAGCGTGCCTCACAGCATTCCTGAAACATTTCACCCACCCATTTATTCATTTATATTCCTTCTAACGACGCGCTGCTGGAGCTTCCATGAGAGAAGATGTAACAGGAATACAAACAATAATAGAGAGATTTAGAAACATACTGTTTTCCTTTTCTGTGTCCATCTTGTTAAAATTATTGTTGCTGCAGAAAACAGGCAAGACTCCTATCACAATTGATTTAGACATTAAATTATGGACTTTCACTTTAATGCTTTCACTCTGTCAATAAACTCCAAGTGCCTTTAAAAGTCCAAATAAAGCTTTTTCTGGTTATACGGCCATTTGGTTAAGTAGAATAGTGGCAGTCGGTAAGAATTAAAACATTTCCCAGAATCTAAAGAGAGAACTGTTATGAACAAAGAGGAATCTGAGTGGGCGTAAATTCCTCGCCCTGCTATGCTGGTAGGATTGTATCTCAGGCTTTCAGAGCAGCAAAAGGATGTTCCAGGCATAATGGCAGGGAATATCAATCAGATAACTAAATCTAATTAGAGAGCTGCTAGATTAACTAGTTAACTCCAGCTACATGAAGGCAACTGGCCAAGTGCCACAACAGAAACCAGATTCGGAGAAACTATCTCTCAACACATTAAACAGCTTCTCGCATCGACTCGTTTCAGATCAGACAACAGACTGTTCCTGACTAACTTTAAAAGGCACATGGTTTTTATAGGAAAGAACCGTAGCTGAATCACTCATTAATTGTAACTGCAATTTCAGTCTTCCTAGAGAAAGAACTGCACCAAAAGGACAGGGTAATGACTCTAAATTTCAGTAGAAAGATTTATTTTCTCAGGGAACAAGTCATTAATAAAACATGGTCTGGGTAAACAAATTGCCTTAATAGAGTCATTGAAAGGGACAGAGCCATGGGCCCCTCATTTTCAAGCCCTTATTTTAACACTATTTGTGATACACTGGTATTGTACAGAATATAATTGTATTTCTTGCTTTTAGTCCATGACAGTTAAACCCTGCAAGACGTGGTCCAAGACAGAACTCTTTCAGGCTGGGTGACTGCTGGCTAGGGACTGAGACAGAGCAGAGGCAGAAAGATGCTCGGGCAGGTGGACTAGATGACCTTTGAAGGTCCCTTCCGGCCCAGATGATTCTATGATTAACCTAAATGGGAGGACTGCTCACTGCTAATGAAATGTAGTGCTTTGTCTCAGGAGACACCATCTGTGATCCCAGGCTGCAGCTCTTCACCCTTTCAGCAGAAATAAACTACATCCCAGCCAGATCTGTGGCTCTTCTTACTCCCCACCACCCAGCGATGCCACCACGGCTGCCCCGAGCTGTGGCCATTCCCCTGGGCTCTGGCCTCAGACTCAGCACCACTCCCTCCCTTCACCCCCTGCTTCCCACCATACTTGGCATCCATCTGGAGTCCCTGAGGGGACACAGGCCCAGGTGGAGCCATGGCCTTGACTCCAGGAGGGATGTATCATAAAATCACAGAATGGTCACAGTTGGAAGGGACCTTAAAGATCATCCAGTCCCACCCCCTGCCCCGGGCAGGGACACCTCCCACCAGACCAGGTTGCTCCAAACCCCATCCAGCCTGGCCTTGAACCCCTCCAGGGATGGGG
>JAOTQQ010000003.1:28673565-28720370 GCA_026546715.1 Gallinago undulata | reverse complement strand
TACCGGCGGCGGCGCTGCCCCGCGCCGGCATGAAGCCAGAGCCTGGCCGGCCGTCGTGACAGGAGGCGGTAAGGGTCCCGCGTGCTGCCTGTTCCCCCCCCTCGTTTCCCCTCCCCGGACCCCCTTTCCCTCACCCTACGCCGTTCCTGTGCCGTCCCCCCACCCCAGCGGTGAGTTTCCCGCCGGTTCCCTTCAGCCCCGCACCCTGAGGAGCGGCCGGCGCTCCCCCTGTGGCGGCGGCAGTTTAACGGCTCTCGGGCGGGTGGCGGCCCTGGGTCTCGTCCCCCGCTCCCCCGGGCGTGGGGAGCCCCCTCAGGGCCGCGACAAGCCCCTCCGAGCGGCGAGGGGCCCTCGCGGCGCCGGGCATCCCGCGGGGAGGCCGGGCTGTCACAGGTGTCCGCGGGTCCCCCCCGCTCCCCGGCATGGAGGGGGCACGGCGGGGGGCGGCAGCGCCGTCCCGGCCAGCGGTGAGGAGAAACGCCGAGTTTCTTTGTTGTGTAACTCTTTTTGTCCAAGGATTAGAGAGGGTTTGCGGCGCTTTTTTTTTTTTTTTTCTGATTCGGGGCTTTTTTTTTTTTTTTTTTT
Organism: Gallinago undulata; assembly: GCA_026546715.1. Lineage (NCBI taxonomy): Eukaryota > Metazoa > Chordata > Aves > Charadriiformes > Scolopacidae > Gallinago > Gallinago undulata. Next base: position 28,719,785 of record JAOTQQ010000003.1, on the reverse strand, counting down.
AATGGAGGGTAGTCACGGGTGAATTCCTCTCTGGAACAGGGGTGTCGGGTGAACTTTCTTGTGACTCTTGAATTTATTGTTGGCTGGCTCCGAGAAGCCGCGGTGCCCATCGCCCCAGCTGGGGCTTGATAACGCTTTCCAGAAGCGCCGTAGATAACGTGAGAAGGCATTAAAAAAAAAAATAATAAAAGTAATACTGACTAATTGTAATAAAGCCACTTCTCGGTAAAGCGAGCCTGGCTAGCAGCCCGTGGTTTCATCTGCGGGTGCTCCTGCCAGTATTTTTTCAATAAATGTAATTGCATTCAAGAGAGTTTGGGCACTCTTTCCAGGCACGAAGCCGTTGGAATAACTCCTGTCTATTTTGCTAGTGATTTTTTTTCTGGCTGTGTATTGGACTGTTTGTAGTTTCTCTTAAGTTTTTTCGCCCCAGCTATCTCTTAAGTTTCTATCTCAAAAGTCTTAATTAATTTAAAATGATGAAGTATTGCGTTATATCCATATGCTGTAGTGGTCTATTTTTTCCTTTCTCTCTGAAAACAAGGAATTTTAACACTTGATGTACTTTTTAACACCCTTCCTCCTTTTTTTTTTTTTCTTTTTAAACCAGTCCCCATTCAGATTAAGCTATAAGCAAGCTCCCCCTTACCGTGCTGGGGGACTGGGCAATGCTTTTTTTGCCTTTAGCTGGTATGTGTCAATGTTTGGTTCTCAGCAGCAGCACAGGAAGTCTCACCACCCTGATGAAGAGTCACAAAGTGTGTTGAAAATTTGTTGCTAAAGCTGGACTGGAAATGTGCTAATTTTGTGTCATCTTTAGAAGAAATGAGAAGTCATTTCTGCCAAAAATATACATAGCTTTTCAGGGCCTCATTGCTTTGTGAAGGATTTCCTATAGAAATGCTAGGGTGATATCACGCATAGAATAATTGTATAGAGAAAATTGAAAATGGCTTCCTACATTTGACAGATGGTTTTAAAAATTTCTTTTTCAGGTTTGAGTTGCTCTTACTGCAGCTATGGTGCAGAAGTATCAATCACCCGTACGGGTGTATAAACACCCTTTTGAGTTAATTATGGCTGTAAGTATTAATTTTTGCTGTAATTGTCTTCCTTGACAGTTCCTTGTACTGCTAAGTACTTACTGAGCTCTGTTTGATAGGTACTATAGAACATACAAATCTGAAATGATACACAAAATATGAGATACATGTGTTTTGATGGTTCCTTCTCTACACAAACTAATATTTTACATCATGTGTTCTATTTTTTTCCTCACAAAGTTTATAGCTCATAGGTTTATTTGAAAGCTAGAGCAAAAATGGGCTCAGGGCGTACTTCCCAGTTGATTACTGGGAGCAATCTATTGTAGCATGGGAGAAAGTGTCAAGTACATTAAATAAGATTGTTGTGGTTGCTTCTTCATCAGTATGGAGTTTACAGGACTTGAGAGCACAGGGAAAAGCTGTGAAAGCAAGGATAAGCCTGAATGAAAGAGAAGGAGGCGTTCAGAGCATTGGTAATACTTTGGAGGGAGGAAAAAACCCTGATTGCTATGGAGGCCAGAGAGATGGACAAAAAGCTTTTTGGGTCCGTCGTTGCTAATTTGTGTGCTAGTGTTACAAATAGTAACCAAAAAAAAATTAATCCTAATTTGGCTCCCTCTTCTTTCTCTCTCTCCCTCTCTCCCTTCCTTTGTTCTTTTAGAAGATAGAGAGGAAGTAGGTATTTGACATTAAGTATATTCAGCCCAAACCACAGCTGTGTGGCTCTCATGAGTTACAAAGAGCAGTTGAGGAGAGCAGTCAGGTCAACTTTTACCTGATAAGAATAGTTAAAACTAGATAATAATTTATATAGTAATTGTTTTGTCTCACTTGCTGAAAAGACTATGTTTAATGGCTTCAGAGGGGATTTTTAATAGTGTTCATAGTGTAAATATTTAGATAGATCACGTGGTTTGGAGTGCAGAGCTCCTTACAGAAAGTTATCCTTTGTAGTTGCAGGGCAAAAAAATGGATTAGATCGCTCTAAAGGGAATACTTCACTTTCTTTTTATCTTATTCCTAAAATTGCCTCCAGTATTATACATGCAGATCTTGCTCTTGCAAACACTTCAAGGCAGGGAGTGGTTATTTTTCGTGAGTGGTGGAGAATCTGACTGTGATATGTTGAAGGTCTTTTAGGACCTCACTACACTCTTACTTAGATGTGGTTGTGCATGTGAAGCTTTGGTCTTCAGTGAGCTGTACCAGTTCATGGTCTTAGATCAGGTCAAAAATTAGTTTCTTGGACAAAATTGTTGAACTGATGAGTCTTTCTTGTTGAATTGAAGGCAAAAATTATTTTGTTTCTTTGAGGATAGTTTGGGTTGAAACGCTGACATTAGAATTTTTCATAATGCTTTACTGGGTGTACATAGAAACACTTCTGACTGTTAGTATTACCTTCGAATTCTCAAACTGTTCTGTAGCTTGAGGTAACATCTGAAGAACAATCTCTAACAAATATTAAGTCTTTTCTTACATGAAAGCTTTTTTCTGCTTTGGAAAGAAAGAGGCTATATTATATATGCAACTAGGAGAAAACAATAGTTGAAAAACTAAAACAGTGAACTAAGAGGAGAACAATGTTTATAAAAAGAAACAGCTGAACGGGATGCTTTCTGAAACTAGAACTTTAGATCAGCGATAATACGTATGATTTATTTCATCTATGTCAGAGCAGTGAGTTATCACTTGAACTTGTTCAGAATGTGATCACTGGATGAACATCCTTCTCCTGCCGTGTTGCTTCTGTTACGTTACTGGTTTTTAAAACTTGCAAAATTCCTGGTGGTGATTTATCAAAACTGGTCATGTATTTTCTGAAGTATGTAGAGGAGTGCTTCCATGAGCCAAATTCTTTAAAGAATATAAACAGTATATGATAGTTTCATGCCTTCTTACTGTTTTCCCTTGGTCGAATTGCGTAAGTTGATGAAGTATTTCTGGAAGGAATATTCCTGTCAAATTTTGTGCTCATTATAGTAGATGTACCATGTTGCATATTCTCAACCCAAAAAAGTGTTATAATGTTATTTTGACTGTATCAGCAAGCTCTTCTGAACTGAGGACCACATTCTGGTATGTAGCAAGCTTGAATTAAAGGTGAAAAAAAGTGAACAGTTTTAATAATATGGTTTTTGTTTGATTTTTTTTCTCTGTCACTCTTTCTCCTATGCAGCCAACCTTTGAGAGAATGTTCTTGAATAGGGGTTTAAACCCCCACACTGGAGATGCTCTGTTGTCAGTTAACAGTCTCTTGAAGAAACCTTTGGTCAATGTGGCAGCAGCGGTCTTTATGCTGAGTTGTCTAACAGAAACCACTGTTTCTAGCCTGGGTCTTGTTGCATGGGATCTCATGTTTGTCTTAAGATGCAGAGTACTTCTAAAAATGTTATTTGGAAAATTGTCCTCCATTTCCAAAGAGTTTCATGGAATGGACGAGATAATTCATTCTGTAGACTAATAATGAAGATCACCAGTGTCAGTGAAACTCATGTGGATGGACTGTACAGATCCCTGGGTGATACGTGTTCCAACTACAAATTGGAGCTCATTAAGTCAAACTAATATTTAGCTTTCAGATAGAGAAATCAGCATAAAATTCTTCCTTCCTACAAGCGGCTAAGTGAAGGCCACTTGCAGAATGGATCATTTCCACTACAAACTTCCTATTTGCCCACTTTTCCTTTCCTGGGTTTCAAAGAGGTACTTGAGGGAGAATAGACTACAATCAGCATTCCATTCATGCTGCTCCAGTGTGTTTTGAGAGAACTTTGTTCTCTCTGTGAAGGGTGAGTGCAGCTATATTAAGACAAAAAACTGGATTTAATCCACTTTGATCTAAACCAAGATTGACAAGTGTTTTGTAGATGACTATAAAGACTTTTAAAATAGATGCACTAAAAATTCTATATTGAATTGGTGTTGAAAATAAGTTTTTCTTATGCTCTTCCACTGAAATCCAAAAGTCATCTATGGAGCCCTAATGTTATCTCTGGGACACTATGCTTCGAGTCCTTATCTCTCAAGTCTGTGAGGGAACTGGTGACGTGCTGTTGCTGGTAGAGTTGGGAGATCTATTGCTGCATGTTTCTTGCCTTTATCATTAAAGGCAAGCTATGTAAAATCTAATATAAGCTACTTCCCTTGAAGATTCCCTTTCACTAGTGAATTTTGTGGTTCCAGGTGATACCTAAATTGCTTTGAGACCAGTAAGACCTGGATGCAAATCTCTTCATAAATCTATCTCCTCGTTCAAGGATCATAGGCTAGAAATTACCATGTTTTAGTCTGACACACCTAACACAGGCAGTGTGATTTCACCAAATGGTTACCAATGCTGACACGATGACTTTTGGCTGCTCTGTGGCATATCTGTCATAATCAACTTCTTGAAAACCCTGCGTGCACATATAGATATCTATTTTTTTAAAAAACAACCAGCCAACTTGCACAGCTGTTCACCAGGCTGAATAGAATCTCTCCTTGTTTTTCCTCCTGTTCATGTTGAAGTTTACGTAATGCTGGAAGCAGCTGAAATGTGGAAAAATGACTGTTTACTTAGAGTCACTTGTCAAGTTACCAAGGTTAAATGTATTGGAGGAAAAACGGAGAAGCTGCTTTTATAAAACCTCTAAAGATTATAGATTCAATTTTTGATATTAGCTTAAAGAGGTTTACATTTAAAGTAATATAGGGACTTCGCTGAATAAGTAGTTCTTAATGTTAAAAGACAGTTAAGGACTTGAAGCTTTATTAACACATGAGGCTAAAATTAACTTTGGAGATTCATAGCTCATTTTCATTCTGACATGCATTAGATAATTCCCCTTGAGTTTAATTTCCAAAGCAAATTTAAATAATGAATAGTCAGCTACTGTGGCATTTCAAGGGTGGAATTTATGCAAACAGAAAAGAAGATTTTTTGAAAGAACCACATTGAATTGAAGCATTGACCAGAGAGTTTTGGGGTTTTTTTTTAGTTTCTGGAAGCTCTATGCAGAATGTATTGCTCTTCAGACAATTTAGAACATGTCCTATTTACAGCCAAAAATTACTTAGTATCAGAAATAAATATGAATAGTAACACGACTGAACACAGCAAGTGTGCTCTCAACCTGTCCTGTTGTGCTTAGTCAACGTAAATTTTAAGAACATGGCATTGTGAAAGCTAAGATTTTCAAACCTGCCTGTGACAGGAGACAGACTTTCAAAGGTATTTCCCAGTCTTTTGAATACCTAAAATAATGATTCCACTTTGTTGAAGTCCCTGGTATTTGTAAGCTTCCACTGGTGCCAAACAACAAAGTCTGTAGATAAACTAGTCATCAATGTTGAGTTTACGGTTGTGGAAATAACACATTTGATTTTTATTTTAAGATCAAAATAGCAATTAATCTTGCACTGCCTTGAGGCTGATAACTCCTTCCTTCCAAACTACATATTCTCATCAAAATCCTCTAAAAAAAAAAAAAATTGGTCTAGTGTTTTTCCTTTGTTCTTATAGAATATCTGAAGTATCTAAAGCACGAATCTTTCTTTCTTAATATGTATGATGTGTAGTGCCCTTTTGATTATATTGTAATTTTAATGGTTTGAATTTGCTGCTTTTGGAGAACAGGCTTTCTTTGGGTTTAGAGATCTGACAAAAATCGATATTTAAGGTAAATCTCCATGATTTAAAACATCACTAAATTACAGGAAAGTAATAAGATTGTAGATGCTATAAATACGCTTCAGTGGTAGATTAGAAAAAATATATCTGATTTTCTTTCCGATTGACAAATCAAAGTATAATCCCCTTGATGTAGATTGTAATGAGTTTCCTGATCAGGCAGTACATCATCTTTTCATTTTAAAGGTTATTACTTTAAAATGTAATTTAAAAAAAATTACTATGTATGAAGTTAAGTGCCACACCTGCTCATAAATCCCTACAATTTTTATTCCTTCTAGTCACATTTGCTTTTTCTTGGGGAAAAATGCACTCCACACGTCAGGCAAAGAGGGGCTGAGAGGCTGGTGAGAAAAAGGAGGCCGTTCTCCAAGTGCTTTTGAAAGCACAAAATAGGCTTTAAATGTTTAGAGAAGTAACGTGTTCCCCCACGCCTTCTTCAGGATTTGTTGTGGGCACTTAAAACCTGGGGAAGGAAAAAACTGAGCGTCTGTTCTCGAAGCCGCTCAGCAGTTTTCCCTTTGCTTGTATGACTCTGCTTCCTGGCTTTGTTCAAAATTCAGCCTTATTTACTGTTGGAAATGCATTGGTAAAACTGTAGTGGAATAGTGCCTTGTATGGATATTCTTATTTTATATTAAGTGTCTGCCGTTTAACTGCTGGTTTATGTCCTTGTTGATGTTCTCTTGTGTTAGCGTGAATTGTAAGAACAAATGAATTTTTGGCTGCTTGTTTGAAAGCAGCCATGGTTAACGAGTGTAAGAGTTAAGTTGAGCACCAGGGAAAAATATTGACTTAGCAGGCTGCTTACTGTGCAATTTACGTGTTGTTTCATGGCCTGCTTAGATATTTCCATGGCTGGCTGTTTCCTGTTTTCCGTGGGCAAACACATGACCTGACTGTAGCTGACAGCTGCAGTTCTCTTGCGCACCAAGTGCTTTTAGTCAGTGTTTTTAGCAAGTCTTTTACACTTTAAAAGCTAAAACATGAATGCTGTCAAGCTCTGAAAGGTGTCAATAGAAGAAAAAATATGTATCAAAACGGTTCTTCTTCCTTTGTTCTGAAAGCATTCCAAGCTTTTCACCCTTTGCAGGAGTTTTAGCTCCGAGACTGGTGTGAAGTGCTGGTCTAGGATCTGTGGATCGGGCAAGGAACTGTTGCCTTTGAGTTAAAATTCTCAAAGTTAACAGTGTGGGGACCTGGCAGAAAGGAAGTGGTTAACGCATTCCACAGAGTCCTACACCCGTGGTACTACAGTTATCATCTGGAGAAGGTGTAACTTCATAATCGTAATTTAACGTGTGGTTAGCCATTAAGAAGCATACGTAAGAGCCTTCAAAACCCCATGGGAAAGAGATACAGTATATGGGGTTTTTTTGTTAATTCTGAAAATGTCTCCAGTGAGGAGCCAGAGGTTGCGCAGAGCTCAGAGTTGTTGGCTGCAGCCGGAGAATGAGGTGTTTCCATATGCTGTGGGCAGTGATGTGCACCTTCGGCATGAGCAGCCTGCACTTCCCGTTCCTGTCTGACAGCAGAGTATTCGAGCTGCTCTGCTTTAAGGAAACAAGCATGCCATGAAAGAGGGGGCAGAAGGAGAGCCGGAGGGGTTGGAAGCAGCCCCTGAGGATTTTCTGTAGAACACGTTGACTCAGAGTCCAGATTTTGGAACACAGAGTTAAGGAATATTCACTGTGATTTTTTTCATAACCCAAGAATGGTTTTGCATTTACTTGAAGTCATTCTGGTTCTGGAAGGAGGGCAGCGATGTGGTCTTAAAACTGTTGCGTTCTGAATATAGAATGAACCTTCTGAGAATTTGCAAGGAAATCTGTTAATTAGCTCAAGTTAAAACTAATTACAGGTTAGTCTTAAATGGTCTATTTTCTTTTCTCCCAAGTGAATTTGTCTTCCAATTTTTCATGTAATTTAAAATTACTGTGTATATATTCTAAATGAAGCACTAGACTGTTAAGCTGAATTATTAACTCTTCTTATCTCATTTTAGCAATATATTTAAGGCAGGTCAGGTTAGCAGCTCAGGTAAAATGTTAGGTAGGGCCTATTACAGGTAATTTAATATTTCGGCTTTCTTATAATCCATTTGCATGCAGCTTGTTTCAGTTGTAATCAGTGAGTGATGAGGTGAGAGTCGTGCCAAGAGCTCAGGCTGGTGGCAGACAGTGGTGGCAGTGGCTGAAAAGCCTGCATTGGAAGGACTGGTTGGCATCATCTGGGCTCTGCTGCAGCCTGGGGTGGCCTTGCCAAAAGAGTTCAAGCAAGCAATGAGCCATCAAAATTTGAGATGAGGTCCCAAGGTCCTGGTGTTTCTCTGCATTGCTTTTCATCGAGTACTGCTGATTTCCTCCCAGTCTGCTGGGGTTTTCAGCTTGTGGTTCCTGGGCTCTCGCTTCTACAGGTCAGAGAAACATAACCGAAGGTGCGGTTTCCCATTAGAGCTAAGTTGGTGTTCCAGCTCGCTCTTCTTGCTTTCTTGTAAAGACACGTTCATCAGCGAGCCAGTTTAGGGAGCTAGGCTGGTCAAAAGCTATCAAAATAACCTCGTTAGCCTGATTTCCTTGCCAGGCTCCTGGAAGGCTGATGAGCCACCCCTGTGGGAGCCGGGGTTCGTCCCCCCTGCGCTGTCTGTGAGCTGACGGCAGCTCGCCACAGGAAAGGAAGAGCGAGTCAGCAGGGCCTTTGTCAGTACACGTTGTGCTGGGGGGGGCCTTGATTCCGTAGGGAAATAATTAGGGATCTGTAGTTTGAAAAACGCTGAAGCCCATTGCAGTAACAGTAAATGAAGGGGCCATTAGGATCTTGATTCAGTGGTCTTCAGGCCTGGTATTATTTAGCAATGCAAAGTGTTTGCAAATTGTGCTTAATGGCTTGGAGATGTGCATTCTGTGAGTTGCTTTGGCATAAAGGAGAATCTGTCCTGACCTTAGAAAAATGAAAATTAAAAGGAAAAAGGTACCTTGTATGATGTAATGGGGTAGAATACAAGCTGATTAGTTGGCTTTCTTGCCTTTATTCATGTATGAAACTTCAGATTTGAATGTTTCCTGTCTTGGGTCTTACTTCATGATAATAAGGTATGGGGACTATATATCAATAAATTTGAAAAAAAAAAAAAATCACAGGGCTCTTGGAACCTAACAGCTTTAACTGGTGACAGCAGAGGGATTGTGGGAGGGAGCAAAGAGAAGCTACCCTTTTGTGTTAAAAATGAATTTTTATTTAAATTGTTTTAATTCTTAATTATATACAGTTGGGTTCTGCTAAATTACCATTTCAAGACTGGTTCAGATTCATGGAGTTCAATATCTACATCTGTCTGGTTGTTTATGTTTTGGATTACTTGTTGGATAATGACAACTGTTTTCATTCTAGTGTTGATGATATACTCAAGACATGAATACAGGTGGCTTGTGGAATATATGCAGCTCAGTCAGCGTAAGAGTTGAAAACTACATCGCAAACCTCTTAACATCTCAGCCTCTCTGTGTCTGATAAATCTCTGCTTGACTACTGCTACTGTAATATTATATCATACTGCTTTGATAGTAATAGATCTCATTTTGTGAAAATGAATATTTCTATGGTGATGGTCAGGATGGCGATGTGTCATTTATATTTGTTTCTGCCACAACAGAAGGGGAGCAGTTAGTTTCCTGATGAGAGCACTTCCTTTCTCGAGTGTATTGTGACTCTTTAGTTAGTGTAAAATATGAGTGCCATAGACATTAAGTCCAGTTCAGGAACATCAGTCAGCAGCATCCCTTCCAGAGGACATTTTTCTGGTTATTTCTTTCACTGTGTAAATTATACTACTTAGCTTGCAAAACACCCTCTTTGCTGTGCAATTCATTGGCCTGTGGATAAATTCTTCATTACTGAATTTGTGGCTCTATGAAATTACTTATTTCTGTTGAAGAGTTTCATGGTCTGCATGGTGCAGCCACTGATGTTGTAATGAACAGGATTTAAAACAATTTCACTTCATCTTGTTTGTTCTGTGTTGACTAAACTGATTCTTGCTTTTGTGTCTCTGCCTTTCTTTGCTGTAAAGGAGGGTAAAGAACAAAACCTGATGGTCTGTAATCTATCATTTTAGTTGCTTTTTAGAAAAGAATCAAAGGAACCTTGACTGTTCTTTTTCAATTGGCTTATCTTTTGAAGCTGGGTGGCACCTTCCTGTTTGTATTTTACTGGGGAGCAGATTCCAGGGGTACGGAAGTGGTACCACCTTAGCGTGCCAATGATGCATCTAGCAGTGGTATTACCTGGTTATTGATGTTTTAATGATGTATTTGGATGTGGGGGGAAAAGGATTGTATTCTGTTTCTTAATGAGAGCCACAGTACCAAATTGCACCATAAGGCCTATCTAGTCATAGTGCTATGTATCTGGCAGTGGCCAAGGGCAGTATCTGCCTCTAGGGAAGAGGATAAGAATGAGATGCACATATGGTAACACTCTCTGGGCATACTCTCTCATCCTACAGGAATGTGTCTTGACAGCCCTTCTGGTCCAGAATGTGCCCGTTGTCTATAATAGCACCGCATGTGGCTTCTTTCTTGCACTTGCCCAATTCCTTTCTGAAGCCAAGTGAACTCTCTGTCGTGACACCTCCAGCAGGAGTTTGTGCTTCATGACAGGCTCTGTCAAGAGATATATCCTTTCTCTAGAGCCTGGCTCCTGCTTGCTCAGCTTCACACCACCTGCTCCTTGTGTTGGAAGAGGCGGCAAAACCCTACTCACATCCTTTCGTGCTGCTTGTCCTGTTAAATCTGTAAGATATCTCCCTCAGTCTTTAAATTATTCTTTTTTTGTGGTGATATCTTAGCCTGTTTAATAGTTTATGATTCCATATGAGAAAACACTGTTGTTCTGTACTTTTGATCTTCCACCATCAATTTCTAACCTTTCTGAGGCATCTCCTGATACATCAGATGTGTATGTTAGGTTAAGATTTTTAAATGGTATGTTTAACTTCCTAGCTTAAGAGGTAAATTGTCTGCAGACGCCAGACTCTGTCATGCTGTATTTTGATGACATTCCATTGACGTTAGCGAATGGTCAAGTTTTAATTGCTCTACTTAATACATTTTAATTGGTTTGCTTAATAGAGTACAGGTGCTCTCCATCTGGAAGCTGGTATTTTGCTGGTCAAAAAGCCAAACCGAGACCTTTACAGTTGAGTTGTGCCACTTATCTTGAATGATGCCCTTTTGGCAAAGCTTTCCTTGCTGTACTGATTATACTCTTGGAAGAGTGAAATCACTCTTGCAGTGCTTAGAGACCAGTTGCCTCTGGGCCAAATTAAAACCTGGTGGGTGCAGTTTGAGACAATGAAGTCAAACCTGTTCCACTGAACAGTCATGCGGTGGGGGATTTGATCTGGATGGAGATCAGGAGACTTTTGTTCTTTGTGGTAGTACAAGTCTTTAACCTTTTAGACAATGGTTTAATGAGGAATCCCAAGCTGACACTGTAGCAATGCTGTAGTCATCCTTTCTTCCTCCTTTCATAAATTAGGTTTTGTCTACACAGTAATAATTTTATTTAAAATACCCTAATGTATTCCAGATGTTAAACCTGTTTTAACAGACCTGCTTAGTGAAAGTGTCTGTGATTCAAAGACCAAAAAAGTGACGAATACCAATGGTAGGACTTGTAAAAGTGAGGCTTAAGCATGGAGCAGTACAGCGGTAAGGAATATTTGACTGTTCCAAAAATAGATCCTCAGTGGACACAGTAGGATTGCAGCTGAATTTTAAAGTAAAACTGACTGCAGAGGAATCAGACATGCAGTTTTGTTAACTGGAAAGGAATGGGGAAGCTAACTACCAAATTCTGCTTTCCGTGTGACGGTATCCTGTGCCTTTGTGAGATGCCTGCTAGCAATGCAGAACAACATAGCTGTCACTGTTCAGCTGCTGTAAGACAAGTACTGGTTATTTACAAGCAATGGTAAGACAAGCTTAATGGTTTACAGTCATTTTGATGTGTGTATCTTAAAAATTTCAAAGAAAGGTACCTTCCCGTGTTGTGTAAAGGTTTATGTGTTCCTGTTGTTGCAAGAGGAATAGGAAGTGCTTGAGAATAGCTCACATTCCCCAGCAATCACATGTCGGTCTCTAAGCGTTTAAGCTTTCCCTGGCCTGCTGCCAGCCTTTACTGTGATGCTCTTTTGGAGGTCAGCCTCTTCTCCATAGTGCTTTAACCTTGAGCCCTACCAGTCATGTCCTGTGCAGTTGGGGTCAGAAGCCAAGTTTCCTATCCTAGAAACTATTGAAGTTGGCTCTAATTGCAGGGTGCATTCTGTCAGACAAAGTGTTGTGCTCAGAGCTACGCGGCTTTTGGGCCAGAACTGATTTCCATCTGTCTTGCTTGGAACACAGGCAGAGCAAGCACTCATTTTCTCTGTAGAATGGTTTTGTGCATGCATTTAATATAAACAAAGTGAAATTGCAAGTCAATGTGATGTTGCTATTGTCTCCACTAAGGCAACTAAGATCTGCATATACTGAAGAGCAACTTAGAGCAGCATGGCTGTAAAGTTTGTCCTGGGTACTCTGCCTTCAACCTAGACCACAGCAATGTCAGGTTCTTTTCTAACCAGCAATTTTATATTGGTCTCCCAGTCACAAGGCAACCTAACCTGAGTGGTTGGGCTTTCCCAGCTTACTCCAAAGGAAAGCAAGAGTAAAATTATTTACATTCAGCATGTTTGGGTTTTCTGTCCTTAATCTTTTTTTTTTTATATATTATTGAGGAAGCAGTGGTACTTGCCCAACTTCTCTATTCTGATTTCTCATTTTAGAGAGCTAGGTCTCAAGACTGTGCAGAGGCTGCAGTTGAAGATAGCCTTGCTCACTCTTAAGTGGAGTGGCATGGTGCCTTGGGCTCTTTTCAGGCTCTCCAGACTTCTTGAAGGGAGGAAAAGAATTAATGATCCTCTTGTGAGTGTCTGGGAAGGGAGCAGGTGTAAGTCTTAAACTCTCCATTGGCTATCCACTTTCTCCTCAGATCCCACCCTGGTGATTCATTTGTTGACTGAAGATGGACATTGAGGCTCCCATATGAGAATCAAGTATTACACAGTTCCAGCTGTGTAAATTTATTTAGGCAAACCACAGATGACTTGTATCTGTTTTAAAGAAACCACTCTTCCAATTAAAGTACTGTTGAGGCATGCCTGTGGTTATTAAACATCATCTTTTACAGATAAAAGATGGAATGTTAGGCCTTGTCTTTAGGTCAGATTCTTTCTCCCCAGAGTGTTTTGACTGCTGAATCAGTACACCTTTACCACTAAAAGCTTGAATAAAGTTGCATTAAGTCATTGAAGTGTTTACTTTTTATCTGGAAGAAGATTGTCTCTGCTGCACACAGCAAACTGGTTCTTGGGTGGTTAAGAGGCAGTCCCCTTCCAGTTTGTGTGCAGCGGTATGCAACAATCAGGCCACCAAAATTTTGCTAGTAAAGCTTCTGTGTGACCACCCTTCTGAAATGAAAATGCCCATCCATTGAATGCTATCGATGCAGGAAGGGTATGCTGAGGGGGATAAAGTAGTGATCTGTATAGAAAGAGCCTACGTGGGTGGCTTTGACTGGTCACATCACTCCTGAGAATAGAAGCTTCTGTGTGTGGCTGTTTCTTCCGGTGCAGAAAAGCAGAGGCTCTTTGCTTGGTCTGGTAAGTCGGTTACCACAGTTGCATAACTCAACAGTGAATTACCAGTAAAATTCCACTTATCTGAAAGATTGCTTCATAGCCTGTTTTGAATCTCCTGTGTTATTTATAAGGTCTAAATTATTTTAATGAAATATTAAAATATTAAAGTAACTTTATTCATGCCTGAAAACACTGGTGCTGAGGCTGAGATTGACTAGCTCTGTAGCCTACAGGTTTATGCTCACGTATGGAAGAAGTTTGCTTCAGCCCTTCCTGTCCCCTGGGAACTTGTTGCTCTTCCTTTTTGCCTTCTGTCCCCTGCCTTGCTTTTGGTTTTGGGCAGTCTTAAGCAAATATGCCATGCTTTTTTTAGTATAACTCAAATTTGTCAAGAATGGAATGCTTTATGAATATATGTTCTCTAGTATTTCCTTGGATAAGCTTAGATTTTTACTGATGTTTCCTTGTAGGTGCTATCTAAATGGACCATCCTTCTGCTAAGCTGCCTGTGAAATCTTTTTGATTTCTGGTTTGTATGCTAGTGGAAAAATATGCACTTCCACACACAAGTATGCTTGCTACATTTTCAGGTGGCACTATAGCATGTCTGAGTTTGAGCATTACACCCCAGAGGGACTCAAAGCTAGTTTACAAGAAGTAGCCCACAGGGTAGTTATTAGGGCTGTTTAAAATGGCAAGCTGTGCATTGGGTCTATATTTGGAATGTACTTAAAGCCAATAGTGATCAACACTGTAACCATGGAAATGGTGCCTGAACTGAAGAGATGAACAGAATTTGTGTGTGAGTGCAGTATTTGTGTGTGAGTGCTATTACATTCACTCGAATGGGCTTTGTAGCAGTGTGAACTCATGAAAGGTCCTGTTGCCAGAAATCCAGGGCGGTGTGTGATGTGTTGTGTAAGCAGCACTCTTTAACTGCAAGCTGTTGAGAATATAGCTTCGTTTGTGATGCCATTTCAGTTGTATTTCATGATTTTTGTGGGGTTTGGTGGTGTGTATAAACTATTGTTATGCATGAAATTGAGCATGAAGCTGTTCCTTTTACACAACAGAAGACTTCAAAGAGATTAAATAGGTGTAAAGTAGCCTGGACTGTGTCTACAGAGCTGTAAGGAGATAAGGAGATACTTCCTGTTAGGTGTCACAGAGCTTTCCTCTTTGTCAAAACGGTCTCTATTCTGAAAGGTTGTTTTTCTTCCCCTACCTACATCCCCTGCATGTTTTGAGTGACTGGTGGTAGATGCTGTTTGGAGTGGATTGCTGTATGGTGATCCAGAAGGAAACAAAAAATTGTCTCTAAATTTTTATGGTCTCAGCTAGGGTTATTTATTTGAGCTGAAGCAAAAGAATAGCTTCTGTGCTGTTTCCTGACTCCATAGAGATTTTTAATTTATTGAATCAAAGCTCTTCATGCAACATAATGAAGGAGTGATTGAATTTGAATTTAGTCTGTATACTGAGTTATTTTGTAATGGCTATGGGCAGTGTCCTCGCTGCTTTCAGACGCTTACTGTTTCAGGAATTTGCAGATTGGATGTGAAGGTCAGAAGCTTTCTTGCTGTGTTTCTAGGATTTGGGCAGCAAATTGTGCCTGCTTTGTGTGTGGTAGACCTGTTAGCCTATTTGGTAGAAATAATAGGTGTTTATTCTGTGGTGACAGACACAAGATTACTTTAAGGGTTTTATTTCATTAGCTCTCTTCATACCATCTAGGAGTAGGGAATATTTGAAATTTGCAAGAAGTATAACTGGATACTTAACTTCAGAGTAATACGGGCTTCTAATACAGCTAAATGTAGAAATGGACAGAACAAGTACTGAAGCCTAAAGCTTTATATAGTTAAGGGGTAAATTTTAAATGTATTGAAATAAATCTCTCTTCTCATCCTCCCTTCCTCTTTCTGGGTGGGTGTTTGCAAGGTATAAGTAGGTCATTCAGAGCAGCATAGGGTCTGAAATCCTTTTCAATGAAACCTGATTAAATGAAGAAGGACCCCTTTAAATAAGTCTGAGCATCAAAATAAGACGAGGAGGAGTAGGGACTATGCCCTTCTGTATGCCTAATAAAAACTTTTCTCTTTTCTTCCATGCAGAACTCTTGAGTGACAGAGGAGTTGTCACTGGCAAGAATTTAATTACTTTGAATGCCAGGGAAAGAAATGTTTTCTTGTCCATCTCTGCTTATAGTTGCTTTCAGTTCCCTCGGCTCCTGGTGTCCAGGAGAATTTCTCAGGCATTTCATTTCTATTCCACAAAAGGAGACGTGAGCTGAGAAAGCTCAATTTACTAGCTTGACTGGCTTTCAAATGCTTTTCTAGAGACAAGGATACTGTAAACAGCAAGTCATCTTAGCACTTGGTACTCTACCAAGACCAAGTGAAGCCCTGGTGATGTTAATTAAGTGGTTTTTGTGGCGAACTTCAGTGTTTGTATGGTCAAATGAGACGCTTGGAGCAGAGGTTGTTTAACGCCTGTGGGTGTTGGAAGCACAGGGGATGCTTTGAGACCGGTGCAGGACCCAATAATGTCTATATGGTTCGTGACTGATTCAGTGTGTTAGTCTCTCTTGAATCAGTTTGGCCTTGGTCTTCTGAATATAAGAGCTGTAAACATGGACTATAAATTTGAGCACCATTTCAGTGCAATATGATAAATACAGCATTATAAGAATCTGAATATCACACAGAAATAAGTTCTTGAACCATTGACAATTTTTCTTTGCAGATACTCTACCCAAAAAGTCTGTTCATTGCACTGGAGAACATCTGAGATTGTTTTTCAAGTTTGCTTCTCTCACTGTTTGAGAAATTAATTAGCCTTCAATTAGAATACATGAACAAAATCTGTGCAGAGTACATTCTTGTTAGCACTTGTCTCATAATTTGTATGTTAATGTGTATTTTTGTGGTCTATATTTAAAAAACTACAAAAAATAGAATTTCAAAAACTGAAAAGGCATTGTAGTTCAAGGATTTGATGCATAATTATATAAAACTTTTACAGTCTCCTTTATGAAAATTAGACTATCACTGTTGTTAGGAAACTGTAAAGTATACTGCAAAGTAGAAGCAATTGGGGCCATTTTGGGCAATTCTTGGGAATGCTTTGCTTTGGTAGACTGGATGTGAACAGTGCAGGCACTGCTTGTTCCCAGTGCTGCAAGCTTACACTCTTAATTTAATCAGAAAGTCTTAGGTCAATAGCACTTTTTACACTTGTGTAGTAAACAAGAACTTTTCAGCTCTAAAATGAAGCGGAATGCTTGTCTCACTGATACTGGCTTGTCCTATTGATTTTTCCGTTTAACTTATAGAAGGGTTATTTATTTTATCTCAGATGTACTTAATAGTCACCATTAATACTTAAGAGGCCAAATTTCATCTTGTACCAGGGAAGAGAAGACGGTATATCATGTTCCTGAGTGATTCGTGCCACAACAGGGTAACAGCGTTTGGAGTGTAATGAGGGGAGGATAGAAGAGGGGTAAAATAAGATCAGGATGCAGTTGCTGGTGTAGTGAAGTGTGATGAGGAGAAAGAATCGTGCAGTTTTTTTGCCTGTAGTTTAGGGTAGGAGGCTACCCACATTTGCCAGGTGAGTGTCCGTCAGGTCTCATTTTAAGAGCTCCACTGGAACACATCCCACCACAGGATGTGGCTGTCCCCTTGGAGCCATCTGCGTGGCTGTCAGATTGAATGTTCTGCCAGTTCTCTGCTGTTCACACCCTTCTGGAGTACAGCTCCATTTGTAAAGGCTGGATATTCCTCTCTCTGGTGAAATCCCACTCATCATAAGAGTGGAAGAGTTTTTCCTGTTCCAAAATTAATGTATTAAAAATAAGATACATTCAAATGTGGGGCATTGGGATTTAGTGTTGTTTTTTTTTTTAACAAAACAAGACGGAACACAGAGCTTTCCCTTTTAATGGATGCTCGCTGCTAATTTGTCTTGATTCTCAAAACCTTTGAAGTAGCTCTCATTCAGGTAAAGGATTATAATTTTTAATTTAGACAAAGGCCCTCCCAATGAGGTATTTCCTGATGTACTTTCTCATTACTTAAATCCAGTTCAGTGATAAGTTTTTATGCAAACATCTTGTTTGTTGATCTTGCTGTGATAGCCAGCAGGTTAACCATTGGTGAATCTTGCTTGAAAACCTTTGGAGGTGAGTTCTAGTTCTAATTTTAACCTTTTAAAACACTTCCTAAAAAGTAGAAATTGGAATAGAAGGCTTAAATTCATATTTATATTATTCCCCCTTTTAAAATATCATAGGTGGGTTGTCTGTAGTCCCCATGAGCCTCATTTGTAATCTTGTGTAACTAAAGCCTTCTTGGTCTTTTCCAGAGAGCGAGCTCTTAGTACTGAGTCACTACTGAGCAGCCTTTGTTTCTCAGCAATAAGAAAATAACTTCCCTCTTTGTAAATGAGAACATTTAATGAAGTGAAAACACAGTGGAGAAAAAAACCATTTAAGCCTGTTTTGAACAAGGGCTGCTGTGGAGAGCTGTACTGCTGGGGAAAGTTAACTGCAAAAAAGCCAAGTTTAACTCTGGCAGTGGGGGTCTGGCTTGTAGCAGTGTCCCTTTGGAAGACTGTTGGTCCTTCCAGAACTGGCTTCACAGATATATTCCTTTTCAAAGAGCTGACAACCTGTATATAAAAGATGGTTTTTCTTTTCCAAGCTTCAGTACAGTTCATATTGCCCCTTCCTGGTGCCAAAGAGTGCTACCTTATAAAAAAATCCTACTTCTAGAGCTTTTTGAGGTATATCCGCTCTAGCCATCTGCTTTCTTCCACACTCACGCCCCCAAGCTGATTACTAACACCCGTGAGATACACTGGCACTGAGATAGATACTTCTTTGTAGACGTATAATGATTTTTAAACGTATGCTTTATAAAGAGAACGGTAAAGAGCTACGAACAGCAGTATGTGGGGGATGAGAACGTATTTTCTGATTTGTGAGGTTTAATTCCCAAATGCAGCTGCCAAGAATTTGAAACCTCTTGGTTGGCCACCCATGGGCTGATGTTTTTCCTATTGATGTGCAGAGCTGTACCGCAGGAGGAGGAAGGGGATACGGTGATGTGCAGGACTCGCCAATCTGCTGGAACCCAGCCTGTCCAGCCAGAGCGGCATCCTGCTGGACTCACCCTTCTTGTTCCTTGTTAGGAATAGTTCAGGAATTCCACATATTCCATGGTGGATGTTGGGATGCACTTGCAGATTAATACCCAAACATGGTCAGGTATTGCAGGCAGAAATTAAAGTTTGTGTGGCACACGAAGTGCAGCAGAGTAGATTCCATTGCCAGGACAAATCTCTTCATTGTGTTCTCTTGGAGAATGTTGGGCTGCTCTTAAAAGGTTACTGCAATTTTGAACAGAAAACATCTTAAAACCAAAACATCTTCACAGTTTGTTCCATGCAGTGAAGCTGTTAAGAAAGCTCTCAATATGCTTCATTTTCTGAATGATGCCTAAAATTCCTACTTATTTCACTAGGTTAGAAGTTCTACTTGGAGGGTTCAGCTACTCTAACAGCACAAACCAAGATTGCTTCCAAGTTTTGTCAGATCTTTTTTTTTGCTTGTAAGCAAAAAAATTACTTTTGAGTCATGTAATAGAAATATTGACCAATCCCTATCCTTTAAGATATGAGACCTGGACTATATTAATCTGGCCAGAGAAGCTGAGTAATTTATTTGCATAAATGACAGACTTTCTCCACCGAGGACTGGGCACATGCTTATTAACAAGGTATTTTATTAGCCCTAGGCATAGCCTGAGAAGGAAAAAGCCAGATCAGTGGCTTTGGTCCTTCTGAAAATTGGGTTGGGGTCGTACCTCAACACTGGTCTAAAGGTGGTATTTTGAAAGGATCCAGTTATTGCTGATACTATAATCCCAAAATCTAAGGGCGGCAGCAGCAGCAAGTATAATTCCCTTGGGTATCAAAAATGACTGCAATGGGTTTAAAATAGTCTCACTTTTGAATTGCTTTCATGTCTTTAAACACAGCTGAAATACTAGCAAAGGTAAAAGTAAAATAAATCCAGTTATTTTGATTCTGAACACAAATTGCTAAGGGGAGCAGTTGGAAAAGAAGCTTTAATACAGTGCTATTTTGGTTGAAATTATGCTTGTCAGTGTTCTCACTGTTAACATGCATTAAGAATGTTAAGGGTTTATATAATGAGTCCATTAAATTTCAAGTTCAAGCTGCTTCACCATACTGTTTTTCTTGATGCACAATGCCGGCTCCTAATGTATCGGAGTAAACAAATGTTCCAGAGGCTGGAGGGGAATTGTAAAAGTATGTTAATAGGGAACAACGGAATTGCAGGCTTAAAATGACTTTTTTGAAAGGTCTGTACATGCATGTCTCTCAGCCAAAGAGGCGTTGTGACTTAATGTCAAGCCAAGCACCAGCTGTAGAGCCTTTGAGGATGAGCACGCCTGCCCTTTTCACTTGTGTTACAAATCAGAATCTCCACACGCCCTGTTCTTTTATTTGAGTCTGACAGAAGAAGATGGTAACATTAAGTAACGTCCTTGCAACATCCTTCTGAGATGCCTTTAGTCCTGCAACAGCATTCCACTCCTGCGTTGAGTCCATCAGGATTGCTGCAGCTGCTTTGCTTTTGAGGAACTAAGAGGCTTTTGTGATTGCGTCTATACAGTAAAATTGAAATCTAATGATTTTATTTGTAAAGTGAGACCTATCAGACAGGAAAAAAGTGTGGCATTTTACAACATACTCTACTTTATCAGACTGCTAAAGAAATATTGGATAATGCAGTTCAGTCATTTCTTGTCTGCAAAGCTGGACTTGAGACAAAATTTCTCGTTCAAAACACCACAATAATGTAGAAAAATCTGTTCAATTCTATTATTAGGGAAAAAAAAGAGCAGCGTTTGATCTTTCTTTAATCTTCTCGTGCTCTTTTAATAGCTCCAGTCTTGGCTATTATCGTGTGCTGCTTTGACTCATGTGTCTCTCATTGTGTTGTACCACAAATTACAGGTTTTCTTCCTGTGCTGGGTTGGTCCGTGGTGAAGCGAGATCTTTGTGTCCTATAGTCTTTAGCAGCTTTTTCCTGCCGGCTCTGCAGTGTGATGGAGAACTGTTTGCCACATGTGGAAGAGCCAGCTATGCTTAAATCAGATGGAATATTTTGATGTGGCTATGGTTTACTATAATCACTTTTTCTTCAAACAAGACTGTACTGAGAAATGATGCATTACAAGAACATATTGGCAATGGTACATTAAGAAATAAACCCAGCCTAATTTAAGAGCCCAATAAAATGACTGTGAACAGCTTTCAATACTCTGTGTGCGTGTTCTTTAGGGAGAAAAAATCCTGTGTTGCTGTTAATCTCTTCAAGTACTTTGTTGCTGTAAGCATTGAGCTTGCCAATTTTTGGCAGATAATTATTTTGTTCTCTTCCAAATTGAATCCATTCAATTCAGTCTTCCTATTCAGAACAACAGATTCTTCCTGGGCATTTTTTTGCTCACAGTTCAATAAACACTTATGAGCAGGTAATGTTGTCATTTGCAAGTGCTCACAGAGCAAATGGGAGGCGTTTTGAGGACCAAGATGAGAAATGCATCAATATGTGCAATGAAGGAGACTTACAAAGGCTTGGCATAGAGGAGGCCTCTCAGATGGGGAAAACTCATTGTGATCCAAAAGTAAAAATGCTTTTAAAATAGAGAAAAGAGTGTTAGATATCTACTACTTCTTCTTGCCTGTCTATAAAACAATTGTTATAACATAAGGTCCTCCAATAAAATAAAAGTATTAAATGAAGCAATCTGTAAAACAGAAGTACTTCTGCATTCTGCTGCTTTTAGAAATCTTTTCGTTTTCTGACTTAAGACAACATTTAACTGCAGTCAATATCATTAAAATAGGGATTAATTTGGAAAGAATGCTGAGACTTGTTCAGTGAGAGGACTGAGAGATTCTTGAATGACTGTAAAATATACAGCCTTCTGTTCAGAACAAGAGCCTCATAAAAGAAATAAAAACTTCTTAAACGATATTAATAGGACCCATCCTCCCTTTCTCTTGGAGCTGTGAAAGGTTTTTCCCTACTGCTTGCTATTGTGTTCCAACACTAATGCTGTCACATCTATTGTGCATACATCTCTGAACCCAGAAATGATTTCTATTCTTAATTTAAACAAAACCAGCTGTGCACAGATGAAAAGTTTGAAGAAAAAAAAAAAGCATGTGTACTCACTCACTGGTTCTACTTCTAGTACGTTACAGAGGAGCTTTATGAACTCAGGACAATCATGCTGCAAAAATGGTTTAAAAATATGCATGGGGGGGAAAAGCTGACACTTAGTGCATTGCACCACTGTTACCATAGTAACACTGCATTCAAACTAAGTATTTTTATTCTTATAAAGGAGGAATTAAGAGGCCTTTTCTCTTCCAGTGCCACCATTGCATACTTTTTGCAGCTGGTGCTTATTTTCTTCCACACCCTCTCCCTGTTGGTGCTGTTCCTGTGCTTTAAACCAGCTACATTCAGAGCAGTTAAAATCATCTAAAAGAGCCAAGTCCATATTTCAGCTCTTTTAAGGAGTTGTTTTATGTTCTGCTCTCAGATTTATGTTACTGACGTTTTCTTCTGCATTGGGATACCTTGGAAATCCTGCCTTTTCACCAAAGCCAACTAGGTTCTGATGATAGCGAAAATGAAAGAATTCAGAATATGGAAGAAGGGTAAAGAATTAGTTTACTGCTACTCCGTGAGGGGGGAAAAAAAAAACTAAAGAGAAATGGAAGTAAACTAGTGTCTATAAAAAAACAAGGGAAAAAACCCAACAGTTGTGTTGTATTCTGCAGCCACAGTGGTTCTAAAACAAAAAATTCAAGTTTACGGGTGGGGACAACTCCCCTTTTCCTCTTACCTGTTTTATTGATCCCATATTTTTAACAATCTTTCCGAGTGTGTCTGATTTAACGCCATCTTCTTTGCTTCTGTCAAGTATTTGGGATTAACTTACTTACATGCCTATATTCTTTACCTAGACTCGAAGCTATTGATAGCTCTGTGTTGTTGCAAAAAGTTTAAATTTTCAGAAGTATGAAGTGACCTCATGGTATTGGAAATACTTACTGTATATTGGTGGACAAATCTGTGAACTGAAACTGTGCAGTGAAATCATTATGAATACTCTGCACAGGGAGCTTGAGAGCTCTATTAGCTTAAGAAATAGGTTTTGAAATGTTTTTATTAGACCTTTGGGAGCTGTATGGAAAACCCTCTAGACAGCTTGGTGAAACACCGATAATTAGCACGTGGGTTTTTTTAATCCAACACATAATTGTTTTGTCTTGTGGTATTTTAGAACTAGAGGGTCTTATTTGCCTGTTATTGCTGACAAGAGGATTGTCGTTGTACGTAATGAACAATTTCCTTTTCGGAGGGAGGGGGAGAAATGGGGTATTTTGTGTATTTTAAAAATTGTTTTACGTGGAATTGGCTACAATAGGACATGTTAATAACTGGATTGTTTGGAATGCACTGTGACTTCCTTCAGCTATAATGTGAGCTCCAGGAGGGCTCAATCCCTTCTATGAAAAGTATGAAGGGCATTGTGCCTCCAAATGCTGGTGATGCCAACAAATGAACCCTACATGCACCCTCAAGAATTAATTGCGATGACAGTTTGTTTTCTTCTCTTTCCATCTTTATAGGCATATGAAAGAAGGTTTCCCACATGTCCTCTGATCCCTATGTTTGTAGCCAGTGACACTGTAAATGAATACAAGAGTGAGGATGAAGCTATCCATGTGATTGAACGGCGCTGTAAGCTGGATATAGATGCACCACGTCTATTGAAAAAGGTGATTATGTTTGCAGTGCCTGTCTTATACTTTTGGATATCATTTCACATGAATATTGTATCTTAACAGAATCTGTCATCTTCCACAGATTGCAGGAGTGGATTATGTCTACTTTGTCCAGAAGAATTCTTTGAACAGAAGAGAAAGGACTTTGCATATAGAAGCCTACAATGAAACCTTCTCTAATAGAGTCATTATTAACGAACACTGCTGTTACACAGTGAGTAACAGGCTCTTGGTGGTGCTACAGATGGAGCTAAATCAGTGTGTAGACTTAAGGACTCATGAACAGAAGTTGGGTTGTTCTTGGCTTTTGCCTTGTAAGAAAAAATAACCAACACGCCACCATGAGTGATAATTGTTGTTAGTGTTAAATGTAACACGCTTGCTTGAAGAGCTGAAACAAGTTTGGCACCCTCTTGCTTGAGCATCTTCTCAGAGAGTGGAACACAACATAATTTGCTGTGTTTGACAGCTCTGTAGAGGCAAATCTGTGGTCTGTAATGGCAGTGTGGGACTTGGTGAGGCTGATGAGACCCTGACAGAACTGTTAAAGGAAAGTTCAATGTAGCTTAGTTGTCTTCTGCTCAACTCAGACAAACGTTCATCAAGTCACGTATGTTTTAACCTAATTCCTTCCGTCGTTTTTGGTCTTCAGTTTTGTGATACAGAGGAGTCTGGTGACATGCTTGCTGCTGTGCTCTGGTCAGGTTATTTTCTGAATGGTTTCGCCCATACAGCATGCGTGTATAGCAGTAAAATTTCAAATTGATGTTACAGGTCAAATCAAAGCTAGCACGTGGAAACAACTTGTATTGTAGCCTTCTTTTTATGTGCGGGTGATAATGTTTTCTGTTATGTACAGAACCATGGTTTAAAGGTCACTAGATGTCAAACCCACTTGACACTATTATCTGATTCTTTTTTAAATTATTATTTCTGCAATTATTCCCAAGACACATTTAAAAATACTTTTCCACCAACATTTTTTCCTTGAAAGCTCTGTTTAAGCAGGGGAAATGCTATAAAGAAAATTGCATTTGATAAATATATACAAAACACAACACTTCCCTCTGCCCTTGCTCTACTTGTTCAAGAAGTTAGTAAGTAAATACAAAACCAGAATTTTAATTGAAGATTAAGTTGGGTTTTAAAGTTCATTCTTATTAAAGTTATTTTATAACTGAATTTATGAAATGACAGAAAGATTCTTAAATGTTATGGTTTGTACTGACTTAGGCTGTGCCCTGATGCAGAAGAAGAAAATGAAGGGAAAAATATGTAGTTGTCTTGTTCTAGTGTTGATGGCGTTCCCAGTTAATTTTAGTATGTTGTGAGGGGGAAGGGAACTTTAAGGCATCAGGACAGTCACATGCTCAGAAATCCAGCCTTCAGTGATGTTTGTATAATCACAAATTCGGAGCCTGGCCTGGAAATTCCTTAGATGAGTCTTTTTCAGCTGAAGAGAGTTTAGAAAACAGCTTTCCTTTGGAGTCGTAACATCTCTGTTTCAAGATCAGCTTGTTCGGCTGTCAACTGAGACGTTTCTTTCTGTAACATTATTGTAGGAGAGCAAAATAAAATAGTTTTTAGTCTGCAGAATACTAAGGTACTTTATAGGTCAACGAGGGAATTGATCTATCAGTGTGTCTGTTGCAAACACATCCAGGCTGCAGTGGGTGGAAATGCTTACGCTGCCCTTGCTGCAGTCCTCAAGCTGCTGGCCTTGGGCTGTCGGTCCGAGCCGCTGCAGCAGAAAGTTCACTGTGGAGCTTTTTACCCTGTTCCACAGATACACTACAGTCCCAGCCCGTATCTAGAATGAGATAGTGTTAATTGGATAAATGTACTCGTCCTTTGGCTCTCGGCTGGAGTACTGATACTTCTCTACCCTCTCCTTTCTTGTTAAGAAACAAAAAGGGCTGTGCTGGCCATGAGACTATGGGAGGGCTTCTCAGCTTTTTGTTCTCTAGCGTTTCCTTTTTCTGAAGCGTGTTTTGCACATAAAGCAAAAGTCTGCAAATTCCACTTAAATAGTTTTTACTATGTGAGCCTGTAAAACAATAAACAGTCATTTCAAATACTGTGAGGAAAAAATACTATATGGGTAACCAAGCTGTACGACCTCCCTTTAACCAATAGGTTCATCCTGACAATGAAGACTGGACCTGTTTTGAGCAGTCAGCAAGCCTGGATATAAAATCTTTTTTTGGTTTTGAAAGCACAGTGGAAAAGATTGCCATGAAGCAGTACACCAGCAATATTAAAAAGGTGAGCCTTGCAGACATGAAGGAGGTGCCTGGCTCTAAGTTACAAAAGCTAATAGAGCTGCTGTGCTCAAAAAGGCTGAGCTGTTCCCTCTTTAGCCTGGGGCTGCATGCGTGGAGGTCTGTATTTTCAAGTGGAATCTTTAGAGAGGTCTGGCCACTTAATAGCCCAATCCTTTCTGTGTCTAAATGGATGTTTTTAGCAGCTGAAGTAAATATTTCTTTTTGAAGGGAAAAGAAATAATAGAATACTACCTGAAGCAGCTGGAGGAAGAAGGAATAACTTTTGTTCCTCGTTGGACTCCCCCTGTTGCATGTAAATTGGAGAGCAGCACATCCCACACCAGAAGACCGGTTTCACCCGCTATTAACATACCAGAATCTGCCACAAAGGAGGGCTTGAACAATAAAGAGATCCTCAACACCTCCAGCAGTCCCTCGGAGCCCACAGCGGGAACACCTGACGGTATGGTGGTCTGACTTGTTTTAATGGGATTCTTTGTACTGTAGAGGCTCTTCTCATGGGCAGCTGAAAATCTTCATATTTTCTCTTTGGTAACATACAGTGTTGAAGTTCACGCTTGCAAAGCAGTAACATGTGGGATACGATACCTTGGATAGCTGTTAGGAGCTGAGCTTTAGTAAATGAAGATTAGATATGAGTGGAAAAACTCTTCGCTTTGCTGTTCATTAGGTTGCAAATGGATGACTGACTTCTTGCCTTGAAATTCAGGGTTGGGTATAACTATAGGAATAAAGGGGAGGAAAAGACTGAAGCTTTCCTGACCAGTCTTATGTTGTATCTTCCTTCCCCATGAGGGAATTTGGGAAAGTTCTTGTACTGGGAGATTTAGATCAAAGCTTCTCTACATATTTCCAGAAGCTGTGGATTGACAAATCTGAATATACTGGTGAACTGCTTTTATAAATGTCTGGTTTTATTCCTTTCTTAGTTGCAGAAGGAAAATTACTCTTCTTGGTTTACCATTAAGATGACTGTGTGTGTTGCCTTGCTGATCTTTTCATTGATTCAAGAAACTTTATTCAATTCTGACTGCACAGAACACAGAGTAGCTGCTTCTGTGCCTCAGATATCAGCTTAGAATGTCATTCAGGACCACTCTAATTACATGTACGTCTCCTTTTAGACAAGCTGGACGCAGACTACATCAAGCGGTACCTGGGTGACTTGACACCGATGCAGGAAAGTTGCCTCATTCGACTGAGACAGTGGCTCCAGGAGACACACAAGGGCAAAGTAAGTTATTGCTGGTCTCTTCTGGCTGATTGTTCCTGTTAAGTGGCCCTCCATGATCAAAACTTAAATTAGGTCTATAGAAGAAGTTCATTGCAACTGTCCGGCTAACTTTGCCAGCTGAGTTGCTTAAATGGTTAGCGTGACTGCCTCTCAGAATGTCAATAAATCAACACAGGGGTGTTACATCAGTTTTATAACTTTGCCTTGTTTGTTTTGGTGGCCAAACATCATATTCTCAAATCTGTATCCCTAAGCACTGTACTGAAGGGGAAGCGGTGTGGCCAGTTAAATCACTGATAGCAAAGCTGGGGTTTTCCAGTGGCTTGTGATTTGCATGTTTGTCTCAGCTTCCTTTTACTTAGCAACAAAATACAGTTTGTGTTTTGTCCCTCAATTCCTGACTTAGCATGGTCATACAGGTGTAAAAGATTACACTAGGGTTCATGAAATTTTTATATCCCTTTATATAAAGGTAGCTGCAGTACCTGACAGGGATCATGGTTTTGTTGCAAACAAAGACTGATTTGCTTGAGTAACTTCCAGTGTTACAAACCATCCTTCTGCATTGGTGCGGGGCTGCATGTTTTTCAGCTTCTGTTGTTTGCGGTTTTGTTCTTATTTCAAATCTTGAGTACAAAATAAGGTTTGGTTTGTTGGTTTTGTTTTTTTACAGATCCCAAAGGATGAGCACATTTTAAGATTCCTGCGTGCCCGGGACTTCAACATTGATAAAGCAAGAGAGATCCTTTGCCAGTCGCTGACGTGGCGTAAGCAGCACCAGGTAGACTACATTTTAGACACCTGGAACCCTCCTCAGGTGCTCCAAGATTACTATGCAGGAGGCTGGCATCACCATGACAAAGGTATGCTCTAGAGGGCAGATATTGAACAGCTTTTATGTTCTGAATTAATGGTAACAGTTGTCCCTCTGTTAGCAAGAAGTGACCAGAAGGTCACTTAGTTAGAACTTCTCCATTGTTATGTACTAAATGGATTTAAATTGGTATTGTCAGCTCCATACTTGATGGAGGCAGACACCTAGGTCCTAATCTTTCTGACTATTACTGACATACTTAACTCTAAAGAGCTCTGCTTTGCTAGGAGTTTAAAAAGGTTATTAATTGCACTTCTGTAGTGCTCTGAAATGCTTAGAAGGGTGTTATGCAAATGCTGAGTATTCTCTTTCAGTGATTAAAAGATGTTTGTAAATAAGTGTATCTTCCTAATCAACTTATTTCTGATGTTGTATAAGTCTGCTGATGGCATAAATGAATACTTATTTGGCCTTACAATCAGCTTAATGATGAGAAGTGGGATGTTGGAAAAACATCAAATAGAGCAGGTTTATTTAAGAAGGGAAGAAGCTTTGGCTAAATTCCATTTTTATGATGAGCCACAGCCAGATCTTTAAAATATGGACGACTGTGGCTGACACGCTCCCCTATCCCTCCGCTTGCTTTATCGCGCACTGATCTTATTGCTAATACATACACAGGAATGAAACGTTTTGGAATTTGTTGCTTGAGGGAAGCTGGGCTCTTTAGATAAGGAAATGATCTCTTACTGTGAGCTATCTGTGTTCTGATTTAGTTTTTTCCCCCCACTAGGCACTATTGTTTCTGCTGACTCTTCCTGTTACAAAAAGCATATGAAACAGGACAAGATGCTGTCAGCAGTAGTGGCCAGGATGATGGGGAGGACACATCAGAAGTTTAATCACTGTAAAGCTGCAGAGCTTGAATGGCTCTCCCCTGCTGCTTAGGGTTTGACAGACCTCAAACTGAGAAAATGGAAAACGAGAAAATGCTTGTAAAGATTGTAGGGGGAAAAAAATGTGAATAAGTTCTCCATTCTGTCAGATCCTTGTCCTTACTTTGCAGAGACTTCCTCTGTCAATAGCACAGAACTGGGTCCTGCCAGTGAGTAGAAAGGTAGAGAATGCATCAAAGAGTTGCTTCATGTTTTTCTGAGAAGTTCTTCAGTCTTGTGGTGAACTTCATGCTCCCCTCCCTTCCCCTCCAGTTCTTTTGCAGCACACCCACAACTAAAGCACGGGTTTGTCAATAATGGAAACAGAAATTCAAAACTGAACAATTCTATATAATTTCAAATCCTACAGTGGTAGGTTCTTTTTTTAAACCCTCCTCTCTAGTATTGCTCCTTTCCTCCTACATGTGCTAAATGTGCCAAACTTAAACTAGCTAAATTCTGTACAGCTTTTAGCGCTAAAGCAAAGGCAGCAGTGATTGAGGCATGTTGTCTAGAATGAGCTATTAGTGCAAAAGTATAAAAGTTATTATTTTGGCATGCAATTAGCCCAGTTTTCTATACATCTGAGTGGCTTTTATTTTGACAGGAATGCTTCAGTCAAATGCGTTTTTTAAATCACAAAGCTCTAATGGAATATAAAATATAGAGTGAAAATGCAACACTGTCAGCTGAGGCTTTCCTTCATGTGTCATTTGGGTGGACCAGGGTTAGTAAGCTGTTAGTTTGATTTTTGGATGCAAGTGCAGCTGTGAGGGAGGGAGACCTGCTATGAAGCTTAATAACACTTTTTGTTTAGTGTTTCAAAACCTAAACAGTACATTCCAAGATAAGTGCGTGATGATGTTAAAACAATGTTTTCTTTTAGACCACCTGATAAAATACAAAAGGCTGTGGTCTCTCATGGGGGTAGTGTCTTTGCCAAATAAATTACTTGCCTTGAGTCTGCAGTTTTGGTTGTTTGTTTTTCTTTTTCTTTTGTTTTTATAGCATATCTTAACAGTTTCTTTCTTTGTGTCCCAAAGGACTTAATGATAATTTGATACCTCTCTTTTGTATCCTAGCATAATCAGTTTTATAAGTTGGTGATTATTTAGCTTGTGTATTAGAGTAGATGGAGCAAAGCTTAAAAAATGCATCACAGCTTTGGGAGGAAGATGGAAGCTGTTTCAGACAAATAGCTCCTGTTATGAAGAGCCAGAGATGCAAGCTTTGATTCTCAAGTTCAGCCTATGCAGTTGTTGAGGTTAGTGTTTTTGTATCCTGGAGAGTGTGGAGCTGCTCCAGTATGCAGCAAGACTCTGTGAAAAGGAAGGGCTTGGAATGCAGAGGGTCCATCTCTGAAGCTGATGTCTGGAACAGAGTCTGTTCTCCCCAGGCGTAACCTGCATAAGTGAGGCCGTGTGCCAGTTCCGCATAATGTGTAATGACATAGCTGAAAGGTGTGACTTCAGCAAATACTGCAGAAAGCAACCACTCTCTGGGTTAACACTGTGTTTCATTAATTCCCAGAACTCAGAGTCTACTTTTCCAAAAACATCGCTGTAAGCGGTATTGCGTCCTGTGTGATGGAAGGCTTACAGACTTCATTGCAACTGTTTTGTTATGCTAATGGCCTAAAGCTTTTCCTGTATCTTAGCTGTCCTGGTAGCTAATTATAGCCCCATGTCTCTAATTGTGTATACCAAGATCTTGTGTGTACCAATGTACTTGTTAAAGACCTTTGAACTTCCCTTGCAGATAGGGGAGCTATTTTTGCATCAAGATGTCTCCATTAAACTTTAGTTCCTTTACAGGCAATCTTTTGGTGTAGCTGGACAAGACAATGCTTATATTGCTGCTCCAGTTCTCCCTGTTCCAGGTGTACAGCAAAGTTTGAACTGACTATAGCTTGTTTCCATTTGGATTTTTAGCATAAAACTAGCTCACTCAAATTGTCAATTGCTGTAAAAATAAGGGTTATGTTGATATATTTGTTCTCATTATTCAGATGGTCGCCCGCTGTATGTGCTGAGGTTGGGACAGATGGATACCAAAGGCTTAGTGCGAGCTCTTGGGGAAGAGGCCCTACTTCGATACGTAAGTATTTTTGGAGCCAGCAAGTTGCTAACAATGTGATATTTTCATTTAGAAATTTCCTCCTCTGCCAGAACATTCATCACTCTGGATATTTTGATGTACTCTCTGGCCGTCTGGTTTTGGTTTGAATACATCTGAGAGCTCCTGGTAGCTGATCTTCTGCATTCTTTCCAACTGCAAACTGATGGTGGAAAGGCGTAGTTCTTGGCAGCTGCTGTAGTTATTGGTTAGCATTTTCACAGATTCTTGTGCAGTTTGTGCAGTGCTTCAAGTCTTTGCATTTGTACAGAAGAGAAAAATGCCATGCTCACATTTTGTCAAGCTTGTATTCCAAGGATAAGAATAATTTATTTTTAGAGAACTAGTACTTGCCTTTAATTTTGTCTTCTGTAAAGGCATCACTCGGACTGTGTTATTGTGGATCTGCTCAGTTTCCAAGCAGAAAGCTGGCAGAATTCCAGGTTTGCAATGATTTTTTTCTTTTGACTCTCATAATGACAGCCGCAGCCATAGTAACTGCTGGAAGCAGGGGCTGGATTTGACTTTTTTCTTCCAGTGGCATTTCCAGCCACAGACTAAATTTTGTTTGTTTGCCCTGGTTCAGTTTCAAGGTTACTTGCTTTCACTTTAAAAGGGGCTTTAATTTTTGAGTAAACAGGAAAAAACTGCTTAAAGGGACGGAAGAGTAAGGAGTCTTCTTGTCTGTATCACTCCTGGGTCTCAGTTTTCTGGAAGATCTTGTCTACATTTTACTGCTTTTATGGAAAGACATGTTTATTTTTCAACAAGATCAATCAATGGTATAAATGCAATTCTGGTTCATTCTTTGAAGATAAAGTTTATGCTGGTTTGAGCTTGTAGTTTTAATAGTGTTTGGATATAATCAGTTGTTTTCTTTATCCCATCTGCAGAGTTTAAGACTCTTCTCAAAACAACATGTTTTCTTGTACAGGTTCTTTCAATAAATGAAGAAGGACTGAGGCGATGTGAGGAGAATACGAAAGTATTTGGCAGGCCAATAAGGTAAAATACAACAAGTGGATCTGCTCGTTGGGAATTACCTGGTTTCACACCATACGTGGGGTTTCATATGGTTTCATACCATACATCAGGCAACGTGATGTTGCTGAGCAAGGCTTATTAAATGAAAGAAGCACAGGGTAGGCTGTGTGTCTGATGTGTGGATACAGGCACAGTTAGAGTTAATCAAGACCCTCCCCAATTAATGTTAGTGTGAATCTGCAGGGTCAAAATCTGCATCTGAGGGAACACAGCACCTGCTCTGGGTGTCTTGGTGTCATGCTCATAATGGTTCTACATGGCAGGTGTTATGATTCTGCTCTCTTCTACCCTTGGACGTCTGCAAAGCCATGCAGCCTAACCCCCATCTCTGATTCTGGGGGATTTTATAGTCAGATGTTGATACAGGCTGCCAAAAAATCAGACCATGATAATGTCATGGATGACCTTTCCAGTTTTCATGTCACTTGTTCACCCATAGTCCATAGCAAGGCTTATTACACTCAGTTCTTTGCCTTCTCCATTTATTATATGCAGTTATTCAACTCATGATCCAAGGTAAGGTCATGAGACTCCTGCTTTCCAAGTACTGGCATTACTTCACGTGAAGTTCAGTCAAAAATTCTTGCTATCCCATCTTTAAGTCATTGTAGGGGTCACTTAATGAAAGTGTTAACTGCAAAATGGACTTAAGGGTGTGGTATGAAAACAGGACTGCTCCTGAAAAGAAACAGTGTTTCTTGGATTTGCTTCAATTTCTGACTACTTCCCTTAATCTGAAAAGGTTCAGAGATGCACGGGATGTGTGCTTATCTTGCCCTGGTAAAGAACTTTCTGTCCCAGCTCTCAGTGGGAGGTCAAATACAAGAGATGGATTTCATGTGTGCAGCTAGGCAATCCTGCTGCTTACTGGATCTTGACTTGTAGAAGTAATCCTGAAGGACTATGTATTAAACATTTAAAGTGAAACAAAGAAGTGTTTGCTGTTTCACAGAAGCATAGTTTCATGGATGCTAGCTGGTGCAGCACAGCTGTGCATCTTGAATTCACGCCCAGGGCGAGACCTGAACTTGGAAAGTAACTAAAGCATATGCTGAAGCTCAGTATTTAAGAATTGAGAATGTACCTCTTCCTAGAGAAAAAGCTCCCCTCCCTGAGATCTGACAGCAGAATTAGCTTTGATGTGTAGTGGCACTGTTACTATACTGTGTTGGGAGGAAATCTGCACCATGAATGTTAAATTGCTTCATAGCAGCGTGGCCATTTGATTGACTTCCCAGTAGAAGCAATGGTTTAACATTTGGGCTAGCTGTTGACAGGATCTTTTTTGGCTCCATATTGACCTTCATCTGAAATTTGAAATGTCTGGGGGAGAATATGCATGATGTGGAAAGTGAGCTTTCAACATAGTCTGCAACTGTAATTTGCCCCCTCTAAGACATTTCCATTCTAAGGATCTTAAACTCCAGCATCTGCAGGTAGTGCAAAGCAGGAGGTAAAATAAAAGAAACCAAAACATGGGCAGTGGGGTCCACACATTTCAGTAGGCTGGACACTTGCATAAGAAAGAAGAATTTTGATGCCATTGAGATTCTTATTTTCCTTTTTGTCTTTCTCAAATTCAGCTCCTGGACCTGTCTCGTAGATCTAGAAGGCTTGAACATGCGACATTTATGGAGACCTGGTGTCAAAGCGTTGCTGAGAATCATTGAGGTGGTTGAAGCTAATTACCCTGAGACTTTGGGTCGCCTCCTAATCCTAAGAGCACCTCGAGTATTCCCAGTTCTTTGGACACTGGTATGTTTGTAATTCAAGACATTCCTCAGCTCTCTCAGTGCACTGCTACACAGTTGTAGTTTGTAAAAGCACTTTAGAAATCAGGCTTTGTATGCAGGGAATGTTACCACTTGGAAACATCTCTTACAGGACTCCTGGAATAGATTTAAAAGCACTACCTAAGAACTTGTTTATATAGTTGGTTAATTCTGCTTTTTAGTGTCAGCTTTGCATAACAAGGATGTTAGCACTTAATGTGATCAAACTGATTCCTTCAATATTGATCTCTTTTGTTTTTTCTTTCTTTATAGGTTAGTCCATTCATTGATGACAATACTAGAAAGAAATTCCTTATTTATGCTGGAAATGACTACCAGGGCCCTGGGGGACTGCTGGATTACATCGATAAAGAAATTATCCCTGATTTTCTTGGTGGAGAGTGCATGGTATGAATATAAACTAGTGCATATAACAATTATTTGTGGTGGTTTTATTCCCCTGCTCCTCTAAACAAAGAAGCCTAGAAGCACAGAATGGTTGCTAGTGTAGTTTGGAGGGGAGGGTACTATGATGTAGGATTCCAGATTTAGTGTGTTCTTTCAGATCCACTTTAAAAATAGAAGTGCAATACTTATTGACAATGAATATCAAATAACTTACCAAAGTAGCCAGACATGGTTAAAAGCCATAGTCTCTGCTGCTTGGCAAGTTCAGGCAGACATGGCAGCACGGCACTGAGCAAGACTGTCACCACCAGCTAATCAGAAGGCTCTGTCACCTGAAAGAACTAACTGTACCACAGGAATCCCAAGGAAGTACGTGGCACATCTCGGAGGGCTAAACAAACAGCTGGGTCTCTTGGCACAATATGTGTGGTGACCCCAACAAACAAAAAAAATAGTGTAACTGCAGAATACTGTAATTTTTCTGTCCCTTGTCCTGTGCCTTAACAGCTGCTTTCTGCTTGGACTGTGGATGTCAGTCAAATTTGTCATTTTAACATCTCAATGATACTGTAAGGTTTGTTCTCTCTGTAATGTTTTTCACAACCCAGGCTTAGTGGTGTGACTGAGATGTAGGAGTGCAACTCAGGTGTTTTCTGGAGCCTCCATTACAGTGAAACTTAGATGACTGTTTTTTTCTGAACTCAGCTGTGTTAAAATACAATTTCAATGTTGCTTTTTAAAGCCCCTGTACACTTTCTAGATTAATTTCTTTAACATCCTTGAAAATTAATTTGAGACTGTTCAAATACAGTCTCAAATTATAATGAAGTACTATTAGATGTGTTGGAGTAGAACATGTGTTTATCTTCAATGGGCTGCTTTTTGCTGCAGAAGTAGCTTTCAGTGGAGAGAGTTTGTGCTATCTAATTTGGAGCTTGAGAAGCTGGCAAAATCTCCTGCTAAGTAAGCAAAAGTCCATGTTACCAGAAAGTAAATTGCTAAATACTTCCTGTCGGTCACAAGCAGCAATAGAATCTCTTTCTCTTCATTTTTAGTTCTGGATATTTGAAGAAAAATGACTTCTCAAAGATCCTTTCAATTCTTTGTTGTAATTTAGTTACCAAACACTTCTGCTCCCCCAAACACTTACATAGAACCTATTCCTGATCAGATGGCTGTCTAACTTCATTATGGGAGACTTCTTTAAAAAGGCAATTGCTTAGGGAAGTTGTGTAATCGATTCCAGTACAGAGTTGTCAAGAGAGTTGTAACTTGAAAACTGTTACCTTCCTGACTGCAATATCTTTTTACCTGTTTGGAAACTTACTGTATTTCCTCACCATCCTTCGTCCTTAAATGTAGCTACTGGGCTTCTTTCAGGGCTCTATAGGCTGTATTTTTTAGCCTGAGTCACTATTGCCACTTTCCTCAGGATTTCCAAGTGGCTCATGTCTGTCTTCAGTATAGAGCAGTGTGAGTGACAACTATAGCATTCGCACAGTCATTTTCTGTGGTGGCTGTTGTCTATATACAATATCTGTTCCTCTTGTGTCTAGTTCTGCAAACTAACCTAAATCAGAGCATTGTAAAATAAATTTGTGTATGTATGATCTACAAGCTATAAAATTACTTTCAAAATCTGTTCATATGTCATTCTTCAGGGTACTTGCTAAATATGAGGTTTTGTTTCTGAAGCTAGCAGGCAGAGAATGTGACAGGGGGTGGAGGCACAGAGGGGATAGTTTTTAATGGCTGTTTATGCTCTTAGTGTGAAGTACCAGAGGGCGGGCTGGTCCCCAAGTCCCTCTACCGGACAGCAGAAGAGTTGGAAAATGAAGACATAAAGCTTTGGACTGAAACAATCTACCAGTCTGCAAGTGTCTTCAAAGGAGCTCCCCATGAGGTATGGCTGCAGCCGACCCTTCTTTTCTTTTGTCTCATTCCTCTGCTTTGGACTCTTGTCTCTTGATCTTGATGATTTAGTTGCCCTGCTTCCACCTTATTGTTTTATAGTTCTGGTACAGGGTGATGTTGTAGTTTGTGATGAAGTTTGTGACCGTTCCTGGTATCCTCTGGTTGTCATTTGGAGAATATCGCTGGTTTTCATTCTGCTCAAAGCAATGTCATTCTAAGCAAAGACAAATGATATTCTCAGAAGCTACTTGAGAGCTTCTGAAAGTCATGTTTAAATAAGGACACTGCATCGGGAGAGAATTTGTAGCTACACTGCCTTTTTAAAAGTCTAAATTAAGCCCAGCAACAAAACCTCTCCATTTTGTTGTCTTTTCTGGTAAGAGTTTCTGTCATTACTGAGCAAATTGCTGTTAACTAATGCGACTTTTCTGTCTCAGGTTCTCATTCAGATTGTGGATGCCTCCTCTGTGATCACATGGGATTTCGATGTGTGCAAGGGCGACATTGTTTTTAACATCTTCCATTCCAAGAGAGCCCCGCAGCCTCCTAAAAAGGACTCTCTGGGAGCTCACAGTATTACATCTCCTGGTGGGAACAACGTCCAGTTGATAGACAAAGTCTGGCAATTGGGGCGCGATTACAGTATGGTGGAGTCTCCTCTTATCTGCAAGGAAGGGGAGAGCGTGCAGGTAAGACACCGAATCCTTGTGTGGGAGCAGATGGAAACTAGCTCCAAAACTAGATGTTCTTAATTCACAATCATTATTGATGACCGAGTGGTGATTCAGCTCCAGACTCTCTGCTTGCTTTTGGCTGACATTTCAGTGGATGTTCCTTGCTGGAGGGAACGGGGACAGTAGTTACACGGGATCTGCTGGGAGGGGAAACTGCAGCGGGCTCATAGTGATTGTGATTGAGCAGCAAAATGATATAAGGAAGCCACCTAGAGTGTGGTGCACATCCAGGAAGTAGAAAGATGTGCTTTCTCCTGTGTTTTTTTGACCATTATTTTCTGAAGCAAACAGTCTTGAGAGAAGCCTGGAAATTAAGACTGAGCTTCTGTGTGTCTGTCCCTCTAACGGGCACCTTAAGGCGCTCCCTGTGGCCAAGGTTCCTGAAGGGTGGGGTTATTTTTAATGTCATGTGCAACCTATCCTTTAATTACCAAGTTTGATATTACATGCAGCGTTTTACAATCACACTCTACTGCTGCTATTCCTTTAGACTTGAACAGCCATTGAGAAAGGAGCTCCTTAAGTCATCTCATTGGAAGTGTTAAACTGGAAATATGGGCAGTGACTTTTTGAACCACACTTTGTCTGTGAGGCAGGAATCTTGACTGTTATTTTCAATCTCAAAGGACAGCCATTAATTGAAACTAAATGGAAAAAATGAATATTGTTTTAAACAGGAACATTTCAGTGTATTTAAATCAGAACCACTTGACACTGTCAAAAAGCAGGAGGAACCACTGGCATTCTATCATAGCTTTTATAAGCTGTGTGGGGAGAGTTCACCAGCAGTGCCAGTTGGTTGAGGAGCTGAAATATTGGCATTGGGGAGAAACATCTGGGCATGTAGGTAGTTCTAAGCTTGGAGATTTCAACCTACAAATCATTGTGTTAACAAAGTTAACTTTCCATTTTTGTTGCGGCTGCTTCCAGGGATCTCATGTGACCAGGTGGCCTGGCTTTTATATTCTCCAGTGGAAATTTCATAGCATGCCTGCCTGTGCTACAACCAACCTGCCTCGTGTGGATGATGTACTTGCATCTCTACAGGTCTCTTCTCATAAGTGTAAAGTGATGTATTACACAGAAGTAATAGGATCAGAAGATTTCAGGTATGTCTGGCCGAGGTTCATGAAGGTCAGCCAATGTCAAACCTTTCTGATACTTGGATGTTTGAGCCAATGTCAAGTTGGCTTAAATACAAGTAAATTGTGAGGACTTGTGTTTCCTTAGCACCTCCTCCCCTCTTCTTCCCCCCCCCCCCCCAAAAAAAAAATTTTCTGGGGGCAACTAATCTGTAACAGGTGTTAATTAGTTATCTCCTTGTAATCATTATTGGTCACTTTGCTCTGCTTTGAAAGCGTTGTGTGAGTTGTTGAGCTTGGCAGGTTGTTGTGTAGAAATGGGTGCAACTCCAAACTGGAACTGAGTCAGTTCAGCTGCCTGCCAGTTGATACACGTGACTGAAACTGGTTCTCGGTTGCTTTGAACAGCATCTGTTTTTTGCAGGGTGTTCAGTGTCTCTATTATTTAATGTGAGGCAGAAAAGCTTTTGAGCGCCTGCACCAAAACCATTACTTTTTATTCAGTGAAAACAAATACAATATAGATACACAGCAGAAAGCAAAATCCTTGTATGTTCTGAAGCTTAAAACTACTTTATTTTATATTGCAGGGGTTCTATGACCAGCCTTGAATCAAGCCACAGTGGATTCTCCCAGCTCAGTGCTGCCACCACCTCTTCTAGCCAGTCCCATTCCAGCTCCATGATTTCCAGGTAGTGCCACAACAGCCGAAAAACAAATGGATGAGATGGCTGGACCCTCGCCTGTGGCAGTGACTGCAATACAGCGTATTCAACTGGCAATTGCGCAAAAAATCCCTACCCCATAAAAGCCTTTTATAGATAGTAAAGTAGTTGTTTGAATTTTAAACTTAGTGGTTTTGGTCGTTGTTAGATCCAACAGCTTGTCTCTTAACTTTAACCCCTTTTTCCTAACTCAGCCATAAATATTTTTGCAAGTCTGCTTGCACAAATCCTAACTCTGAACACAAGGGCTCTCACTGAAAGGAAAAATAACCAGTGCATCAGTTAAGAATGGTTTGTTGTTTGTTTTTTTTTTTAACTGTGTAAATGTTAAAAAGCAAAAAAGAGAAAAACCCTACCAAAAATGCTCCGTAGTGCATTAGAGATCAACTGCAAGTCTCCTGTCAGGACATTCCTTGCCATCTTAAGAAATCCCCTCTGATCTTCCAGTGCTGCAAACTCTTCTCCCTGTTGCCACTAAGTGATGTCCGAGACAAAGAAAAGCAGTTGCTGGATACTTGACTTTGTGAGTCCATTTTTTTCAAAGCACGCCCACAGAGCTGTGGCCAGGCTGTAAACACTAATATCTTTTGTATGAGCACATTTTTGGGGAATTTGAGCTCTGGGTCTCGATGGGTTAAAGCAATTCATTCTTTCCTTGGAGCACTGCGGAGAGAGAGGCAGAGAGCGGGCTCTCCCTCGCTGAGCCAAAACTGGTCTGGGGATTTGTTCCCAGCTCTGTGCTGGAGCTTCACTCCACTTCTTAGCACACTCCACGTAAATTGATTTTACTGAGACTCCGTTCTTATCAGGAGTTTATGCAGACCTTAAGCTTGCTTCTTAAATCAGTCTAAAAGAGGTATGGCTTACATCCTTCCTGCGCACTCTTCAGTCCTTCCCTGTGTACCATCAGAAGTAGAGCGCCTTAGTTCTGAGCAGCGAAGGCTTCAGTGCAGGCAGGGAGCAGAGGGATCTTCACTCCAAGATGCTCTAAGAAGTACCTACTCCACCGTTTTCACTGCTGCTCCTGCCAGTGGGGAATTGAAGTTTTGGATTTCGTCCCTATTCTACCCAGGCCCAAGAAATCCTACTTGTTACAGTCTGTTCAGGTGTTTCCCACTCTGAGCCCCCTCTCCCCCGCACAGCGAAAGGCACAAGGATTGAAGTGCTGAGCCAAGGGCTGTCAGCAGACAACTACAGACCTTACCTGGCAGTGAGCAGAGAAGATTTCAGTCTGAAATACAGCAGGATTTGCATAGTTAGACCCTGCCTGGTCTTTCCTCACACTCTTAGAGCTAAACTGTTTATCTAGGCAAAAAAGAGCTCCTGTGCTGGCTGCAGTCCCTGCTAGAAAGCTGGGCAGGCTCTATTGAGTCTTGGGGAGGCAGCACCGTTATGGGTAAGTGGTAGAGGAGCTTGCAGAGGTCTTGCACCTTCAAAGCAGAACTGACTTAAGGTATTGGATGCCCTGCCTGAGGAAAGCTGGTTCTGAACTCAGTATAAATATTTTTTTTATGGCTGGAAAGCGTCTGTGAGGCACGTTAGTGACCTCTGACCAGGAGCACCTCTCCGGTGGACCAAGTCTGCCAGGGAATGTGGCAGACAGAGCTGGCAAAGAAGTATTTAAGTAACAGATTTAGAGGTGCTGAGAAGCCAGTCTCCTTAAACTGAACCAAACTGGTCTATTTTGTCTTTTTTGGATTTAGAATTTGAAGATGGAGGTTAGACTGTTTCTTAGGCTGCTGAAATGTGCTGTTGTGTGAGACAGGCCACTGCTTTGGTGTCAGGCAGCTCCCCATCCTGGTGACTGCAGAGCATCTAGCCCCACACCAGGGCTCTTGGGCCCCTGTGAGCTCTGCCTGGGCAGGACCCAGCTTTGCTGAAGACAAATTTGTTTGGTTCTTGGCCTGCAGGAACCAGTATCCCCCAGCACAGGGGAGCTGGTGCAGCAGGATGCACAGTGAGCTTAGTGACACTCATGGCT
Source organism: Gallinago undulata (assembly GCA_026546715.1). Taxonomy (NCBI): domain Eukaryota; kingdom Metazoa; phylum Chordata; class Aves; order Charadriiformes; family Scolopacidae; genus Gallinago; species Gallinago undulata. The sequence goes on along the minus strand of JAOTQQ010000003.1, from coordinate 28,679,437 downwards.
CTTTGCAAATGCCACTTTCCATTTACCAGGCTGCAAGGGCTGAAGGTCCCCTTTCTCTCTCTCTCTCTCTCTTTCTCTCAGATGGCGATTTTGCTGACAACTGTAAAGAAAATGCTTCATTCAACACTCCACATCTGTCCAGAGGTGTCTGGCTTTCTAGACCTTTTTGAGTTGCAGTCACTTTTCAAGTCTGAAGATCTGTATTTTGTTTTTTCACTTGAGCTGGCTCAAAAGTGGCACTTTGGGGTTTTTTTTCCTGCTGTTAACCGTAACACATCTTTTAGAGCTCAAAGCACATGACAGCACAAACAGCCGGGGAGATAAAATTCCAGAAAAACAATAGTTAATCCTCCTCTAAGCAAAGTGCTGTGGCAATATGACTTGATCACTGCAGTCTGACTAATTAATTTCCCATACCCTGGTCTTTCTTTGTGTGATATAATTGCTCTTCTTCCTTCTCTCAGCCAATGACTCTTCTGTTGGCTTTTTTTTCCCTGTTATCCGTGTCCTTCTGCACTTTTTCCTGTCTGTACTCATGAACTGCATATCAAATTCTGTAAATGTTTTGTATACATAATACCTCATTCTTGGTAATAAAATACAGATAGTCTTTAAAAGATTTTTTTATCATTATCAATAAATGTGAACTATTTGGAAAAAAAAAAAAAAAAGGCTCAGCTGCTTTATTTGATTCCTCCGATGCAAAACTTCCAGTTTATTTTAGGTGCTGAATTCAAGGCTGCCAGAGCTGCTCCAGGGTGACGCTGTTATGGGGGATGCAGGAGGTGCTTCAGGTCTCTGCCACTGTAAGAAGCTTCAGCACAACATCCTGTCCTGGGGAGCAGGAACTGAGCTGCTACAAGGTACGAGGAATGCGGTTTTAGGAGGAAAACGGCCTCTGCTGGGCACTTCCCTGTCACCCAACAAAATCCTTTCCTCGCTGTATGCACACAGTTTTTTACTACTCTGTAAATACATAAAAGGAACAAAATACGGTGCTGGAAAAATCTTCAGGTAGCCCTAAAAAGAGAAAATGGTTGTTTTTATGGATTATATGATGACTTTATCCTCCTTTTTCCCAGCTGATTGCAGCAGCAGCCCTTGTGGAGTGTGTTATGAGTGTAACTAAAAGGCTCATGCTGCCAAGTTCAGCACAGCAAGGGCACAGGTAAGTGGCTCTCGTTTGCCCCCGCGGAGGCTGAAATGTCTCTGGCCGCCTGACCTTCCAAATGCAATTGCTGTTTTCCACCTGATTATTTGTTTTTTTCCCAGTGGCCCTGTCATGGGCTTTCCAGCAGAATAAATGCTGTGTCCCTGGGCTGGGCAAGGCCTGTCCTAGGAAAACCCAAGTGGTCTGAGCTGCCCCCGCCATCTGGGTGGGAGGAATCACAGTCACATTTGGGGGAATTACGATTTATTTCTTTTTTTTTTATTAGTAGAAACAGACAAAGCTTTAGCTATTTTTAAAGCAGGAGCCAGTAAACGTCAGGCTGTGGTTTTTCTAACCCCTGGAGCTGGAGCAGTGGCTGAAACATCCATTTATGGTTGGTCTCTCAGATTTTATCCAAGCTGTAAAGTTTCTAAAAGGAGACTCTTTAACTCTGGCCGCGGAGGTCTGTCAGCAGGAGCAGATGGCAGCCTGACCTACTTCAAGTTTTAACATGTGGCCAATAGTTTTTATGCCAGCGCATAATTATAATGGGCCGGCTTATTGCTGCTCCGGATGTTACTGAATACAAAAGCCCTTGAAAAGACGTGGTGCAAGAAAGGTGGCTCTGGCTGTTCAGCTGCGCTGTGCCCATGGCAGCGGTGGGGCTTTCCTGGCCTGCTCCTCTCTCGAAATGGCAATTAAAAAGGAGAGCTGCAGCCCTGATTTGAGCTGAGTAAGGTAATGGTGCGGGCAGGGGCTAACCGGGTGAACTGCATCTTTTAGTTTTGGTGGGGAGAGGGTAGGGTTGGTGGTTTTTTTTTTGTTTTTTTTTTTTTAAGACAAAGCAAAATTCCTGGAAGAGATTTCACCTGCCCTTTTCCACCTGCCTCCCCTGCCAGGGTTCCCAGTTCTCCAGGTGTGAGGCCCTGGTGTGCTTTCTCATTTGCACATCTAGCTTGCCAAGGAGCCTGTAAAATTCCCGGTCATCCAAGGGGAAAGGTCCTGAACTGCCATTTCCAAGTCTTTCCATGCATCCTTCCCGTGGAGCTGGGGCTGGTGCTGCCTCACTGTCCAGCATCGCTGCCCAAACAGCAGACGTGGGGTTCCTGTGGGAGAAGCCATCTCTTTCAGTCCCTAAAGTGGCTCCAGGAAAGCTGGGGAGGGACTCTTGATCAGGGAGTGGAGCCATAGGATGAGGGATACTGAAAGAGGGGAGACTTAGATGAGATCTCAGGAAGAACTTCATTGGGGTGAGGGTGGTGAGAGCCTGGCCCAGGTTGCCCAGAGAAGCTGTGGTTGCCCCATCCCTGGAGGGGTTCAAGGCCAGGCTGGATGGGGCTTGGAGCAACCTGGTGTGGTGGGAGGTGTCCCCAGGGCAGGGGAGTTGGAACTAGATGGTCTTTCAGGTCCCTTCCGACCCAAACCATTCTACACTTTGCAGGACAGGCTGATTCTGCTGCTCGCTGTGGGCAGACAAGTTGAAGCAATGATGGAAAAATGACTTTTTTAATCCCTGACAGCTCAGGCAGAGCCGATGCCATGCCGTGCTGTGGGTGCCCAGTGCGTGTCGGGGCAGCCCAGCACCCTCCTGCTGGGAGCTCCCCAGGGGCTGCTCAGTGCCAGCAGCCTGGGAGGAGGGCACAAGGCTGGCACAGCAGGCAGGGAGAGGCTGCTAAATGCCTCCGGGAGAGAAAAATCCTGAGCCTGAAGTGTTGGGGTTTGGCTGTCTTTCAAAAATCGGTAACATCAGAACGATCTGTCTCTATAAAAAAAAATTGCCATCTCCCTTTTTTGGGGAATAGGGAGAGAGAACTTACAACAACATGAGTTAGCAAGATAAAGTAAGGAGTTTGGATGCTGGGAATGAAAAGGCTGGGATTTTCTAGCTTGTTTTTCTTTTATTCCCTCCTCTATGACCACTGCTGAATTTATCCCCTGGTCCCTCAGGTGGCACTTGGCAGCCGTGGGCCCCAAGGGGAGCAGGGAAAGGACCCCAGTTTGTGACTGGTGTCGGGTCTGATTCAGCCCTTTCCCCTTGTGGGGGCTGCGGAAATGGGGGCTAACGCTGGCCCCCCCTTCCCAGGCCAGAAATGCCCCTGAGGACACTGGGGAGAGGCAGAGCTGAGCCTCCCCAACCCTCCTCCTGACCTAATAAACAGACAAATAAATAAATCTCTGGCTTTTCTCAGTGCTGGAGGAGCTTTCCCTTCATGGCTGGGGGGGGGGACCTGAGCAGGGCAGCTCCCCCCGGGATGGGCAGCTGGGGGGGAGTCCTGGCTCCCCCCTTTCCCCGGCAGGTTGGGCTTGGGGTGCTGTGAGCCAGTGGTGCCCACAGCTCAGGCTGTGCTGTATGTTGTTTGGGGGAAAATAAAGGAGGGGAAAAGGAAGGGGAAAAGAAAAAGGAGCTGGTGTGTTACGTACACTTCGTTCTGCCCCAAAAATGTGCAAGGCAGCCCCAGCTGATTTCTGTTGAATGTGCCCTTCATCAGGTGAAATAATCCTGTTGGCCCCTTGGGTCAAGTGCTGGAGTCTGGCTCCTCCTCATCTCCACACCCAGGGAGCTCAAAAACATGGAGACCTTGAAACCTACACACCAGAGCTGGCTAAAAAGCACGTATTTTCACAAATTCAGACACTGGAGTCTTCTAAAAATGCATTTTTCCCAGGCTTAGAAGCCACCTTACCCAAAAGTCAAATTACTCAGAAATGAATCCTGTGTCACGCAAACCGGGACGCAGGGACAAAGGGCTGTGTGTGTGTGTGTGTGTGTGTGTGTGTGACCCGGGGGGGTTGGGGTTGCGCTGCTGTCCCAGGGGACAGGGCACAGGACCGGGGGTGGCTGCGGCACGGCCGGTCCCCGGCAGACCCCCCACTAGGTGGTGCCCGCAGCCCACGCACGGCCCACGGGCACCGCTGCCCGGGGTCACCCGCGTCCCCTCTGCCCCTGGGGCTGTCACTGTCCCCTCCAGGCTCTGCTGCCCCACCAGCACCCCAAGGCCATATACTGGGAGGGCACCCCCCACGTATAACCCCCCTCCAGCACGGGGAAAGCGTTTTGCAGGGAGCTTGCATCCCTCTGGTCCCTGGACCATCGCCCTGGTCATCACCCAGCACTGGGGCTGGATGCTCACGCTGTGCCCTGCACAATCATCCCCAAAGCACCCAGCCCACGACAAGAGGGTGCTCGACTCTCCTTCAAGCATCAGCCCGTCTTTTCTTTTGTTCTCCTGCTACCAGGGGTCTCCCAAAACAGCCGTCATTTCCTAAGAGCACTTGAGAATGTTAATCAACGTCGGAGAAAACCCTTGAGGAGCTGGTGGGAGAAACCCTGTAGAACTGAAAAAATATTCTGCTTATTGCCATGGCCCTGGTAAGAATCAGCCCGTGAGGTCCAGCGGGCTGTAACCAAACATTTCAGTTTAATTATGCACAGGATTTCACCAGGGAAAGGGAGATGGGAAGAAGAGAGTGAAAAAGATGGGAACTGGAAAATAGAGCACATGTCCCTTGGGGGGGATGTGGGGACGTACCCCCAGCGTATGGTACCACCTGGGTTTCAGTCCTGCTTTAGTCCTGTCCTTCCAAAAGCAAGGATGTGCCCAACCTGTACAGCCACGCTGCTGCACTTCATTAGCTTGTGCACACAGCTCCTCCCAAAAAAAGAGCCTTAAACTGGTGGCAAACCTAATTTTTTTCTCAAGTATTTTTTGCCTTGGCGTAATTATTTGTATTATTATAATGCCCTGCCTCTTGTGAAGGTGTTGAAATAGCAGCCAAGGGGCTGGAGGACTCTCAGCTCCAAAAGGTGTTTGCAGGGAGGGCAGGACTTGTTCCTCTCCCCACGGCTGCTCCGAGCGCTGCCAGGGCCTGGCTGGGGGCTTCACCAGCCCTGGGGGGGCACTGGGCAGGTCAGGGCATCCCCCTTGAACCTCCTGCTGTTCCCTCCAGCTGCCTGGAGAGGCCAAAGAGCACCCGTTTCTCTGACCACGAACCCTCTCGAACCCCAGAGCCCATCTGCCGCGGTGGAGGACAGGCCGTGCTGTAAATACAGCCCGTTAATTGATTGCTCTTGCTCCAGTGGATTTCCCTGAAATCCCTCATGGGTCGGTGATGGATCTGTTTCATAACAGCTCCCAGAAACCTTCTCCCACCGCAGCTTGTGTCAGCAGAGCCTCGCTGGGCTCTCACCTGGTGACGCACCTAAAGCCACCAGCTCCCTGGCACGGGGGGGATGAGGGCTACCAGGGGGGAAAGGGACCCGTGGGGACAAGGTTTCTAGATCACCAGCATCAGTCCCACCCCGTGCTGCCCACCCCAGGCTCAGCACCCTACTGGGAGCTCACACAGCTGGAGGTGGGTGGCCCTGCAGGACCACAGCCCCCATCCCCACCCCAGCCCAGACCCAAGCAAAGCAAAGAAGAGATTTTTTTTTTTGCTGGCCACAGGCAGCTCTGGGGCAGCTCTGGCCCTAGAGAGGGTCCAGCTGCACAGGGGGGTCTCTGTGGGGCAGCCTCCTCTGCATGTTTTTTTCCTAACAAACCCCTATTTTCCTGAGCAAGGGAAGGACCCGTCTCTCCACCAGCCCATTCCATCAGCCCCCCCCTGCAGAAATCCCACCACAGCTCTTGCTGTGAGCCTTTGTCTCTGAAGATCACAGACTCACAGAAACATTAGAGTTGGAAGGGACCTTAAAGATCATCCAGTCCCACCCCCTGCCCCGGG
>JAOTQQ010000003.1:28653992-28673465 GCA_026546715.1 Gallinago undulata | reverse complement strand
CACAGCTTCTCTGGGCAACCTGGGCCAGGCTCTCACCACCCTCACACCAAAGAATTTCTTTCTGGTGTCTCATCTAAATCTCCCCTCTCCCAATTTAAAACCATTGTCCCTTGTCCTGTCACTGCATTCCCTGACAAAGCGTCCCTCCCCAGCTCTCCTGTAGCCCCTTCAGACGTTGGGAGGCTGAGATGGAGGAGGACACGTTCCATGATAACACTGATGCCCTGAGCCAGCTCTGGGCAGGCACAGACGCTGCTGTTTATTCGTCCTTCACAAGAATTTAACAAGAAAAGAAGCAGGGAAGGAGCGTGTGAGCTCTCCCCGGGGAAGGGCTGGAGCGGGGTCGGCTGCCTGGCACTGGCAGGAAGGTGTCACCCCACGGCCAGCATCCACGGGCAGGGTCACCGAGCCCCTCCAGCCTGCCCAGTAACCCTCCCCTCACAGCCCTACAGCTCCCTGCCTGCAGCTCCACTGAGCAATTCTCTTTGAAGATATTTCATGCTCTGCTGTGCAGCAGAGAGGATTAAACCCATTCTCTGGCTCTCTCCTGAGCCCTAGATGTTGCTGAGGGGAACTGCAAAGAGCTGAGAAGAAGGAGAAATGGCAAATCCTGTCCCAGGGAGACCTCTCCAGAGCTAAGTAGCAGCCTTCATCCCCACATGGGACGAGGCAGCATCTTGCCGAACAGCACCTGGTGCTCCTCCCCAGACTCGTGTTGGAGCTGGAGCATCCCAGCTCCCAGGCACAGCCCTGGTGGTGGCCCCATGGCTGGTAGCCAGTGAGAGCAGCAGGCACCACGCAGTCTTGTCACACACTGGGACCAGTGTGGCCACGGGGAGCACTGGTGTGAAGGTAGACACACTAGACTGGCCCTGTCACCCCTTCTGGCATGATAGTGGGTGTTCTGCAGGACCTTCCACAACAGGACAGAGAGCAGCCACATCTCCTGGCCCTTCCTCTGGCAGTCCTGGAGGAGTGACACCACCCTGTGCAAACAGATATCCAAAACGCCATGGAAACATGGACCAAACCCCCATGGGCCACACTGCTGCTGGGGGAGCTGTAGGGAGGGAACCCAGAGAACATGTCCCCAGCACTGCTGGGTCTTTGCCTCCCAAATTAGAAGAACAAAGGTGTTTGGGCTGAAAGGCTGCAGAGCTACTCCATGGTTGCATTCCTTCAGGGGGGTGGAGGAGCAGGGCCCAGGTGGGATGGGGACTGGCTGCTGGGACTTGCCAGGAGCCTGGCACGGGACCCAAGGCAGAGCTGCAGGAGGAGGAGGAGGAGGAGGAGGACACAGGTTCATTAGCTAGGGGCTGGGAGAGCGGGTGAGGAGTAGGTCAGTGGATAAGACACAACACTGGGTTCTTGGAAAGCTGCTGTGGGTTCATGGCATGGTGGGGACCTGGCAGTGCCCGCAGCCCCTCCAGGGCTCTCCATGGAGGTCATCAGGGAGATACAGTCCTCCCTTCCTCCAGCCCAGTCCAACTGCAGCCCTAACCCACGCCCGGGAGGAACCACTGGGTGAAGAAACCAGTTCAAGGAGCTCACTGGGGATGAAGAGAAAGACTGTGGGGACCTGGAATGACGTCTGGCACACACACCCCAACCTCCCCCGGGAGAGCCAGGAGAGCGTGGTGATCCAGAGTCAGGTAGGGATGGAAGTACGGAGGGAGGATGGATGGATAGATGGATGGATGGGGATGGAGCAGGCAGGGCCTCAGGACTCTGACTCAGCCACCAACGTCACAAGCTGCCAGCTCCTGCAGGGCTGGTGGCCTCCCAGAGCCCCCGCAGTGACCACTGGGGTCAGTGCTCACTGGAAGAGGTTGGGGGAAAGACACCATCGGGCAGGGACCTGCAGAGCTCAAACCCGGCAGAGCAAAGGGCAGAGCTGCTGCCTTCATCCCACAGCCCTTGGTCTCCTGGTTCACTCAGGGCAAAGGCATAAATTTTGTCTGGCTCTTTGTAGCTGCATGGAAATTGTTGCCAAAAACCACATTTTCAGCCCAGGAACAAGTGCCTGGCTGAGGGCAGAGGGACACTGAAGCTGAACAAGTGCCAGGCTGCAGCAGGAGGGGTCTCAGTGACACATTTAAACCCCCTGACAATGTGAGGGCTTTTCCTGACTTTCTGCAGTCCCTCTTCACAAGGAGCTTTGCAAGGTTTCCTCAACACCTTCTGACCTGCAGGGACCCGTGGGCTCAGGTACCAAAGCACCGTCGGCCTCGCAGCAGCATCTCACCCAGGGCAGAGTCCTCTCCAGCCCTTCATCCCAATATATAAAAATAAATATATATATGGGCAGAAAAATGAGAAGAGGAAGGCTTTAAACGAGCCAGGCTGGAGCAGGCAGCAGCTAGAAGTGGCTGGAAGCTTGCAGGAGGACATCCCTGCAGCCCCTCCTCAGCAGCGTGCTGCTCCCTGCCTGTGCTGGCGCCGTGCCTTTGCAAACACTCGTTTTCAATCATTTTTATTTTTTTTAACAAAAAAAAAAACCCTTGACACAAACACAACCGTGGGTGTGAAAACACTATTCCCCTCATTCACAGCCCTGAAAGACCCTGTTATCTGAAGGTAGGAGCAGATGCCAGCACTTGTCCGAGGCTCACCACGCAGCTGTCCCCGCCGTGGGCACTGAGGCACAGGTAGGGTGCCACCTGGAGCGTGACAGGGTGGCAGCAAATCCAACTGGGGAGGCAGCAGGGCCAGAGGAATGCCAAACACATCTGGCCGTGCCAGGTCACCCCGCACGGCTGGCGCCTGTCGTACGGATCTAGGACAAACCCTCGCCTTTGTTTGCTTCTGTTTGGGCAATCACGAGCTGTCCTGGGCTCCGTGGCTCGGGAACGTTAACTCACCGTAGGGTTATTTTGTCTTCATGCTAAACTCTTCTTGGAGATGTCAGCTGCCAGAACGTGTCATTCACGCTTCACGGCGCTGCCTTAGCGGTTCGGGGACGTGACACAGTGACAAGAAACAGCATCCTGGGAGGAAGGGCTCAATCTGGATGGTTCTTCTCTAACAAACAAGTGCGAGCTGGGCTGAGCTGGGCTGAGCTGGGCTGAGCTGGCCACTCGGGGTGGCTCTGAAGGGGCCAGGGACATCCATAGAAGTGGCCGTGGTGGTGGGGGGGGACATGCTGTCCTGAAACAGCTTGGGTTACTGGGGGTTGTTCCCAAGTCCAAAGGCAAGACTCGGGCTGTCACAGCTCTGCTCAGACCTGGTGAATCCGGTGGGACACTGCCTGCCCACCTCCTGGGCTCTAATGGGTCACAGCATGTCCCCTGGGAACGGGGAGGTTACGGGATTCAATGCTGGTGTCCTCGAAAGGGGCAGGCAGGAAGGGAAGAGTCAGCAGGGCTTTTGGAAATTAAACTGTGGGGTGTTCCTGCCCGCAGTGGCTGCAGGTTGGTGGGATCATGGGGCTCCTTCTCCCCATCCATCCCAGGAAGAAGCCGTGAGCAGAGAGCACCAGCCCACAGCACAGCCCTGGTTTCCTGGCATTCACCTCTCGGAGATGGAGCAGGACTGGTCCCCGTCTCACCACTTTTAAAGAAAGCTTTGAAGTGCAGGGATTGCTCCCTTGCCACTCTGCCCTCTGGTAACGACAAGGGCTCCTGCTTCTGCCGAGCACGGAAGGAGAGATGCTGCAGATGCTGCAGAGTGCCCTGTTCCTGCCTTGCTGCAGTGGGACCCCTTCTGCCCCCTCTGGAAAGGATGCAGTTTGGTGGATAATGAATTTCACAGATTAACTTGTACCCGTCAGCAGCCAGGGTGCAAGTGAGATGGGTCTGAGCTCCGGGGTGTCATTGAGTAGCTCCCTGGGAGGACAACGTGCAGGAGACTTCTGTGCACCTCCACACCCGCCGTTTGGGAGCATCTCAGAGCCATTTGGGTGCTTCCCCCTTGGTGTCCATAGCCCTGCTGGACCACGGGCTGGAGAAGCCCCCATGCAGGGTGAAAGGAGCCGCTGCAGCCCTGCCTGGGTCCAGCCCCCGTGGCCGTACAGTGGACAGTTGGCACTTTCCAGCTTTGCACTTTTATTTCTTTTATTTTCTCCTTTAAAGAAGCTGCTCTGCAAAAGCAGTGCTTTGCCCGTCTTGACTCAGTTTACCTTGTAAAAAAATCTCACCCTTCTGGCTGCTCCTGCAGAGGTTTTTTGGCAACACCAGGCACTCAGCCAGAGGGACTTGGAGCCGTGTTTTGAAGGCTGGGACTTCCCACCTCCCTGCTGTGAAATGAGAAGGAACTTGGCCAGTCTGAGCACAACAAGCCACATCCATCAGCTCTGGTTAAATACCGACAATTGTTTTAAACTTTACTGGAAGGGAGAGGAGAGAACCACATGACCACGTGCACAGGTCATTGCACAAGGAAAATAAAGCCAGTCGGGTGCTGCAGGAGGTCCTGCCTGACCCACGGGACTGTGGCCCCTTCTGGGAGATGGGAAGAGGTCTTCAAATCCTGGCATTATATCAGCATCCCCTCCCCTCCCAGTGCCACTGGAGTTACACTGGCCTTGATAGAAATGAGACTTGATTTTGAGCATAAAGCAGCTGCACGGGGTATCTTACTGCTGCCAGCTCATCTCTGTTTCCCACTGATGCCCGAGGAGCCTGATGGAAGTGAAGTGCACGTCATTCCCCATCTTCAAAGCCACTGAAGACCCACAGAGCTCTGCTTCAGCACTTGGGAGCAGCTTTGATGCCAGGAGACACCATGGCTTGCAGCTGTGCCCTCCGGTCCGGTGGGGAAGGAGACCCATGAACCCTCCTTTCCCCTCCAGACCCCAGGTTGGCTCACGCAACGTCCCTCCCCTCTTGCTTTTGGGTTCTTCATCTTTTATTCCCAAAGCATCACCCCTCCTGGCTTCGCTGGCTGTCTGTCCTGCTGGGGACAGTCCCCAACACCTCTGCTCACAGCCAGTCACCCCATCAACAACCACGAGAGGGGCTTGTTCTTGTTCACAGCCGCTTTACAGGTGGCCAAGGTGTTCTGCAAACCAGAGACACGGCAAGACTCATCCCTGGGGTAGGGCAGAGCCCCACCACGGCAGACTCCAGCCGCGGGCAGGGAGGGGAAGGTGCCGTTTCACAGCTCACCGACACCGGTTTGCTTCCTTTGAAACGAGACCAAGGTGGGGTTGGTCAGGAGGGCTCAAGGGCTGGGTGGGTGCCAGGAGAGCGGCACGGAGCCGGGCACGCAAGAGCTCAGCGGGACGGTGCCCCCGGGGGCTGCAGAGGGACGGCTGCGGCTGATGCTCCCCGACAGAAAATATGGTTTAAAAATGCAATGTCCTGACAGGCTCTGGAGCCCCCGGCGCAGTCTGCGGAGCGGAGACAGCGCTGTCAGGAGCTCTAACCGTGACACCGGCTTCGGCGAGAGGGCAGCTGGGGAGCGGGGACAGCATGGGGAGAGGGCTGAGGTTTCCTCCTCCGACCCTAAAAGGGGCAGGAGGAGAGGTTTCGGGGGAAGCCAGACCAAAACACTGAGACTCAGTGGCCAGGAAACTGCCACCCTGGGTCACCAGTCCCCCAGCTCGCAGGACACTGGGCAAGGAACATGGAGCCCACACTGTGGGACCTGGGACATTCAGAGGGAGCATCAAGCCATCAAGCTCCCTTGTAAAATGAATGAAAACACCTTTCTTTTTTTTTTCCCCCCCAACTTTGCTTTCTGATAGATCCATCCTTTGCTCACACCCTGAAAAGGAAGGAACTGTTTGACTGCAAACATGGCTTCAGCAAAAATCAGCTCACATCTGGGACAACACTGAAGTCATTTTTGCCCCCGAGATGTAAAGGTCTGTTTTTCTATTTAAGGCTAAGGGGTCACTGGGGAAAGGAGAGAGGACGGAGGAATGGAAACCCAAGGAGTCAAGGCCACGCAGCCAGCGGGGAACCAGCCTCTATGGGCAGAGACAGACGGCCTCCCGCGGGCAGGGAGCATCACTGGGGGATGTTTACAACGTGACATTTTCATGCACCCTGGGAAAAAAAAAAGTAAAAAAAAAAATATAAAGCAGCAGTTGGTTTTCAGGGCGAGAGCGTCACGTCTGCCTGCCTTTGCAGCGGGGCATGCTGCAGGGCGCTGCTCGCATTAAGACACGGGTCAGGGGAGGCACCGCTGCCAACGCCGTGGGGACAGGAGCGGTCTGGCTGCCTGGGATCCGCGGCCAGACGTGAGGGTGGATGCAGCAGCTGCCTCGGTGACAGCCTGGCAGAGAGGGGACGTGGTCCCAAGCAGGAGAAACCTGGATGGGTACCCGTGAGATCTCTCTCTGCTCCCATCTCCTGAGGCCAGGGTCTCGGACATCTCCTCCCGGCGTCAGACCCTGCTGCACCGACCTGGTGTTAATGCTGGGGATTCACCAAAAATCCCATCTCCCTTCTGACGCTGCCAGGAGAAGCCATATATCCACTCCCAGCCCCCCCCCAAAGCCCTTCAGTCATCCCTCAGAGATGCCAGGCTTTCTGTGTTCTTTGGAATAGCTCCTCTCTTCACATTCCTTGAACAATGGCAGGACCTCACGCTGTATTTCAAAGGTGTTCTTACCTAATTCTGCCATTTTTCTCCTAGAAATACCTTAGCTGTGCCTGTATCAGCATCCAGAGATGCACTGCCAGGTATGCCCCTGCAAGCCCTGCCCTGGTGAACACCATTACACTTTGTACTCTTTCTTTTCATCCCTCTTTCACGTTGGGCCTCACTGCTCTGTCAGCATCCTCGTCCCCCTGCCCTTCCCCAGCTGTACCCCAAGCCCCAAGGAGAGCAGGACAGGTCTTGTTTTGGGGCTTTCATGCAGCCATACAGCCATACAGCCAAGAGCCTCCCACCGCTGCCTGCACTGATTTATTTGCAGTGGCCAAGGGCGAGTGGTGGGACCGTGCATGGGGATGGATGGTGACAGCATCCTCCCTGTCCCCAGCCCATCCATCCATTGCCCCTGCCCCTGCCGGCTTTATTGCCCCTCAAAGTGGATCACTGCTAATATGAAGCCATATCCTTGTGTCTAGAGAGGTTAAGGCCCGTGCTGGGGCTGGACTTCCCTCCTTGATGCCACCGTAGCGGGCAGAACTGGGCAGAACTGGGCAGAACCGGGCACTGGGACCACCGGGACCACTGCAGCCTGTCAGGGGAGGGGCTGGGCTGGAGCCCTGCTCTGGCTGCAGAGACACACGTCTGGGACCCCGGCATCACACATGTCACCTCCTGATGACCCGAGAGTGTTGCCGCAGAGAATGTCACCTCATGTCACCCGGGGAGAAGCCGTGTCGGTGGCCCTAAGAGAGGCGAGCTTTCCGCTGCAGCTAATAATCCCGGGCAGGGCAAGATAAGAGATGCTACAGAACCTCCTCCGAGCTGGAGAACAGCTGCACTAAATCCCTTTAGTCCTCACTAAGACATTTGTTTACAGGGAGACTAGATTTTATTACCCGGGGTTGTCTAGTACAGGCTGTTCGTGGGCTCCCTGCCCACCCCCCCGCAGCGCTGGCACGGGTCCCTCGGTCCCCACGGCCTGGGGGGGGGAGCACAGGAGCTGCGGCAGGACAAGGGGCTTGGTTTGGGTCAAGGTGGGTTTTCAAAGCCGAGATGACCTCTTTTGGTGGGAAGAGGTCAGTCATCTGGAGGAGGAAGGAGCTGGGTGCCAGGGTCGGGTTCTCTTTGCCCCCGGCTGCTACGGCTGTGACACCAGGGCTGAGCACCCCCTCCGATGGCTGCACGTGTGACATCGGTGGCCATCAGCCTGGCCGAGGGTTGGAACAGCCCCATCCTCAAGGAGGGTCCCGTCCCCTCAGGCAGGGCATGTCACAAGGATGCCATGGGTCTCCCTGAAGCAGTTGGTGATGCCAGCAGGGATCTCCTCCCGTCCCTCCTCCACTGGCGCTGGAGGACCCCAAATCCAGCTCCGTTTTCCTCCCCTCTCCCCACTGATGCCCAGCCCAGGGCTATGGGCAAACCTCAGCCCCCACCTCTTCCAACCACCTCCTGCCTCCTTCCCATTACAGCCTTTAAGCCACTAACCCCAGCTGGCACTGGGAAGACTGGGGGGGATCAGGCTGCAGGGGGACAGCAGGAGAGGAGCCAGGGTTGATGTGACCCTCTCTGGGGCTGGTCACCTCCACGTGCCCCCCAAAACAAGGCTGAGCCACAAGCTTTCCCCGCTTGGGGTGGCACGTACTCCACGTCGGCCCCTCCGGGGCGGGGAAGAGGATCCGTGGGGTGACACGCTGTTCCAGACGGAGCACGGAGCAGCACGTATGGCTGATCCATCTATGCATCGGGGGGGGGCTGCGGCCCCCCCGGTGAAGTGGGGGCGGAAGCGATGGCGGTTCAGATTTCTCCTCTCACCTGTCGCTAAACCAAAGGCCATTTGGGTTTTCATCTCCGGGAGAGGCAGGTTTAACCCTCTGCTGCGCGGCTGGGTGTCCCCACGCCGGGGGGAGGACACCGACCTCTGAGACGGGGCTCGCTGCCAGCCCTCTCCTCCCCTCTCCCGTGGTCTCCCATCCGGGGCTCATTCCAGGTGGGAGAAGCAGGATGCTTCACCCTGCCAGGCCATTGCCCGGTCACCTCCTGCGGTGATGGGCAGCAGCTGGGGACACGCCGCTCGGCGGAGACGGTCTCATGACTGACCTCTTCCATCTCACCTTCTCAGCTGGAACGCCAGGAAGCCCTGCTGAAAACGCAGCCGCTCTCACGTACGCCATGAATTTAACCACGGGCAGCTCCAGGAGGCAGAGGTTCCTCCCAGCTGGTTCTGGTGGAGCTCCACAGGGCTCAGATGGTTCCGGGGAGGTGCTGGGGACCTGTGTGATGCCCTCACTGCTGCTCCCTTTCCCAGAATTTCATTCCCAAGGGCCTTAAAATGTGGGTTTGTTCACAAGCAGGTGGGGTGGGGTGGGAGCATCCCGCAGGCACGGGCTGCCCTTGTGTCCTGCCACGGGGTGCTGGGTACCCCATCGCAGGGGTTGGTCACGTATCAGCTGGCACCTGCTGCAAACCATTTCTAACCCTGCTTCACTGCCTGGGGGCTATGGGCAAGGCACATCCCTCCCGTCAGCCTGGGAAGCTTCACCCAGCGTGACCACACGATGCGGATCTGCTCACTGGGCACCACAGGACACCGGGGCACCGCGTCCGGGACTGGAGCGATGCCCAGCTGGAGAACATTGCTCCTGGCTTCCTCCGTGTTTACCGTCCCCTCTGAACCATGACATGCTGAGCGTTGAGATATGAGCTCCCCAAAACCACATCCAGACGCAGCGTGGGCTGGTCCTGAAGTTCACAAATGGTCTTACCGAAGGCCATCTCAGCGCTGTGGTGCAGGTGAGTCCAGGAGCAGGGCTGGGGAGCACCTGGCCGGTGGGAAAGGTTCCATGCTCTTTTGGGTGTCCCCTTGCACAATCATTTTAAGGCACCGAACATAAGGAATAAAATGAATGGAATAAAAAGTGGAATAAAAATGAATGTGTATAAAAGACACTGCCAAACTCAGCAGAACATCAGGGTCTTTGGGAGAGCTCAGCTCACACCCCTCCAGCAGAGGAGCTCCATCCCTGCTGTGTGTGGGCTCAGGAAGAGAAGAGGCCTCACAATGTCCCATGTCCCATGAACAGCAATGGGAAGGGAGCGTGTCACTTGTGCGGAGCCCAGAGTTTCTCCCATTCTAAGTGCTGCTGGCTTTTTCCAGGAGCAGAGGTCCAGCTCCCTCCTCTCCCCTCATCCCTGCAGCTGCTGCTGCTGCTCCCCAGCTCCCCCCCACCAGCACACGGTGGGAAGCAGCAGCCTGCACACCATTTTCCAGTGCTCTGTCCCAAACTACCCTCTCCTGACTGCTGAAGGCTGCCCAGCCCAGGGGGTCCATGCCCAGGCAGGGGCTGGCTGGTGGTTCAAGCTGGAGTCACTGTGCCCTGGCACCAGCTGGGACCTCGGGGACCATCCCTCATCTCCTCCCGGGGGTATCCCCCCGCTCTGCAGCTGTTGGCCCTGCAGAGTGTTGGCTTTGGGGTAAGGCTGACCAAGGTTGACCATCTTGCCACATGCCTCCAAGCGTCCCTTGGTCTAGCTCTGCCTGTGATGGCCACATGTGGGGCTCCACCTGCCCCAAACCCACCCCCAGCTTGCCCGTGCCCCATCCCAGCCCCTGTCCATCACTGCTGTCGCCCCTTTGTCCTTCCTCCCACTGCCTGCACTCCCTGCCAGCAGCTCGGGGATGTTCCTGCTGCCTCCCTCCTTTTCCCCCCTGCCTTCTCAGGGCGTCACGGTCCCCTCTCCCACGGGCACAGGCTGTGGCTCGGGGCTGGCAGAGGCTCTGCCCCCGCCACGCTCCAGTCCCCACGGGTGCAGCGTGTCCCCTCGGTGCAGGATCCAACACTCCACCTGAATTGCTAAACCCCACAGGGGATGGATCCTGGACGCTCCTGTAGCCCTAAAGCCAGGAGCCACCCCCGCTCCACTCACCGTGTCCCCACACCCAATGCAGGGCTCATGGGATGTGGGGCTGCGCTGGGTCCCCCTCTCCGAGTGCCCATAAAGATCTCCTGAACCTTTCCCCGGGGGAAACACAAATAATAATTATTATTTTTTTAAATAAGACCTGAGCCAAGCTGGCTGGCCACGCCCTCCTTGAAAAATAGGGTATTTAAGCCCATCATTTTGGACACAAAAGGCTCCAAGTGTGCCTGGAAAACCCGTCACTGCATCCCTCCCTCCCTCCCTCTCCTTGCAGTGTCCCCGCGCTGCTGTCCCTGCTGTCAGCGGGCATAAGCTAACGCCGAACAAGATACTCATGCAAAAGGCCTTTGGAAATATTCATTGCTCATCTCTTAACAAGATTACCCCTGAAATCCTCCATTGCTCTGAGGGAGATTTGAAGCCTTTAGGCTCTCAGTAACCATAGCAGCACAGATGAGGAAACTAAGGGGAGACAAGCGACGTGAAAAATCACTGGGGATGTACAGACGGGCTGTGTGCGACCGCAGCGCCAGGCAGGGCAGCTGCTCCTCTGCAGCACGTTCCTTTGTCTGGCCAGGCCACGGAGGACACATCTACTCTTTGCAGAAGGACAGCGCTAGCGATGTGACACGGTGGTGGCTCCCATGGCACCAGGGTCACCTCCCCAGCTAACAGTTTTGGGAAACCCTCCATGGCTGGCATTGCTGCTCAGCATTTCCCAGCATGTCCCTGTTCCCGCAGGGTGCTGGAAATGATGGGGACAGTTTGGAGCCTGGATGGGGTGTCTGGAGCCCAAGGTCCCCGTTTGGTCCCGCCACAGGTTTCTCCTTTGCCTGAGGCACCCGTAAGAGAGACACTGGGTGTTGTGAGGTTGAACAAACCCACGTTTTGAGGCCCTTGAGAATGAAATTCTGGGAAAGGGAGCAGCAGTGAGGGCATCACACAGGTCCCCAGCACCTCCCCGGAACCATCTGAGCCCTGTGGAGCTCCACCAGAGCCAGCTGGGAGGAACCGCGGGGAAAATCTCCTCTCTTGAAATGCCCTGCCACTACGTCTACCTAAGCACAAAGAAGATTAACCAAATTCTTTTCTAATTAACAAAAAAATAAATATGTGGCTTTGGCTTTGAACAGCTTCCAAAACTGGGATGCATTCCCCCCAAACCCCCGTCATGCTTTGCTTCCTTGTCATCTTTGGCTCTTCCTTTCCCCGGATGTTGATGGCACGCCAGGCACCAAAAGGCAATCACTGCTTTGCCTAAACCTGGCACCCTCTGCTCATCCACCTCCTTCTCCTGGTTTTTGGTCAACCTGGAGGTCCTCCAGCCATGCCATCACACCTTCTGCATCCGTAGCTCCTTCCAACTCCTGCGGCTCGGTCCTTTGGGCTCTCCTCATGGCACAGTAAGCCTCCCCAGAGAAAGAGCTTGATGTTGGTGAGAGAAGGTGCATCATCAGATGGTGCAAAACCCCTCGGGGTGCCACTGCGTACGGGGGATTTTTGTCCCACTGCCAGTCCTGTTAGGGACGCAACCTTCCCCTTCTCCCAGGGCAGAGCACAGGACTCTGCTCAGCCCGATGGAATCTCCTGGCTCTCTCAGGGATAAGATCAGGGCAGGGAAAGCTCTTAACACGGCTAAAAGTAACGATAATTGGGGGCAATAAGAGGCAGGAATAATTCTTGTGAAACGGGCTTTGGAAGTCAAGAGTCATTCACCCGGAACTGGCACTTTGCTATGGAAAGAAAACCAACTGCACTAAAACGAGAGAAACTGGTCCAAAGCAAGAAAAATTTGGGATAAAAACTTACTTGAACTTTTGAGCAAAGGTATTTGCATGAATCGGCTTCTGAACCAGCTCCAGCATGGAACGGGGCCGGTGGCAGCGGAGGAAGGAGACCCAGATGGGGTGACCTGCACCTCCAGGAGCAAACCTGCTTCCCAAGGCGCTGCCCATCCACGGGGAGACGGGGACGGACACACACCCCGCTCTCCTCCCAAAAACCACCCCACCGGTCTGGGTCACCGCTCTGGGTCAGCGCTCCCACCCACGCCTGCTCCTAGAGACGTCTTCAAGGGTTTTTTTTTTTCTTTTCCCCTCAGGTTAAATATTTCCTAAAACCGCGGAATAACCGACAGCTGGACGTGGGGGTTATGACGCGCGGGTTTCAGGGAGATCTTACGTTTCCCCTGGGGTCAAATATTTCACAGGCTGACGGAAATATTTCTAGACATTTCCAGACGAGTCCCCAGCCCCACGCGAGTGCAAGGACAGGCTGTGGGCGAGCGGCCAGCCCCTGCCACCTTCCCTTCCGTCCACGAGCCACCCAAGGGCTGGGGGGACCCCGCTCCCCTGCTGCCAGCGAGCGCTCGCCCAGAGCCAGAGGTTAATCCCCAGGGAGGGGGAGAAGGGCAGGAGGGCTGGCGCGGCAGCGGGAGGGCTGGGATGCTGCCGGCTCCCCGGTGCTACCGGCGGCGGGCGGCCGGGGCGATGCGAGCGCGATGTGCAACGTAGCGCGATGTGTTCTCCAGGGCTGGAGTGGCTTTCCAGGACTGAGCTCCGCGGATTGGCCCGGAGCACCCCACTCTCCTCCCTCCCTCTCCTTCAGCACCCTCAACCCACGGAGATTGGACGGCGGGCGCCACATGGCAGAGAGGAACCGGGATAAAAGATGAGCCGGACTTGGGGATTGAAGCGTCCGCGGCAGAACAGCCGGGAGAAGGTCGCAGGGAGGTGGCACCAGAACTTCCCTGGCTGCATCAAGCCAGTGCAGGGGAGGACGGGCAGGCAGACAGACAGACAGACAGACATCGGGGCTGTGGCTGCCCAGGGACACCCTTGAGTTGAGCGCCAGCTGCGGAGCATCCCGTCCCCTCTGCACCCAGCCATGTCCCCGGTGGTGAAGGAGAAGAACCACGTGCGGTTGGTCTTCTTGGGTGCCGCCGGCGTGGGCAAGACAGCCCTCATCCGCCGCTTCCTGATGGACACCTTTGAGCCCAAGCACCGGCGCACGGTGGAGGAGCTGCACAGCAAGGAGTACGAGGTGAGCGGGGCCACCGTCAAGGTGGAAATCCTGGACACCAGTGGCAGCTACTCCTTCCCGGCCATGAGGAAGCTCTCCATCCAAAACAGCGATGCCTTCGCCTTGGTCTACGCCGTAGACGACGCCGAGTCCTTTGAGAGCGTCAAGAGCTTGCGGGAGGAGATCCTGGAGGTGAAGGAAGACAAGTTCCCACCCATCGTGGTGGTCGGCAACAAGGCGGAGAGCGGCGGCGAGCGGCAAGTGCCGGCGGAGGACGCCCTGTCGCTGGTGGAGCTGGACTGGAACAGCCGCTTCGTGGAGACGTCGGCCAAGGACAACGAGAACGTCCTGGAGGTCTTCAGGGAGCTGCTGCAGCAAGCCAACCTGCCCAGCCGGCTCAGCCCCGCGCTCTGCAAGAGGAGGGAGACGTTGCCCAAGGAGCAGGCGCTGAGGCCGCCCATGAACAAGACCAACAGCTGCTCGGTGTGCTGAGCCGGCCACCCCGGGGCCGGGAGGAAGGCGCTGGCAGCAGCGGCACCGGCTGGAGGAAAAACTCAGGTGGGCTGGGTGGGGAGAGGCGCTGCCTCGGCCAAATCCATCCCTGCTGCCTCCCACCCCTTCCCTCCTCTTCCCCACCCAGCCCACCAGCACCGGGGAGAGCTGGAGATGACAAGGAGGAGGGACTCGGAAGGGACCAAAGGGTGCGGGGAGATGGTGAGCGCCTGAAGAGGCAGGAGGGGTACCTGGGGGACCACCGTTGGTCAACAGGGACGTCGTGTCTCTGCCGTGGTGAGATGGCAGGCAGGAGGCAGCTCCTGGCGTGCTGGGAAAGGGGGACAAACAACAACAACAAAAAAGGGGTCTTTGGCCACTCGTGTGAGAAGGCAGGTGTGGGCGCTGGTGCAGCTTTGTCACACCCACCCGGTCTCCTCGGGTCCTGTGTCACCTCGCCCCACGCACCCGCACCAACAACCCCCGCCACGGCTACGGTCACGATGGATCCAGCACCCAAAGCAGTTTTGGTTTTGTACCTGGGGTGGGCACGTAGAGCATGCGATGATTAGGGCAGTTTGTGCACCTCTTCCGTTTCCTTTTTTCTATTTTTGTGGGTTTTTTTTCAAGCATTCCCCAATAAACACGTTGTTGCAAATGCTGGAAATTCCTGGGTTTCTTTCTCCTGTTACTTCACGTGCTGCAGACCCCAATGTCAGCCCAGACCCCGTATCACTGCGTTTGCTTTCCCTCCTCCATCCTTACCCGGAGCATCCCGGCACCGGCAGAGCCTCCCCAGCTCCCCAGCCACCCCCGGCAGGGTCAGCACACTCGGCATTAGGATTTTCCTGACAATTTAACCACTAAAATTTTTATCAAGCATGAATAACTAAAAATAAAACAGCCCTTCTCACCTCCAAGTACAGAAGAGAACAAGAGCCATTAAAAGACAGCTGATCCACTGAAATAAAACCCATAAACACATTAAAAGGAGCTAATAAAAGGAGCGGGAGAAGGGCACAGAAGGGCAGTATTTGCTGTGCTGGGGAGGGACTGCACTGATTTACTCCCCCTGGCACAGCCTGGCCCTGCTGCAACAAGCACCTCCCCTGCTCAGCAGCCCCCAGCACAATAAATAAAGATATTAAAGCTGGAGGATTAAAGAGTCATCCACCCTGGTCCAGACCAAAGGGAGCAGTTTGGGGTGCCCTGGCTTTCAGAAGCCCAGCCCCGGGGTACGGTGTGCCCCTGCCCAGCCCAGAGGGGCAGGCTGAGGCAGAATGGCACCCGGTGATCCCAGTCCCTTCCTGACCCAGACACGGGAGAAGGTGCCAGCCGGGAGAGCTCAGCCTCCCCAGGGGCATCCCTCGTGGGGGTCCCCCACTGCCATGTCCCCCATGGGCACCAGCACAATGACAGCCACCTCTGGGAAGGTGAAATCCTCCTCCCGGAGCCCGGGGCAGGACGATGCTGGGGGGGGAGGGGGGGGCAGTGGGGATGGTGGGCAGGTGCCTGGGCGGGTCTGGTTGCCCTCACTCTCTGGCTCGTACCCACGTCCCTCGTGCTGCCACTGTCACACTCTGTGAAGACGTGTGGCCACTCCTGGCCCAGTCCCTCAGGGAGACACGGAGCAGGTCAGGACAGAGCCCTTTCCTGGGGAAAAGGGGGCTCCTGCCTGGAGGGAATGAAATCCTAAGAATGTTCCCTTTAGGCAGCCGACCCGAGCTGGTGGCACCTGATGGGCATCATGGACACAGCCACGGGTGATGCTGTACCATGGCTGAACCCATCACCCCGGCCACCCCTCCGTGGACAGATGGGGACAGGTCTGTCCCCGCCAGTGCTGCCTGCATCCACCCTGACCAGGGGGGACCTGGCTGTGGTGAGACACCCCCTGGATATTGCAGTGGGTCCTGGCTCCACGATCTGCCCTTTTGCTAATTAGCCAGCCCTGCAGCAGTTTCCCAACTGGCAGAGGGGTTTGGTTTTGTTCTCGGGCTGGAATCAGGAGCACCAGGCTCCTTGCTTTACAGTACTATGCCAAAAGCAGAAGAAAAACCTCTTTGCAGTATAAAATTAGGAAGCTGGGGTGAGCAAGGCTGCCTGCCAGCCCCCTCCTGGGCAGCATGATCCATGGAAACAGCTCCTTATGTCTGGGGTGTCCCAACAGCCTCCCCAGGCTCAGGCTGGTGGTGCCCCCCTGGAGCTGCAGTGGGGAGGGGCTGCCCCGTGCCCCACCACTGGCTTCCCCCGTCAGAGCAATAACCCCCGGGGGCTTCAGGACCCGCACTCCCAGCCAGCCCCGGCCCAAAACCTGGGGGATACAGGCACTTAGATGCTGACCGAGAGGCTGGAGCTGCAACAGATGCAGAGACCCAGATGCTGGAGCTGTAGAAGCTGCCGAAACTGAGATGGCTGGAGGTGCCGGAGATGCAAAGACTGAGATGCTGGTGGTGGAGACTGAGATGCTGAAGACGCAGACCAAGATGCTGGAGATGCAGAAGATGCAGAGGCTGAGGTGCTAGAGACACAGACCAAGATGCTGGAGGTCAGAAGATGCAGAGCCCAAGATGCTGGAGGTGCAGACCAAGATGCTGGAGGTGCAGACCGAGATGCTGGAAGTGCAGAAGATGCACAGCCTGAGCTGCTGGAGATGCAGACCAAGATGCTGGAGATGCAGAAGATGCAGAGCCCGAGATGCTGGAGGTGCAGACCGAGATGCTGGAGATGCAGAAGATGCAGAGCCCGAGATGCTGGAGGTGCAGATCAAGATGCTGGAGATGCAGAAGATGCAGAGCCCGAGATGCTGGAGGTGCAAGGACCTTCACGAAGGGCCACCTCCACGTGTCCCTGCAGTACCGGGCTGCAGCAATGAGCGGAGCCATTGGAGGAGCTCGCCCACAGCCCAGGCCACACGCCCAATGCCTGCCCGCGTTATACAGCCCCCCCCTCCGGCGCCCCCGGCTCTGCCAGCGGGAGGGTTCCCCCCTCCCGGGACCTCCCCCAGCCCCGCTCCCCCCGGCCATGGGCAGGGATGCTGGTGGGATGGAGGGCAGCCCTCCCCTGCCCTTCTGCCCCTCACCTGCACAATCCCCCTCTGGGGCATTGTGAGTTTGGGGTTTTTTTACAACATTTACATTAAATCCTGGTGCGGGGTGTGTGTGTGGGGGGTGTGTGCTGTGCCAGAGTTACAAAGAGCTGCCTCACTTGGACATTGGGGTTAGCAAGCTTTGGCCACGCAGGGACATGGTGTGGAAGCTGGGGTTAGCAAGAGTTTGCTGTGCAGGGACTCTGGCAGGACAAGGGTCTTTTAGATGTCTTCTCCCCACGGCTCTGTGTGGGACGCAGGGTAAGGGAGAGCAGCCAGGAGCCTCAGCCCGTGCCAACCTGCAGAAAGGCTGTAGGACAGTTGTGCTATCAAAACACCAATAAAGTGGGGTGGAAACAGCCCCCGGTGCCTGTCCCAGAGGAGCGATCTGTGCCAGACCCAGTGGTGGTGTGGTGTGAGCCCTTCCCTGGCTGCTGCCCCTGCGTGTCTGTGTGCTGGGGGTGCAGAAGATGCAGAGACCGAGATGCTGGGGGTGCAGAAGATGCTGGAGATGCAGAGACTGAGATGCCGGAGGTGCAGAGACTGAGATACTGGAGGTGCAGAAGATGCTAGAGGTGCAGAGACCGAGATGCTAGAGGTGCAGAAGATGCTGGAGATGCAGAGACTGAGATGCCGGAGGTGCAGAGACTGAGATGCTGGAGGTGCAGAAGATGCTGTAGGTGCAGAGACTGAGATACTGGAGGTGCAGAAGATGCTAGAGGTGCAGAGACCGAGATGCTAGAGGTGCAGAAGATGCTGGAGATGCAGACCAAGATGCTAGAGGTGCAGAGACTGAGATGCTTCTCTTGCACCAGGGCAGGGCAAGACCTGACCCCCCCTGTGTGTCGTGGCCTGAGGTGTGTGTGTGCAACCTGTGCTCAGCCTCTGCTTTCACAGAAAAATGCAGCTCCAGGCATTCCCTGGGTCAGGCGGGGGTGCTGAAGCCCTGGGGAGGGTGAGGTGGTGCAGAACTAAAACACCTGCAGCTCGTTTTTTTTCAACAAGTGGGGACAGGTGAAATGGGTTTTCTCCCCCAGAGACGGGTCACAGCTACTGAACACACACACCTGCAGCTCGGGGGGCTGGGTCCTGGGTGATAGAGCGACCCACGGGCTCGGCCAGGGTTGTCCCTGCAAACCTCACCTAAGGAGAGGAGCAGAATTTGCCCTTCTGCTTCTCCTCCCAGGAGGAGGGGGCAGCTGGGGCAGATGCCTCATGCTGGAGCTTCAGGAGAAAGCCTGGGGAGAGCAGGATCCATCCAGACAGCCACCTGGGTCTCCCCCAGCTCAGCTCTGCCCTGAAGATCTCGGTTGTCCCTGGCAGAGCTGTGGGGACAGAAGAGTCAGCTGTAACCCTGTGCAGCCCGGGGCACTTCTCTCTGGGTCAGGGGAACAGCAGAGGAAGGGGCTCTCCCCTCCAGAGCAGCTCTGGGAGACCTCCAGCGCCCAGGAGATCCAGCAGGTAAAGGGGAGGATGCCCTTGGCAGTGGCCCGGGGACAATCAGGGCCTGCTGGGGGGGCAACCAGGGCTGTCATCTCCAGGTCTGTGTGCCAGGGGCTGTTACAACACCCCAGGGCACAGGGTCAGGGGAAGAGCCTCGGTCTCCAGTGGATCACCCACAGGACACCGCTGTCCCCAGGATGGCATCCCAGGCTCGCTCTCCCGATCCCATCTCTGGGATGGGAAGGGTTTTTCATGGCACTGGTCCTTTTAGTCAATCAGCTGGAGTCTGAGTTTGGGTTGGTTTTTCGTAGGTGGGCTGTTCTGCCCGTGTGTAGAAGGGCCCTGGTACCAGGGAAGGGAGGAGGTTTTGCCGGGCAGGACAGCGGGATGAGGACGTGAGGGGGGTCCTTGCCCCTGGGGGGTGACCGTGGGCAGGTCACTCTCCCTTCCCAGCACTGCTCTGTAATCCCACCCCTCGGTCTGGGCCGGGCACACACCACTCCTCAGGGCTGTCCTGCCTGGGGCTGTCTCTGCTGCTGCTCTTCTACCAAAAAATAACCCCATTGCAGTGAAGTCAAGCCCCTCCACACGCAGAACCAGGGGCTGCTCTTCCCCCCCCCAGAGTATCAGAAAGACCCTGAACATCTTACCATCACAAACTTCTTCACTTCTTTCCTTTCCCTCTGCCTCCCCCTTCCCCAGTCAGACCATTTTACTCGTTTTACCAGGTCTGGGCTCCCCAGTTCAAGAAGGACAGGGAACTGATGGAGAGGGTGCAACAAAGGGCCACAAAGATGATTAAGGGCCTGGAGCTTCTCTCCGATGAGGAAAGGCTGAGGGACTTGAGTCTTTTTATTGTGGAGTAGAGAAGACTTAGGGGGGATCTGATCGATGCTTACAAATACTTAAAGGGTGGGTGTCAGGAGGACGGGGCTGGTCTTTTCTCAGTGGTGCCCAGGGACAGGACA
>JAOTQQ010000003.1:28598433-28651069 GCA_026546715.1 Gallinago undulata | reverse complement strand
CTCCCCGGAGCCTTCTCTTCTCCAGGCTGAACAACCCCAGCTCTCTCAGCCTGTCCTCACAGGGGAGGTGCTCCATCACTCTGGTCACCTTGGTGGCCCTCCGCTGGACCCGTTCCAACAAGTCCATGTCCTTCCTGACTCCAAAGCTGGACACAGAGCTGCAGGTGGGGTCTCATGAGCACAGAGTAGAGGGGTGTATATACATAGATATCCATCTATATCTATATCTATATCTATATCTATATCTATATCTATATCTATATCTATCTATCTATATCTATATCTAGGACATGTCTCCAGCTTTCCCTGCTCCACAGAGCTCCGTGCAGCGCAGCCCCTGCAGATTCCGCCAGTACCGAAGATGCGGATGGGGACCGGGAGGGGACCGGGACGGGGCAGCCCCCCCGCTCTCCCCCCCACCCCGCTGCCGGCTCACAGCGATTCCCGGCCGCCATCTGGTGGGGAAAAGCGGGAATTACAGCCCAGGACGTCTTGGGCAAGGGAAGGGCTTCCTCCCGTCTCCCCCCCAGAGCCATTTAAGGCGGTGTGTGTCGTGTCCCCCCCCCCCTTTTTTTTTTTAGGAGACGGGAGGGGGAAACATTGCTTCTGGACTAGATGGTCTCCAGAGGTCCCTTCCAACCCCATGTGATTCTGTGATTCTATCAAACCGAGCTGACGAGCAAGGAATAATGGGAATTGGAATGATACAGTACGTTAAACGCTGCTTTTGAACCATCTCCTGACAGGCTCATTGTACACATTGATGATTGAAAGAAAAACCATCACTAAGCCAGAGCGAGCAAGGGAACCCTTTTTTCTTTTTTCTTTTTTTTTTTTTTTTTATTTTATTTTAAGCAATTTCTAGCTGTTTCAGAAATGAAACTCACCTACAAATCAACTAGATCCTTGCACTCATCCTTCCAGCCCCGTCCCTGGGCTCTCCACCCTCCTCACTAGCTGCATCCTACCCTTGCTGCTGCACGCTTAGACACGTGGAAGGTTTGGGAAAATCATCACAAGTAATGAGAGCTATTTGCCAACTACCATTCTTCCTATAATCATACTTCTGAATGCGGCATCATCCCCGAAAAGAGAGAAAAGGGCTGCTCTGGAGGCTAATGTCTGCCCTCTCATGTGCTCCAGATTTACAGGCTTGTGCTCAATGTCCCACTGAGCACAGGGTCTATATTTCTAAGTGTATGTGTATATATATATATATATATATATATATAAAAATATATATATTTATATTTTTATATATATATATATATAAAAACTTGCAGTTCTTTACCTGCAGAATAACCATCTCCTCCACCTCTCTCAGAACTTTCCTGCTATCTGTAGGGAGAGAGGAAGGGTTGGCAAGGAGAGGAAAAAGCAGAAAAAGTGAGTCCCAGTTGAAATTAAAAAAAAAAAAATCATGAAAAATCTGTTTTTTTCCCTGCTCCTTTGGGGTGCAGCCAGTAAAAGATAATTATAAACTGTGAATGTGAATGCCGTAGCCAAAACAAGGAGAGCTGCTGAGAAAATGGAAAGAGAATCCGCTCCGTTCCAACACCACCAATAACACAGGTCTCGAGTCTGCTGGAATACTTTTTTTTTCAGTATAAATAGGATTAAATTAAGATAAATTAAGAAGTGGGCAAAGGATCCGGGTGATAAAACTACAAAGAAATTAGAGAGGATTCTGCCACAGTTTTGTGTGTTATCAAGCCCACTCCCCTGAACAAAATGAGCATTTAAAGCAATAAACTATTTAATTAACTGAGGACAGACTACAGGTGGATGGGGGGGGGGAATTTCTCGAGAGTCAGCAGCCTCACAGCTCGTTCAAGGCAAACCACCTTTGCTACTACTAATATTTATTGAAAGCAAAGCAATTCTTCCAGCTTATTGTGTTTGATAACATTTTAATAACCCTGCAATCATGACTGCACTGGGACCACGGTTTCATCCAGGGAAAATGTTACAAAGCGACTCGTTTCCAATGCATCCGACGGGGAAAAAAAAAAAACCAAACCCAACCAACCAAACCCAAACCAACCAGGGGCAACACCGCAGGACAAAAGTGTCATATTGGGTTCCAACGAAGCACTTTTTTCTTGGGAGAGGAGAAAAAAGGTGGGAGCGCGAGGGGCTTGAGAAGGGTCAACTCGACTGTCTCTGCAGAGGCTGGAGGGGCCGCTGGAAGATGGAGCCTGGCAGCTTGCAGCACACGATGGGTAACCTGAGCGATTGGGTGCATCCGCTGGAGGAAGACACCAAGACCCCACTAGAACATGGGGCACGTTGAGTCAGTCCGTCCTCCCTCAGGAAAGCTACAGTGGGGATGAGAGTTGGAGGCGCCTCTCCCAAACTCCGAGAGCCCGCGGGGAGCGACGCTGGAAGAGACCCCTTGGGACGGAGGGGGATGTGAGAGGGCAGAAGTTGGGCTGCTCCCGGAGAGGTTAAGGTTTCACGGGGACGTGACCGCCTTCGAAGCACCTCAAGGACCTGGGTGGAACAGTCCGAGAGACCTGCAGTGTGTGTGTGTGTGTGTGTGTGTGTGTGTGTGTCCATGTGTCCCCACCATCCGGACGGTCACAGACACAGTTCGGTTCAGCTCGAGATCCCGGTGGGTTTTTTTCCAGAGCTCCCCTTCCCTGAAACCTGCGCAGGACTCGAGCAGGGATTGTACATTCAGCATCAGCGCAGTGACAGAGGAGGAGAAGAGACATTTGGCAGCAGTTCATGTACGATCCCAGGGGTCACCACGGCAACCACAGGGATGCTCCACGCTAGAGCTGCCCGTCACCCACATCCAAAAGGGTTTTCCATCTCCAGACTCTTCCAACTCCAATAATTCTTCACATATACAGATAGCCATACACATTATTATTTTTTTTTTAATTAAAACGCTCCTTCACATACACAATCATTGAATATTGAATAATCAAGAACAATAATATACTTTTGGAGCAGAAAAGCAAACCGATCTGCTCTGCCAGTGCCACCCACAAACTAGACAAGTAACTAAGAAGAAGTTTGACAGTTTCAGACCACTTTGGAGAGAGAAATTCTCTCCGCCTAAAGACAGGGAGCCATGCAGTGAGAGTGCTACGGAGGGCACAGCAAAGGCCACCTACAGGAAAACACAGAACAATAAACATGTTGTCTTGTAAAGATTCTGGAGCCATAAGGAGAAGCCTCATCACCAGGAACCATCTTTACAATTTCAGAAATCTCAGACAGCATTAAAGCAGGAAAGAGCATGACAGTGAAAATAAAAAGAGCTACGCAGCCACTAAACAACTGATGTTGGCCAAAAGCTACTTTTGTTAATATACCAGGATGGATACTAGATTTTAAGACACTGGTTTACAAAAAGCCGCCTCTGCCAACCTCATGGAGGACAAATCTCTCCTTAGCTAAAACATCAACTCTAATGGCCTTTGATGGCTGCAATAACAAACCCCAGGAGACTAAAAGCCCTCCTTGCTAAGGGAAAAAAAAACAACCAAACAAAACATAAACTAACCAACCAACCAAAAAAACAAGTAGGGAAAGGAGAAAGCGACTCCAAGAGTTTCATTTCAAACACCTGGAAGAGAAAAAAAAACAACCAGGGAGGTGGGATGGGAAGCAGTTCACCATAAAAACCAACCACGGCAAGAGCTGTGCAACTTTGGGGTGGTATTGACAACAAAATGAGGAGAACAGGCTTCAGAGTGGATATTTTAGCTATGTAGATAACAAAAGTTACCCCCAAATCCAGATTGGATAATATTTAACTGTATCATATCCAGCAAACAGTAAACTCCAAGAGTTGCTTGGGGTCCCCCCTGACCTATGGGTCTTCCTTACTGTACAGTTCATGGCAGAGCAGCCGATGACCCTCCCGACAAATTAACAGCAGAATGAGCTTTACTCTACAAACTTGCAACCACTTGAGACCCAGGGCCAGCCCTGCTGTAAATCACCTCCGTGTCACCAAGAGGTGAAGAACTGGTTCCATGGAGGTGGGAGGAAAAGGCAAGCTCATCTTTGGACAGGGAAGATGGAGCAAGTCGGGGTCCCTCCACGAAACCTTCTGCAAATATCTTAATTTGACAACCTGAAAGGCCAAACGTGACAATGTTTTGGTGTTTCCACCCTATTTCCAGGTGGGCCAGAGATACCCGGGTCCAGAAACCGGAAGGCTGCTGGGTGATGGAGGAGCCTTCAGCCTGGCAATAGTCAGTGTTAGCCATTCATCTACTATACTAC
Source organism: Gallinago undulata (assembly GCA_026546715.1). Lineage (NCBI taxonomy): Eukaryota > Metazoa > Chordata > Aves > Charadriiformes > Scolopacidae > Gallinago > Gallinago undulata. Next base: position 28,646,824 of record JAOTQQ010000003.1, on the reverse strand, counting down.
TCAAGAATGAATAAATGAAAAAAAACCAAACAAAAAGACCCCATAATTCTAACACCAACCAGCCAAAACTGATGAGTGCTATTTAGGCAGCGCTCTCTGGGATGTGATACGCACAAGGTTGTGCCACCACCGACCAGCAGAGACTCCCAACCCCTCACAGGAGGGATTTGCCCGGCAGCACGCTCAGTTCTCATCAGTATTGAAAAAGTTAAACTTCTTCCATGAAATACCATAACATATTTAACAATATATCGCTCTTTTTTCTTTCTAGTATCCCCTGCATAAAAGAAAAATACACATTATTTGAACAGCCAAGAAAAAACTGCAATTTATTAAGTTTCAAAGAATCTTCGTACTCTTGAAAGCAACTTTCGGTGCATGTTCTTTAACAATCACATTCTATGAGGAGAATAAACATTAAAAGCCACAATTGTTTGTTTGTTTTTTTAATCTCAGAGTTACAGACATCTTGAATCCAAAAGGAAAGGCAAAAAAAAAAAAAAAAAAAGCCCCAAAACAAAACCCCACCCCCCCACCCCAAACCCCTTAAAACAGAAATTTTCATTCCCAATTTTAAAATATCAGGAGTTTTTTCTACAACTCAATGCTAAACTTCAGCATGGAAAATTGTATGTAAACACGCACATACACACATACATATTTTATATTACTGTTTGTGTGTATAGATATATATAAAATATATATGTCAGAGGCGTGTAATGGCAATGAGATGCAATTACTCTGAGGAAAGGTTATTCAGCTAAATACACTACTAGAACTTGAGAAAAAAAAACAAGTCTTGAACCCAGTTTGTGCATAGTTCATGATCCTCTATAAAACCAGCTTTTGTTAATTTGCAATCTTGCAGGACCCTTTAAATCTGATAAAACCATTAAAAAGCTAATCTTCCAAAAAAAAAAAAATAATGTAATGCACAAGTTTCCTGATCCAAGCAGGCAGGGAGCACAATGTTCATATAATTTTTTAAACATACGTGAAGTGTATGTTATTCCATTGTCTTTCTTCCTTTCAAAACAATCAAAAACATTGATCTTTTTTTTTTTAAACATAAAGCGATTTTTTTAATATATAAAGCACTCTTCAAACATCTATTTCTTTTGAGTCCATTATTTGGTAAATATGTAACTGCTACACATTAGATTAGGTATTTTCTTCTTTCTTACTGTCTTTTTTTTTTATTTTCTTTTGTTTTTTAATAATATCTTCAGTGCTAGGAGTTGGGTTTTAAAAATACATGAAATGGTGTGGAGTTGCTCCTCGGGAAACCCGGCTTTCCTGAGACATCTTCCACCATGTGCAAGATAGTGATCACAAAGTTTTCGCCACTTTGACGAAGAGGAGGAAAACAACAACAAAAAATAGTACACAGCAATGGCCAAAGAAAAGAATAATACAACAACACTGTTCAATCCCAGAGCTCTGAAGTAGCATATCTTCATTCTGAAAATAGTTTTCTTTACGATGGAAGTCTTTTTTTTTTTTTCTCTTTTTTTTTTTTTTTCTTTTTAATTCCTTTTTTTATTTTAAAGTTTGAAGGAGAAAAAAAGGTCTGTAAACAGGTGGGAGCCAAAACTCCTGGCTCCTCCAAAAGCAGTCAAAACCTATGTCCAAGTGCTTGTTTCTGTTCCTGCTTGCAAGGGAACTATCCACTCTTTACAATTATCTATGGCCACAGTTCAACAAGAGTATTTTTTTTTTTAAACTTTATATTCCGAATGGAAAAATGGTGCAATACTCCGGTAATAATTTTCTTGCATTAGTCCACAATAAAAAGCCGCTAAAGGTAGATATACATATTATTCTCCAGAGATACACACTGTAATTTTTAAAATGCGATAAGAGTCCTTGAGTAAACATTTACACGTGTATTGTCGCCGGCCCCTTATATCATTTTCTTTCTTTTTTTTTTTTTTTTTTTTTTTCTTTTTTCTTTTTGACATTATAGGATTAGCTACAAGAAGGGCTGCGGACACTCAGTGCAAAGTTAGAAGCTAATAACAATTAAACATTTGACCAATGAGCAAATAAAAAGCATATACTGGATAAAAGGAAAAAGTTCACGCTTTTAGTTAAACCACACGTGGGCACACACGCGCGCACACACACACACACATGAGCACACTCACACACGTACATCTGTTCCAACAAAAACATATAGTCCAAACTTTAAAAAAAAAAATAATTCTTAGAGCCTGTTTTTTGTGTACTGATGCTGACCTGGAAGTGTAATAATTAGCCTTAGAAAGTGTTCACATTTTGTTATTGGCCTGCTGGATTCAAGTATTTGCATGTTGATATGTTGTTTTTTTTTTGTTATTTTTTTTGTTTGTTTTTTTTTTGTGGTTTTTTTGTTTGTGTTTTTTTGTGGTGTTTTTTTTTTTTTTTTTTACTTTTTCTATTTTTGGGATTTAAAAAAATGACATGAAAAAGTAATGAAACAAGGGTAATGTGCATAGGCAGATCCATGGGAGTAGTGGACACAGAGATACCCCAACCCCTGCCCGCCCTCCCCCCCGCTCAACCTGTACAGTCTATAGTTACCATTCGGATTCATTACTTTTCTGTACCAATGGTAAATATCACACTTCACCCTTTCTGATTATTGGGTCCGCCTCTGGTAATGTGCATAATAGTCACAGGCTCATTTTAAATAGGCTTTCATCTCCCCCTTCTCCCCCCACCCCCCCCCAAGTTGATAAAATAACCCTTTCCAGCCCAAATTCTGAAAAGTGCCCTTCATGATAGACCTATTCTAAGCAGCTTTTATACTTTGTTGTTTTTTTTTGTTTTTTTCTTTTGTTTTTTAAATCACCATACAAACATAAAAACACAACATAAAACAAAAAGCCATGAAAAAAAAAATATAACCTGTCATTAGCATGTGACACTGACCAAAAGGAGCCCATACTGTTTCATCAACAGTTCACAAGGACTCCTGCAGTTTCATATTCAATATTGGACAGAGGTACTAAAAAAAAAAAAGGGCTGCCAGTCTGATCTGTTAAAGCTGGATTCTTCATCAAGCCCGGGACTGGAAAGGGTTACGATTTTTGTTTTTCCTTTTAGTGCTGATGATTGTTATTTCCATTTTGTTTCCTCTTTCTTTCCTAGATGGACTCCCCGCTGAGAAGGTCACCAGGAAGAAGAGTATTCAAAGGTGTCGGGCTTCCGATAACTCTGCCGTCGTCAGCGCTGGGGGGTCCCCAAAGGCTGCTGGAGTACTGGGGCACCCCCCCCCAGAGCAGGTCGCTGCTGCCCTTGCCCCCCAGGCAGGGGGGGTTCCAATGGCCGGTGTCGGGGCGCACCAGGCCGTGGGAGCTGCTGGAGGAGCCCAGGCGGGTGGGGTTGGTTCCAGTGTTGGATTGCCAGCTGGAGGTGGGCGGCAGCGCCTGGCCCTGCGCTAAGAAACGGTTGACTTCTTCTTCCCCAGCGAACTCGGCCAGGATGGTAGTGTTTCCCAGGACACACCTGGGGACAGAAGCAAAAGGCACAGCCGCATGAAACAGGGGTGCAAAGGGCACTTTGGGAAATATCCAAGACGGATATAAATCTGTTCCCCCCCACAAAGTTGAAACCAATTTAAAGGGAGGCCTTCAAGACCACTGATGATGGGAGGATACTGCCATGTACTTATATGAAACGAGTACTATCTTTAAACTTGCATGTTCCTTTTGCCTTTGGCAGGATTTCTTTCCCCTGATGCCTACATCTAATGTGATGTAACTAAGATGGGTCTATTTTTCATCTCCAATTGTTCTGAATGCTACTTCATATATTTAATTAAGGAATGGTCAACAGTTAAGGGGGGAACACGGTCATTGATATAATTATTATTACTACAATTTCTGATAATCAGGTTCATAATGGGAAAGTAGCTGCAACTTTACATCTGAAGTAACCATTACTCCTGAATCTCTTAAGTACAAGGAAGGTAACCAAGCCAGCAGCACAGATAGTTCCAAACGTTGTTTCAGGTACAATCAGTATTTTTCATTATATATAACCTGTTGCTAACAAAAACTCTTTCCACCTTTAAGCACCCAAGTATTCTTTTGAAAAATCACTCTTCATATTCTTAATTTTCCGTAATGTCACTGATTTTATCACTCAAATTCTCCAGCCCTTTTGTAGGATGCCAATTAGTCCCAGGGATTTTAAAACACCTAAAAAGCACATTTTGTTGTCATACTTTTCTTTCAAAACTCCTTTCAAAAAGGTGACCACCACGAACACGTTCTTCACTTATCATCGTTTTATACTTTCTGTCAAAGCTAAAACCTTGTCTGATGCTCTGAGCTTCCTTTGGAATTCTTATCACATCTTACAAAGAATTTGCAGTCTTACAGGTGACAAATCCTCACCGAGCACATTATTCATGGTGAATATCTATTATCAGGTTTTGTAATCGCCTCTTATTCAGTAGTATATGAGAATTTACCCCCCCAACACTTTTCCTCTCTCTCATCATTCCTCTCTCAATTTCCCAAATCAGATTAACTAGTGATCAGCTCTGAGTCCTAGCAAATAAATGCCGAAGAAAATTACTTCTGAGATAAAAAACTGGCTTCATAACAAAGGAAAGAGCGAGCAGAAACATACATATGCAGAGACTTTTGGGCCTTGGCTGCTTCTTCCTTGGAACTGTATCGGACCACAGCATTCCCTTGTGTCAGGTTCAAGTGGAATGTTATCAGAGGACCATGTTGCAAACACAGTGTCCGCAGTGTGGAACCATCAATCTGGCAACGGGGAAAGAGGGAAAGGTATTTTTGTGATTTTACTTAAATGGTTTTTAACTGAGTATTTTTTAAAAGCTAAAGGATAAGTAGAGGTGAAAGAAAAAAAGGTTTTTCTCCCATAAGAAGAATTTAATTAAAGATTTATCACCATCTTTTTAAGACATTTTAAGCACAGAATCTCCCAATTTAGGTGATACAAATTATATTTATCATTAGAAGTCCACAGAAGTTCAGGAATAAATCAACAGAAAAACACATGCTTCAAAAACACAACAAAATTTCCCCCAAGAGTGGTTTGGATGTCTATATTCAAGGCTTTGGGACTTATGTTCTTCCTTGTGAATGACACTACGTGGAGGATTAGAGGATCTGGCAGACTTAGGAGAGGAACAAAACAAACCCATAGGAAAAGCAGATTATGCATCTATGCATTTGCTTTACAACATCCTTCACCTCTGAACTTACTTATACATAAAGGGTACACACTGAAAGACTAATTACAGTCTTAAAAGTTCATACTTGATTTGACAGCACTGTGAAAATGTAACAAATTCCCTGCAGGAGACAGACACTTGTAATAAATGCAGAATAATTATTTTCCCTTCCAATGAACCAAATCACCACGGTTGTGAAACGTTGTTCTTAAACGTGAGGAGTCTCTTTCCGTAACTAGCTCTGTACAACTCCATTTACCTGGGGGGTGAGGTTTCGAAGAACCAGCCAGCTGCTTGTTCTCCCTGAGCTGTCAGTACTCCACGCAGAACCTACGGTACAAATTCCACAAGAAAACACTTTATCACTGTGCAGAAAGCGTATTACAAGAAGAAAAGTTATCTGGAATCAGAGCGTACTAGCAAGCGTTACTGCTCCTGAAAACAAATCCTACAACAGCTTCCTCACATCTTGATTTATTGTTGTCTTCGGAATGAAAGGCTGCTGAATGAAAACCTGCTTTTGGCACATTTAAAAGATCTGTGGCATTTTTCACATTCCCACAAGAACTATTAGAAAACTAGCAGATGCAGCTACGACACTGCAACAAACTGCATCTTCAGGTTACATTAGAACTAATCTGGAAGACATATTTTAAAAGCAATTTAGATGTCCCAGCTCAGATTGCTGCCTGCTATTAAAGATTTTTATAGCGCTGCAGCGCTCTGCTATCTTGCCAATGATAAATTAATGTATTATGACATAATGTATATGTATAAACAGATATTTCTGCACCGACGATGTTCTGATTAAAGATATAAGGACACAACCAACAAAACCTGCTTTTCCAACTTCAGCTTGGCGGTTCACAATGAGAAACTGTATGAGCTTGATATTTATGAGTGGCATTTGAGTAACCACAGTTCTTCTGTAGTCACATGTGTGACCACACTCATGTTCCAGAGAAAATCCTGGCACCAGCAGTATCTCCCCACCAGGTGGGGTTTGGGTGAAGAAAACTCATAGAAAATAAATGGCAAGAAGAGGGAAGAGCATTTAATTCCCAATTTAGCAAAAGTTAATTAATAAAATAGTTAGCTTTATAAAATAGGTGTAATACTTTTGAAACTGCCAATACTTTCCCAAACAAACAGGATATATATATATATATATACGTAGCCACATCCATGGTTTCTCATATTTGTATTTAAGCAAAACAATGACATCTTAAAAAAAGTCTGCCTGAGAAAATCAAGACATTCCCTGAAGGCTCTGCAATGCCATCAGGTCCTAAAGGCTTCCCACCCATGCTCCAAAAATACATTCCATACTAAGTGCCACGGGGCTGATCCACTCTTCTTGAAGCCTCGTAGGCAGTCATGGATCATACCACAAAACAAGAAACATGTTTGAAAGATATTTTTAGAAATTAAGGAAATAGAAAAAAAAAATTCTAGTTGAAGTGAAATGATTTGGCAGTTCCTACATAAAATTACTAATATGAGCACCTGAAACATGACAGCTTCATTTACAACTTATGCTAACTAAACCAGCCACGAGCTTCATCCCTAAAACATACACGCTCTACTTGTATTAAACCTCAAGTTTCTGGAGCCCAATACACAGCTGTGGGGTGTCTCACAAAAAAAAAAAAGCAAAGAATTCTCAGAAGCAAAGAGTACCAGAGGAGTAAGAGCTGGTCCAGCCCAGGGGACTGGCACCCCACGTAGATGATGGCTTGGTGTTCGTTAAGCCTGGAGGTGGTCTCGTAGGAGCAGTAGTGTTTCTGGGTACCTTCCAGAGTTCATGGGATAGAGAGGCTTGTGTGTGAGATATCGGGCCAGAGGACCACGTAGACTTGATGTCTGACAATTTACCTGCAACAGAAGAAAAACCCAAACATTTGTGTATTTTTAGTTTAGCAACAGCTGTTAACCCAGGTAGGATGGGTAACCATCTGCATCGACTATATTCTTCCAATGTTTCAGGAGAAAAAGAAATGCATTCTGTATTATCCAGTGATATAAATCCTGTATTACTCAAACCTACTTACACATTTTCAAAGGATTTTCTATTTAATGAATCTCAATCACCTGTTACATATACGGTTCCATTTAAAAAAATCTCCTACTATTTCATTTTTTTTTGTAATAGATGATACATAAAAAAAGACCAGAAAATGGACTTACGTATTTGAAACATAATTTCATCAAAATTATAATGAAACACCTCAAGATTGTCTCTCTCAAAGGTTTAATAGAACTTAACCATTTTTTCTTACACAATTCATTTATCTACTATAAAGTAACCAGTATATCCATATGTTCTTCTGATATAGTATTTACATTCCAAAGATCAAAGACCAACAAAAACTGTATTTCTCAATATTCAAAGTAACAGATACCTTTTTCCAAGTGTCTTTGAGAAAAATGAAGTCTTCAAAAGATTAGAACATGGCACAACCTGTCACACTTTATAACTTTTTACAGTTGTTTGTTATTTCCCTAATAAATTTTTAAATTATCTTACTAGTGTTCCTGCCAAATCAGAGTTTTATAAAGTAATACAAGAAAATACAAGAAAAAAGAATAACAAATGCAGTTGAGCATTCACAGTGGCAGAGAAAATTGTTTCAAATTGTGAATGTCAAAATAAACTTTATTTTATATTACAACCCTTTGTTTTATATTATAACCTTTGAGACTTACACATCCCTGCCTTTCTTCCTTGTACCAACATAAGTTGTGAAATTAAGGGTCCAATTTCCCACTGTTACTAACATTACCAGCATGTGTTTGACTGGAAGGGACTGGAACGGTCACATCATTGCATCTTCTGCCAGAGCAAATGATACTGTGATTACACTGCCTTAATGCTTCAATGTTGATTGCAGACAGCAAGAAAATACTTGGTCTGGCAAAGCCCAAGACGCAAAAATTTCATGAATTCTTTAAAAACCAGATTTGATATGGCAGATGAAGCTTAAACTCAATCAATGGTTTGTATCAGGCAGCCATTAAGGGTTTTCTGTTAGTCCTAAAGCCAAATTTACCAGTTACCAAATCACAGCCTCAGTTATATTCACACACTCCCCAAATTACCTCAATTTATCTGTATCATTTAACTAAATTATTTTATACTGAATCATAGCAATTTAAGTGAAAGAGCAACCACTGTCCCCATCTTCTTGCAAACTGTAGCAACAAAAATAATTTGATGATGATGAAGACATTAACAAGGGAAAATGGTGGGGGGAAAGGGAGAAAAATGGGAGTTTTAGATCTGAGAGCAGCTCAGCCTGCGATGTAGCACATGATACATGCACGTCACCACAGATCAGATGTTGCTATGTCACTCACTACTACTCATGGGGTTAAGACAAAGATTAGATAACACTGCAAAAAAATAAAAAAGCAAATAAAGCAGAAATGCATGGTAGATAAAAGAAAAACAAGCCATTCCTTTCAATAAAGCATTTAAATCCAGCCTTTTTGTTTTGAGTTCCGCAGCATGACCTGGAGGCTGCACCTTCATTTATTCATAGAAGTAGAGGGGTTTCATTGATTAGATGTGAAAATGCTAATACAATCCATACAACAGCCCCAACACATTTTCATAATGGCACCAACTGGATATTTGGTTGCCAATTTGCAAGCAAAGTTTCCATTATTTGCAGAGAGAGATGCTCCAGAATTTATACCTCGTTAAAAAGAATGGGGTAATTATTTAGACCATCTACATACTCAGCGATAAAGGGGAGTGTCAGTCTTTGGACTGACTATTAAGAGACGTTTAAGAGCCTTAAACCCAAGCCCTCCACAGCCCTGCACAGTACCTCCCTGAGGTACTACTAAACTTTTTCCTGATGGTTCACTTTTAACAGGGAATTTATTAATAAAAATTTCATATCAGCTCTTACTGGAAGGGCCTAGTAAGGGCGTTTCTACTGAGGTCCTAGACAACAGAATATGCCTTCTCAAAGTTGCAATGGAAATAGTGAATAAGAGATCTCAATGCCAATACAGACTGATGGCACGTGGCACCGAGAGGAATAAATACATTTTTCCTTAGCACAATTCCAGGCATACCATCCAACGCTCCCCACTGAGGAGCTGCCAGGAGAGCTGCCTACCTAGCGCAGTGCTAAAAAACACGCTTCTGTCTCCAGTAGCACTACTGTAGTAACTGGGAAAGCACTTTCTGAGACCTTCCTCTTGGAATGCAGAAGGATGTGAAAGTAGAAATGCCATTTTTCGTACCTGCAATGCTAGGTGCGGATGCAATGCTGCTGAAAGAGCTACTGTAGCCGGAGGCACTAAGCGGCCAGGCACTCGATGAAGGCAGCGTGGCATTCTGAGATGATGTTGGGGATGACCCTGCAGAACCAGCAGAGAAGCAACTAAGAAAGATGGGCATAATGAGGTTTGGTGTGACATAAGCAAATCTATTACATGCAAATACAAACCATGCAAGGCATTTTCCTTAGTCAGCCTGGTCTCTCAAGTCTAGGAATGAAATGTTACAGAAAGCATGATAAAGTGAAGCAAAAGTCTTTAGTAGAAAAGCAAAGCAAGCTGGCACAGCAGCAAATGTACTAACGCCTGTGCAGAAGACAAATTCTGCATTTCCTTTAAGATACGTGACTCTTTCAAAAAATCAGCATTAAACTGTTTAGTCTCAAGGAACAGGCTTCATTTATAAAGGTGCTCTGCCGGCTGACTTCAGCAATGGCAACTGTAGATGAGCATAGATGTTTATGATAAACTAACCTCTTACCATGGGTGATTTCTCCTAAATTACTGGAGGTAAGCACTTCTCCTACATCCTAATGCCCACAAACATCTTTAGATTTTTGCAGACTTTCAGTAACGCGAGGATATATCTTAGCAATCTCTTCTCAAACTGATAACATTAAACAAAATAGCCTGAAACCATCTTGGTAAATCATTTACAATCTGAGGAGCTATCTAAGCATACATACAATTTCCTTACTGGCAGCAAATGAAAGAAACTGAACATAAAATAAAATATCTTCATTATAAAGACCAGAAGAGCTGGTAGTATTCTCTCCAGCCACCAACAAAATTAAGTGTGTATCCTGGGTGACTGACCATTCCTGACATAGATAGGTAGACTGTGATACTGGAAAACATCTTTAACTGACTAAAAGAAATCAGTGAGTTCTTTGGAAAAGAGCGTTGTACTGATACAGAGGGGAGAAAGTAAAAAGACAATCTCACTCCTCCCAGCTCAATAAAAAACACAGGCTACTGAAGCAGCAACCAACCAAACTTCACCTTATCAAAACTCACTGCACTCCACAGGACACACCAACACAGACATCAGTCTTAAGCAAAGTAACTCTGTATCACGGCTTTTTTTGGAAATAATCTATTGCCCAGGAAGGAGGGAGGGAATTATATCAGATTGAAAGGCCCATATGCCCACAAAGCTGAAACTGTTCCTGATTCCACATGGCTAAGACCTTCAGTTGATAGTGGCTGATCCTGCAAAGCTTCATTAGCAAATAGCATAAAATAAAAACCAACCCAAAAGCTTAAGTTTTGTGTGTTTCTAAGTGCTCAATGAAAGGACCATACAGGCCACAGCCCAGCCCTCAAAAAGGGTTCCAGCTCTGCTAATAAATCTGTGTGCTTCCAGTTGCAGGATTCAAGATTCAAGGAGTCTCTTCCAAGCCCCAATCTCACGTGGAGGGGTACTGATAGTAACAGGTAAGTTTACCTAAAAACCACCTAGTTATATGAGCATAAAGAAACAGATTCAGCAACTATATTTCTTATTATATTATTAACAAGCTAAAAAGCTAATGAGGAAAGGAAGCATAGATGGATCCCAACAGTCACTGCTTTTCAGAGGGTTTTGGCTCTTGAGGGCCTGTTGACTCTGAAAAGATCATCTGCACTGACTCTCTCTAAGGAGTGTTATTATTTCTTCATTCCACAGACAGATTATACACCAACAGAGCTAATGTTACACTTTCCTTCTACAAAGAAGGAAATACCTACCAAAACCACTTAGAAATATCTACTACTGGTAGTAGGTGTCATCTATCTGACAGGTATAGCTCTGTAGGACTTGGCTTTTGGCCTAAAGGAAGTATTTCTCGGGTGCACCGTATCTGAACTCTGACTGAATTTTATATTTTCCTTTTTATAACTTGAAACCATCTAGGTTGCAGGCCACTTGAAGTACATTTGGGTCATTAAAAGCTAGTTCAACATTACTCACGCACACATATACTTCATGTTTCAGCTCAAATAAAGATTGCTTTCTGGCAAAAAAGCCGTCCAAGGCAACGAAACCCCCTGCCTCCTTTCCCTCACCGTTCACACCCCTTCGCCTGAGTTAACAAGCCCAGAGCTGGAAACTTATTTCAAGCACAGATTTACAATTTAAAAACTTGTTTGCAAGCTACTCGGATATCACAGATGCAACTACTAAAACAAAATCCCTGTTTTTAATCCTGGCAGGTCCTGATTATACTATCCCTGTGTATATTGGAGTGCTCTAACAGAGTACAGATGACTCGCCTATTTCAGCACGTTGATCACAATTAAACCAAGCCACCTTCCCTCGATCCATGTTCCGTACATCTAGTTAACAAGTAGCACAGTCCCAATGGCTTATTGTTTTTGAGAATAACTTTTTAGTTCTGGAGTAAACACTACAAGGACAAAAGGAATGGAAATGGCAATGGGAAGTGCTAATTTACTAGTCAGTTCTATATTTTTTCTTTACTGTTTTAGGGATAAACCAGCTCTAATTTATTTTGCTGATTGGTCTTCTAACAAACCTACAATTAATTAGCGCGCCAGAAGCCCACTGCCTCAGCATCAAGTGTGGAACTTTGGGATTGTATCTTCTGAGTGTTTCAGGAAGTATAAGAGGTTGGTCAGTACAGAGAGGGAAATCTTGTTCAAAACCAAGTGTTACAAAAACTTCCAGTGACCACAGAAGTTTCTATTGCATCTCACAGACTTTTCCACCATAGAAATATTTACATTCCCATGGAAAACCAAAACCTTCTTAGTTCCATATTTAAATCAAGTCTTTCTGGATTTTCAGTGAAAGTTCAGAACAGAAGCATTATTAGACTAGGATCACATGTGAAAATATACTCCTTCCATAATATATGAAGTCGACTTTTTTGGAAAGAAAATGAAAGCATAAACAGATGTGAAAGTAACTTGTGTGTTTACCTCCACTCTTGAGAAGATAGCGATTAACATCCTGTATCGTGGTGTTTATGGTAGGCCCAGTTGGAACACTTCCAGGAGTGACATCGGGGTCATTTTCAGGATCAATATTCTGCAGTCCTTTCCATGGCACTCCTGGATGAAACTCTGTTTCAAAGAGAGTAAAAATAAGAGTGTATAAAGGGGTTATTCTCCAACGTTCCTGTATATAAAGCGGGATGAGGATTCAATAAATGACACCAACAAGGAGTTTAAGGACATCACTTTAACACAAACGCTTTGTATGTTGTTACCTGGTGGCCAGTTTATGCTGGAGCCATTGGAAATTTTATCACTATCGGTTTTGGCACGTGACCAGCTGTGAGGAACAGCTACGGGTGGGCTGGCGGGAGATTCACTGTTTTGAATCAGATCATACCGGCCATAAGAGTCATCAATGGAGGACTTTCCCGGAGGACCAATACTTAAACCTCCAGGTATAGCACCTGTAATGAACAAAATGGAAAGGCTTGTTTAGGAGCAGGACTAATTTTAGGTATGGAATTTCATCAGTCCCTGTGTTTTGTTTCTTTTTTCTTTTCTTTCTGTATTGAAAATGAAAATAATAATGCAGCAAGCAAGGCTTAAGAGCCTCTGAAGCCTTACTAGGAATTAAAGCTGTGAGATACACCGCTGGTGCGATCTAGACACTGAAGTTAAAGAAATTCAGATTACATTACTGTCAAAAAGACACTCAGCAATTCATATCACTAAACTGGTAGTAAACAGGAATTTGCTGAGACAGCATACTAAGGAATATCACTGTAGGCAAGCCCCCTTCTCATCCATCTCTAGACAGTGCACGATTTGAAATGGCCTTCCTCATGTTCCTACAAACTCTCAAACAACAATTTTGGCATAAGCAGTACAGCTACTCAAAGAATGAAAAACTATTGTAAAAGAAATAATTCGTGCTGCTCAAAATAAAATCCAGGATACAATAAAGTTTACGGAGCACCATGTTCTAACAGGAAATAAAGGAAGAAACGACTCAGGATACTGGAGGCATTAGGGATAAATGTGTTCAAACAGATTAGCAATCGCTTTTGGAAAAATATGAAGTTTGTGCTCTGAACTCCCAGGGTGGGTAATTAGGTAATCCATCACGTCTTTGTATCGGACTGGCTGCAAAAGGTTGATGATATTGGAAAAATTGTGGGAGAAAGCCAATGTAAAGTTTTTTTGGATTGAAGGTATGCAGATGTGGAGCAAGGGGAAGCTTGTGGGGCTTGTTTTGCCAACACTAACAACTTGTTTTACTTGAACTCCATGTTCTGAGCAACAAAATTCAGAAAACGAAAAAAACATTCCTACATTGCTTGGAGGAAGTGGGAGAACTTCAATGCATTGCTGAATGTGACTACAGAAATCATCTTTAAAATGCCACAGTCTCAAGGGCACTCGGTACCAACCATTCCTGAGCCCTTACCGAAAATAGTAACCCGAGGGAAAAAAAATTACAATTGCAATATGACTCCAGTGCCAAAAGGCCAGCCTGACCCAGAGATTAACGGCGACATACCGTGCTTGCTGGAGTTCTGGTCAAGTGAAGAAGCAGCACTAGACAGATTATCCATTGAGTTGGGGTGTGTCCACTGAGGAAGGCGAGACTGGGACTGAGAAGTGTCCTTCACTGACAAACCACCAGTAATGTCCATGTTATTTACATTCATGTTCGGGTTCAGTCCAGCTATGGGGAAACAGGTCATTAGAGATCCGTAATGTACTGGAGGATGAAAAGATGTGTTCAAAAAAAGCCAGCTAAAGCAATTATTAAACATTGATTTTCAGACATCTATATGTATGTAGTAATTTACTGTGCACATTTGCAGTCTGCTGTCAAGAACTTTTGCTTTTACAGGAACATCAATATAACTCTCAGGAATTCAGAAAATGTTAATACTTTGCTAAAAGGAAAAAAGGAAAAATATGTATGGGTAATATTTTAAAGCTGTCAGTATTTGCACTTGCAGTCTCTTCCCTTGGCTCAGAAAAGGTATTCTGGAAGAAAGCGCTGGAATGCTACGTTTAAACCAGTGAAGAATGTCCAGCATTCCATTGCTAAGCCAAAAATACTCTTTATATCTCTTCAGCACCCCCCTCCCACGATGTCTGTCATTTTATTTTGCTAACAATATTTTTTAAATCTCACACAAAGCAACTAATTAAAAGGTCATGCAAACAGCTGCTACCCATCAGAGCAGGTACTGTACTATTTGGGCACATATTTAGTATACACAGAACAAAATCACTCAGACTACATTTAGGGAATAATTTTGACATGCTTCTGTGATACAAATCTGGGTCCTTTTTGATATATGATCCTGAATGTTCGCAGATCACAGGAAGCCGAGATATGATAAGAACCTCTTAAGACTTAGGCCTTTAATTCATAAATTCTTTTGCCTTCTGATGCTCCCTGCTCTAACAGCTCAGCACAGCAGTCAGAATTACCTTCTTAACTGCTGCATGGCAGATAAAGCTGGCAATTCTATTGTACACAGTATAAAGAGATTAAATTAATTCCTTTATGTCATAAATGAAGTCTGTAGCATACATCGATCACACAGAAAACAGGTCTGAAAGGTTGTTCTGTTCATCCTGTCTCAAGGCCAAATCGATTATTTTGACATCAATCACATTTGAGAGATCTATGTCTAACCTCCCACAAAATGACCAGTGAAGAAGATTTCAGAAACTTCCCGGATAATTTATTCCACTACTCTACTTTGCTTAAAGCAAGTAAGCAATCCTTGAAGTTTAACTAGATCTCCTTCTATGCAACTAAAGTTTATTACCTCTCACATTAGCCACATGCAAGAAAACTTTTCATTGCTATCTTTTACATTTTTTGAGGATTCCTGCATGTCTCTCAAGTCTTCTCTTTAGACTTAAGTGAGCAGAGAGATTTCATTTTTTCCTTTCTTGCTTTTCCTTTTTCCTTTTCCTTTGATACACTGATCAAAACCGATACCTTACCAGTGCTGGGTAGAGTGGAAAGATGACTTGGCATGATTTGCAGATGATATTCCTTTTTATCAATATGACGTTTGTGTGTTTTGCAACATGATGCTGTTAATTTATATTTAGTTTATAAAGAGTGACATATGCAGATAGTTAATTTAGTGTATCTTCTGTTTTGATATTTGTAGGCAGAGCACAGGTGAGGAAATACAGCCCACCTGAGCAGCTACCAGACAGGCACGTAGTATCATGAGTTTGTTTTGGCAATTCAACACTAATTAATAAACACAGCTTTCATATTTCTGTATTCTAGTGCAGAGCAAAACATTTGGATGCTGAATTAATGAAATATACTCCCTCTGTCTGTTTCCTGTGGAACTGCTTTAATAAGAGGGCACTCACCAAGAGGGTAAGGAGCAAAGGTGTTCGGTGAAGACTGTTGCTCTTTGGTCTGCAGGTCAGGAAGGCCGGGAGCCTGGGGATGGGGTGAAAAGCTATCCATGGCTGATTTGCCTGCAGAGGGGTGCAAAGAGAGATGCGGAGGGGGAGGCTGCTGCTTCATAAGCAGGGCCTGGGCCAGCTGGCGCTGGTGCTGCTGGATCTGCTGCTGCATGTTATTGATTGTACGTGCAACCTGGCAAGGAAGAGAATCAATAAATGCTCAATTGAACAAAAAGGCACCAGACTTCTTATGTCTTTCTCTACAAAATAACACAATAGGTCTCTTTACAAATAAAAACTGACTGTATTAAGGGTTGAAGAGCTTTCCTCCAGTAACAGAATGCTGTGAAATAGCAGTTTTACTCCAGCACTCCTTCCTTTTCAATACTCAAGCTATGTGCTATATTATTGTTTCTAAGGATGCTTTAGCTGCTTTGCTATGATGTAGTACAATCTCTTTGAGTTACTGAAATCAAACTCTAATGGAGAGATTGAACTGGCAGGAAAACCTACTTGCTGCTCCTGTTGTCTCATGGGTCCGGAAACATTACGCTGAGCCTGTAACATCTGCTGCTGGATTTGTAAACGTTGGTACGCCTACGGGACAGAAAGGAGAGGTCAGAGGTGTCCCAACACACACAATAAGCCCAACGAGCCTGCTTGAACTGCTCTAGTAATTATAAAATCGAAGACAGAAACATTGGAGTTTTCTGAAAACAGTCAATGAAGCAAAAGTAACCATCTTGTTACATGTGTGTTTTATAATATATTTGTTTAAATCCAGCCTTGGTTGGTTTTCTTTAACCAAACACATCAATAAAAAAACCTGATGAGTAATCTGTGAGCAAGAAGTGGTCATTATGCCATAGGAACCTTGGGTTTTCATTCTGAAAAAATTGTAACCCAAAGCAAAAAATAAACTAGAAGTTTATAATACTATACAAATAGGATAAATACCAATATTTATTTTTGGTTTGGCCCCTCTGAGTTCTGACAACACTGGATTTAATCAGTTCTGCTGCTTTATTTCAGAAAAATTCCCTGATTCCACTGGTCAGATTTGTTTTTTTTTCCCCAGGTGTTTCTCTGAAACAAGTGAATTTAAAACGCAAAGAAGCTCTGTACAGATATGTTTCAAGTAGCTGGGTACTGTTCAAGTATTATCACAGCATGTGACCAATGCTGTGTTCCTCAAAGCTAGGAAACATAACCACAAATAAGTAATAGCATCAAACACTATTCCTAATAGAAGAGTTTGACCAGCACATTGAGATCAGCAATTAAGCTAGTTTGTCATTCTCAATTTCTTATTTAACCCTAGCAAATACTGACTTTCTGTTAGCAGTATCTTTTTAAAATACTCTAAAAATCCAATGAAATCTTTTCATACACACACACATGTATAGATGGAAAATTTCCAAATATAGCAAAAGTACACAACTTTTAAAAGACAAGCAGTTCTTATCACATGATGTCCTTAATATACATTCAACCAACTAAAGGAAATTTACTGTACACTTTAGCAACTGAAGGAAGTTGTCCAGGTAACTCAGGTGACCAGCTCTGCAAAGATTCTCTCTTGTTCTTTGTGACACAAATTTCCCTGTTGGTAAATGAGTTCCATACGTAGCCATGTAATACCCGGATTACCGTTCTTAGAGAATATGCTGTTACTCATACCAGTACAAGACAACTGACTTTTTAGTTCCACTGATCAGTTATAAACAATAATTATTCCACAAAAGACTATTTATAAAGCCTGAGGCAAAAACCATGATTTTCTTTCTTTGAAAAGAAACTCTACTAAAGAAATCAGCATCTGATTGTTTTAAAGATCTGTCATGTTCATTTAAAAATTTAGTTAGCCATTCTCTTATTTTATCTTCATGCCTTCAATTCTGATTAAGAGCTTATTTGCCATGTCTTTTAACTTACCAGCTGCAGCTGATAGAGCTGGTTCAACATCGTCATATGCTGAGGATTATTAATTGGCGAGGTTAACTGTGCAGGGCTGAGACCAATGTTTTTTGCTGCAAACTGCAAAAGCTGTGCTTGAACCTAAGAAAGAGCAGTGTATTAAACATTGAACATTTACTTTTATCGCTGGCAACCGTGTAAGCCATTAATAAGAGTCACAAGGCTTCAGCTGGAAAATATTATTATTACCAGAAGTAGTACCATGAACTATAACTATCAAAAAATTAACAAGAGGCTCTAATACAAGTCTTAATAAGCATACCCAAACCTCCATTTATAGAAAAAGAGCTGAGAAGTCTAGAAACACTACATTTTGCAAAGAGGAACAAGAGAATGTGCTCACACAGATAACAGAGAGTATACACGTGAGAACAACTTATCCATGTAACAAGCTTAGTGGCTAGTAAATACATCAACACAGAGCCAAGCCACAGAAGCTGCTAAGCCTCAGGAACATGACAGAACGCATACAGAGAGGAGAGTGAATATGGAAGAGGTCCAGGGAAAGAGAAAACTCAAGGCTGTCTAACCTGAGGGGATAGAAACTGAGGCACTTGAGCACGAAGACTAGGCTGGGATGAATTAAGAGGTTGCACTGGCGGTTGCTGCGGCTGTTGCATGGTCCTGGCTTGTGCTGCTCCGCTATTGCCAAACATACCCAGATTGCCACTCGGTATCTGCAGCAGGACAAGACAGACATCGGCATTTCAAGACATCACTCAACACATAACCTGGAGGTTACTTATCTGTGCAGTCCTTATCCCCAGTGATTATGACAGGCAGGGACAAAGTCACCAGTACATACAGACTGCACTGACAGCCAGGTTTACCATGGGGCCTGGCAAAGATTGCCATGTACCCAATATCCCAAACTTCCAGAACTTCGTACAGATGCCTGAGGAAAAGTTGAAGATCGCTTTTCTAAGGATGCATTACCCTAGAGGGTCACAAAATGAACAATGAAAAGTACTCGCCAAAAATGTTTCTATTTGGGTGGCAAGGAACAGGAGAATGGAGTCATTAAACTCACAGCATCCCAATTCTTAAATTATCTAGGCAGTTTTTATACTTAGACATTTTACAAAGCTCCTGATAATGGACAGGCTCTTAGTGCAGCCTCTGCTTCTGAAAGATATGCTTAATGGACAAGTACTGCCTATTGAAAACTAACTTTAAAAGAATATCTGTAATAAAAGCCACCTTAGAACGATACATAGAGGTTTTCTGTGTTATTTATCTTTGCTGGAACTTCAATTTATATGGCAAAAATAACCTCTTCATAATCAACAGTAGCTTATGAGCTCTCACTCTCACGATGTTTATGAATCTTCCCCTCCCTTTCTCTTCTCTTCTTTGCTTTTCTTTCCCTTTCAGCATGTTCTACCCAGGGGCCACAACATCCCTCTGCCACAGTGCTCAATTTGACCAGAGGTGCAAGAAGCGCAGTTTCTTTCTCACCAGCTGTCAAAGCTACGAGCTGTCTTGACACTTACAGCAGGAATAAAAAAGCCCCCATCACTTCTCACCCACATCATCTCTGAATAATTACGCCAGCCAGGAAAGATGAATTAGAACAATGTCTCTGCTTTAGAGTCTGTGACAATTAGCAACGCCTCAAAAAAAGAAACTGCACATCAATCACGGCAGAGCTGTACCAGGGTTCAGCTGTATAAATCCATAACACTAGTCTCTTCTCAATGGATGCGTGTAATTAGCAGGCTAATTACAACTAAGCAGTTGTTTTATGTCCTATAAAGTGAAACGTTTACACAGCAGGTAGTTTCTCCACTGGTACGTCACGTGAACAAAGATCTTGCAGGCACTTTCTGTTTAAAGCCCCATTTTCCCCCGGGGGAAGCGATGGGCACCAGCAGCGAGTCCAAGGGAGCTGAAATTCAACTTGGGATCTCCCCCTCCTCCGGCCTTACCTGTCTAGAAGAATTCAAGTTTTGCATGCCCAGCCCTGAGGCAATCCCGCCCAGGGTCTGATTAGGGAGTGCACTGTTTGAAAGGGGGAGCTTCAGGCTTGGTGAAGGCAAAAATGGTGAAGTAGTGGGTTCTTCCACTAGGCCGCCATCCTGATTGGAGAAAGAAAGGGTGAGCTGCGTGCGGTGCCCAGGAGCAGACAGCGCACAAAACAGTGGCCCATGGAAATATTAAAGGGCATGGATGAATAAAAATATTAAAAAAAAAAATAAAAATAAAAGGTATGAATAACAGGGAATGAAAAGTATGGAGTGAAGGGAGAAGAAAGAGAGAAATAGGATTAAGGTACTGCTTTTCTTTACTTTGTCACACTTAATCCACAAATGCCCAATCACCCTCACCCGCCTCTCCAGCAGGAAAGCAGGGATTCCAGCAGCTGATGGCAGAGCTATCATGCGGCCAGTGCCTCCAACCCCCTTAGACTTTCTCCTCTTTTCTCCACCAGACTGACAGGTGGTAAAGGAGGAGACCCCACACATTTCAGGGAAGTCTTCTGTGAGCTTGCTGAACTCCCAGCAGCGCAGCACAGACGTCCAGGCACCGCTTGTGCCAACCCAGAACTTGGGAAAAGCCAGATCAGCTTATTTAGTATCAATCTGCATTTGGTTCCACATCATAGCTCTGCTCTTCAACAAGCATTTCTGCATTGATCCCCCTTCCTGAGACACACGAGCCTCTTTTAATATTCACGTAGCACTGATTTATTATTATCCACTATGAAACACTGCACTCTCAACACACCCAATGAACATAAAAATACTTAAAACCAATAACGGTAACGTTGTCTGCGCATCCTTCCTGGGAAAGCAATTAAGACACTGCCTGAACGTCCCCCAGGAGGAGGCAGATTTTAGCAAGACATAAGGAGCCCCCTCTGATACCGGGGCTGTAAGGAACCGTGGTCGAACATGGATACGATGCACAGAAGGCAGCCCCCACGGGAGGCAAACAGCAAGTCAGAAAATAAAATAAATCATATAATCCCCAATCAAACAGGTAGATATCTAGCTAGTATTACAGTGGGGTACCGAGTTCTATCTCAAACTGTGCTTTGATGTCTGGGAAGCCTGCGGCAAGCATGATCAAATAACACTGTGTACAAAGTAGAGCTCCAAAAACAGGCAGAGTGAAAAATCTCTAATTTGCAATGTGCTGGACTGGTGTTTTTCAGGCAATATATTCATTGCAAAGCAAGGCTTTTAAAGAGGTGAGGAGCTGCGTTATTTCAACCAATAAATTCGATGCCCCAAGAAGATTGTGAGATATTGACAGACCTCCTTTGTTAAAAAAGCAGCCCAGTTCCCTAACCAGATACCCAAACAAATGACCTAATGCTGCAAGCACGCTCCGTAAATTTTATGTTCTAAGTTAATCCTGAAAAATGCATTTTCAACAGCTCTCCTTTGATGCAAAGCAAAAGTTTCTTTACTATCAGGCAGAGTGACACTTGACATGCTATCTGACTGTCCTGAGGGGGACACTGACATTTTCTAATGATATCCCCAAGGCCTTTCAGCTCAAGATATTTTACATTCTGCTGGACATCAGTCACACTCCACAAACAACTGCAGCTTGCATGACAGTAACAGGTTCAAGGATTTCTCCTTAGATCACAGACATATGTTTACAATTCTACCCTTCCCCCTTAAAGCAAAAATCATTTCAAACCTGGTACCTGCTCTCTCCTTCAGATGCCATTGTTTTCCTACATGAACAGACCTACTGACCATAAAAGACCAACGCAATCCCTCCCTGCTCCCAAAATTTATTCAAGTCTTGTCTCATTGACATTACTCTTCCTCATTTTGGAAACAGGCAGTGCCAGGGCCGGTGGAGGACAAGCCACATTGGAGACTTGGGCATCTAATTTCCAGGAGGGGCGGGCTCTTGCTGCAAGGCCACCTTCCCAAGTGCATTCCTTGGCTGGACTGCAGCAAACGTCTTTATGTCAAGTTTATTAACACACTGTTGACATTCACTTTGTCCTTTTTTTTTTTTAATTTGAATTTATCCTAAGGTGCAAACTGTGCCGCACAAGCCTGTGCTTTGTAACTGAAGCTGAAATCAATTCATTTCACATAAAGCATTTGAGTCGGTCAACATAAAGTACTCCTCAGTCATTCTCGACCTAGACTGGGGGACACCTTTACCGCTGACGATGGGTTGTGGCCCATTATTTTTCAGGCTCCTTTATGTAATAATTCTATCCCACCTCATTTTCTGCCTGACCTTTCCTCTTCAGTGATTTTCTTACAATTTTATGTTATGTTTCTCTCTCAGGGTAGTCAGTTAAGCAAATCCCCTATATCTGAATCGTAAAAATCATGCTCAATCCAGCACGGAATTTAACTTTTTTGAAGGGACTTGACACAACTGTAGAATCCTACTGGCAGCAGTATGTCCTTCTGCAGTTATCCAACACAAAGCCAAACACTGGTGCTCAACAATACATTACTTTTAGGACTTCGGAAAGTCTCTCACAATAGTCTCATGTACCAAATATGACAGAATGCTAATGGCATTACTCAAAGATTTTTAGCCCTGTGAGATATGGACAATTTAGCAGAGGATTCTTGGAATCTTTGGCAGTCACCTGCCAACAACTGCCACTTCATGAATCAAAGTATCCCAACAGACAGATGCGAGACTGATGAATTTGCCAGAGGTCTTTATACCAAGTCAGTTACAGAAGTAGTTAGCAGAAAAAAGACATTAATAACTTCTTAGAACAGAAAAAAGACTTTTCCAAAAGACCAAGCTGAAGCAATAAAAACTCACCTCAAAAAACGGTTCTTTTCAAATCTGACGAGAGTTAGGTACAGGCAAAAGCAACTTGCCAAAAATGCAATACTCGAAGAAGTTCTCATCATTGGCATTTTTAATTTTAAAAATATGGGAATATGAAAAAGCTTTCCACGTTTGAAAGTTCAAAAACAACAAAATCACTGGGATTACAGGAAGCAGAGATGGATGAAAGAAAAATTTAAGTCAACCTTAAAATTCTAGTGATCTAGATCCTTTTGTAGACAAGGGCCTATAAGAATGTTTGTGATAATGATAAAATATCCCCTTCATTATGCCAAAGACAAAAATCAATCACACTCACCAGAGACAAATGGGATCAGAATGCGAAGGACAAGGTTGAAAAAACCCAACAAACACTATGCTTGAATTAGAAAGTAGGAAAAAGCCTAGTCAGGCTATTTTTGGAAGAACATGATTGCCGTCAACAGGCATCAAGACTTGGGAGACCTGGATTTGTCTATAGCAGAGAAGAAGAGCTGATCAGTGAATAAGACAGTAGTGGACAGGAGACTTAATTTGTAAGGTTAGAGTTTCAGTGTCTCCTCTATGCTTAAGAATTTGGGAGAAAGTTTGGAAGCAGCATCAAGGCAAAGGAAGACAGGACTCTGCCATCAGTATGGGAGAAAGCATAAAAAAAACAAAGAGAAAAGCAGGAGAGAAAATGAGTCTGCAATGGAACCAAGAGAACCCTCCCAGAAGGCAAGCTCGAGCTACTGCCAAAGCAGGGTGGTGGTACTTCTCCTCAGAGACTTCACCTGCCTTTTGATCACACGCGTCTAACACAATGGTCCAGAGTTCAATGCTTACATCTGATTGTGTTAAAAAATTATGTGACATCTCTATATGGTTCAAGATTTTCAGTGATGGGGTGGTTGGCACAAATCAGCAAACCAGCATATTTTTCTTTTGCGCTTAGAAGAACACTCGATAGGTGGAGTGAGAAGACACACCTGAGAAGACAGGATGACCTGAGCAGGAAGTGAGACAGCTCCAGGCTCATCCTCCAAAATCATACCTTAAAGGGGAAAAAGGTTTTGGAGAAGAGGAGTTGCTCTAGTGGCATGAGCTGTAAATCCAGAAATAATTATTTTGGAAAGAATATCTATTCTTGTAACAATAGAGTAGAAACTATGTTTGTTTAATTCACTTAGTAAGTTGCTCAACACTCTGAGAGCTAATAAATATAGTTTGGGATTATTTCCTTTGTTATGGTAAAGTCACTGTGACAGATTATGCCTAGACTGACAGATTTTACTTGCTGTATGAATATTAATGATTTTAGTACTCCCTTCTCAATAGTTGTGTTTAACATATGTTTCCATAATTATGCATCATGCTGCACATAATGCACCTCTCTGTCTGGCAATAATTTTACTGCTCAATATTGTTACTCTAGCAAAGGAAAGGTTAACTGCCATGCACGCATTAATTTTGTGAGCTTCATCAGGAGAGAGATCTTTCAATTAACATATTCATTAAAGTTTGCCATCAGCAAGTAGATTTGCCATAGTTAAGAATGAACTTTACATGGCAGGAAGAGAGAAAGAAGGAAGAGGAGCCAGATTGAACCTTTCACTGCAGGAAACACATAATTGGTTTAGTCTGGTTTGGGGAACAACAACATAATGGACACCACATCATCCTGATAGAAGTAGAGAGCCCAGAAACAACGTTATTATTCCCTAAAAGCAGAAAAGCAGCTTTCTAATATATATAATCTTTATAGACTGCCATGAACTACATTACGCAGCACCGTGGCAGCATTTGAACTACCACAAAACCTTTTGGTATGCAAGGACCCTCCAAAGCAAATTATATATAGATGCTAATTTTCCTTATTAATATAAATAACTCATAATTACGCAAGACCCATTTGTGTTTAATCAAACTAACTTGTTTACAGTTTGCAGCGTCCCAGCACTAAAACAGCATACTGTTTAGACTGTGGTGACAGCAGCAATAGTACTAGTTGTCATTGAAAGGTCAGTATTTATCAGATGTCCCAGCATAGCACCACACTTAATTCTCTTAGCGCAACACCTGGGAACCTGTCACAACACAAACCAGAACTTTAAGGATTGTGCTACAGTTAAGACTATAAGAAAACACAGGGTGAAGGACCGGAAAGACAATCGTTATTCAGGGTCAGTGGAGTTTTTAATACAGTCTGTGTTTAACAAGACCAGATATTGTTACTGTCTCACAGCCTGTAAACAGCTTATGTAAAATGAATTGGTTTCAGCCACAGTTTGTAAAATGCACAGATTTCTGCATTCAGAAACCACCACCACCACCACTCATTTTTATGAACATTTCAAATAACCTGTCAAATACAGAATGGTACCCACCAGAGATTGTTCTTTCCTTATTAATAATTTTCAGGGCGACCCTGATGTGTTTTGGTGGGCCTCTCCGTAGGACTTTCTGTCAGGTTGTAAACCTCATTTCCTCCTGAAGATCTGGCTGCACTTTTCCCTACATCCTTTCCTTTAGGCACTTTGAATCTTGGACACCAGGAACTCCTGGATCCTTCTCAGTCATTAAATGGTCCAGGAGAATTTGTCATACATGATCACAGAAAAGGAAGCTCATTGGAGAGGCTATTTATGACTGTGCGTGTCTGCTCTTTGAATTAAGAAAAATACCTCAGCTCCACGTTCCCCTTTAAGTACCGAATTTTTACTGAAATCTATCAGTAGCTAAAAAATAAAACAGGAATTAGGAGCTCAATTTTTGAAGATTTTGGCCTTGGTCCTGCCTGATCATTAATTTGGGCAAGGGTTACTGATTCTCTGGACTCTTACGGAGCCAAAGGGCTTTCTCTGCTCCATTTCTTTGTTTTTCCCGTTTTTAGTTCCATTGCACTACTGATTCCTTAGTAAATTTTCTTTTCAAATGTAACACTGGGGATGACCATTGTTTATTTTTGTGTGGGAATCAAATCATTGGTCCTCTCCACAAGGACTAAATTCCCCACAAGATCACAGAAGAGAAAAAAAAGAATAAAGCAATATGCAATGATCTATCACGTTTCTCTCTACAGCTTTCTAAACAGAAAGCAGTAATCATCAATATTTCTATACTGTTGAAGTTTTGACTTGTAAATCACATTTGTATTTCTGAACTTACCTTGTCAAGGAAGGTGGGGCGGTCCATGGAAGACTCTTTGGAGATTGGTGGTGGGCGGCAGCCAAGGGGTTTGGTGACCATTCCATTATAGTCGGTCACTCCCATTCCACGCTTGTCCATTTCCACCTTCTTTTCCAGCAGAGCACCTTCACAGAAAAGGGGAAATACATTGAAAATGGCGATGCAAAGACAGCAACTTTGCCAACAGTAGTTCAGAGAAGTAGGCATTACTTAAAAAAGCAAAACAAGAAAATAAATATTATCAAATATATTTGGACAAGATCAAATTCTCAGAATCGTGAATGGTTCCTGTGTTGTTTCAAAGAAAAATAAATTAGTTACACAGATACTTACTCATGGCCTGATCGAGATTCATATTGTTGCTCTTCAAGGCCTCTTCCGCTGGCTCTCTCTGTCAAAAACACAGATCATGTTAAGAGAAAGGGTGATCTTGCTTATATCGTTTCAAAGCAAACTAAGAAAACAGATGTGTCTCAAACACTGGATTTAGTATTTACTCAAAGAACAAATAATGTCTGCACATATTTTTTTTTCTGCTTTTACCAATTCCCACAACAATTCTGTTAGTTTCAGTTTGTCAAGTAAATACGAGTTCTACAAAGTCAAATCATACTGTTCTATCTGAACTTCTGCCTGTTTTCTATGGACAACTTAAATATCACTGATATGCCTTTCTCTAAAAAAACCAGCTATCCTGTAATTTCATGTGTGTAAGGGGAACAGGAGTGGAATTCTTACTGAAGTTCAAAGTAACACCTATTGTTATAAATGCTGAACTTCAAAAGGTCTATAAATGTCATCACACAAAGTGTATCACCAAGTAACCTCAGAAAGCACTTTAATAGCTCACGGAAGATTTCTGAAATTAGACTAAACGTCTAAATGCAGGTAACAGAACTAGTTCCCAGCCTGAAGAAGAGACTGAAGACCTTTGTTGTAGCTACAGTCTGAAACATCCAGAGTCAGAACCAGAAGCTACACAAGCTGAGCCCCAGGGGTGGCAGCTGTGAACACTACTCACAGGGAAGCCCATGTCTGTGAGCTGTTTTATCAGACGGTTCATGATCCAGGCCTCATCTTGCTTGCTAGATGTCTTCATGCCCTTAGTAAATAAATGGGAAATTCCATTAATGGTCTGGTTCCCACATTCATACTAGTGAGATGTACATAAAAGACGTGGTAAGTTTTTCTTATTAATAACACATGCTACTGAAAGATGTATTAGTACATTAATTTAGAAAGGATTGAAGAACCCTCCGAACAACGAAACTACGATTTTCTTCCCCCAGAAAGTGTACAAATTTTATCTCAGCTGAATAGGTGTTCAGTGTACTATTTAGTATTTGATTTGCCGACCACTGAATTAAAGCCACCTTTGAATTATAGTATTTCATTTTAATCCTTGGCAGGAAAACATAATGAAATCAAAGATTCTGAAATAGTACAACACTTCCTGAAAAACATTCCCAAAAATGAGTTTCCAACCTTGAAGTTAAGAATGTTACTCAGTGTATTTTCTTAAAAACAAACAAGAGCGTCTAGATAAACACCTTTAAAAGATCTCTGTGCAGCTTTTCTATCACAAAATCCTTAAGAAGTCTCTTCCTTTCAGTTCTCCAGAAAGTACCAAGGGACAAGCGTGGATTTGTTTTGGGCTGCGGACAGTACAAGAAACAACCATACTTGATCAAATCACCGGCCTAACTGTTGGCTAATGGAATAACAAACAAACTGGCTAAATGCATTCCCAATTCCTTTAAGTAACAGCCTGGCCTTGTCCTGAAACAAAGACTGTGCAACGGAAAACTTCATAAAATAATTGCCTATATTATCAGTTGAATGAGGCATTAATACAAATTTGCTTTGTTCTCATACCAGTACAGACGTTAAAATTATCTATTTGTTCCTCACAAATAGGAGATAAGTATTTTTTGCTGAACCGATTCATCACAAACTACTGATTGCTTTTTTACCAGACAGAAAGTGTACAAAAGCCCCCTTAACACTTTTTCTGTTTCTCTTAATACATTATCATTTTTTCAGAATACATGGAAGCTTATAAAACTCAGAGTAAACAAAAGCAACAACATCAAAACCTCCCGAAGCATCTGAAATGCTTAAAATCAAGGCTCTCCCACTTTCCCCTGTGAGCAGGTAGGCTGTACTTGCACCACTGTAGTGGCAACCTGTGTTTGTGTTCAGGCGTCAGAGGACTCATTTAAGAGTTCAGGCATAATGCAACACAAAACTTGTGATATCTTATTCTAGAAATGTTACACTAATTCCACTCTTTTGTAGGGAGTACCTTTATTTTTGTCTTACCTTTTGAAGTCCTTTCTTCGGGGCGTTCCCCCAGGAATTACAGGAGGAGCTGCTCTCTTGTGAAGCAGTATTATTCCACATATCTCCTTCTTCATCTTCCCACTGACTAGTACTGAGATTCACTTCATCCCCACCACTGCCCCAGCCTTCTTGCATAGATTTTGAAGCTGGAGGGAAAGGCAAGAGGGAAAATTAAAATCAGATTCAATTTTCTTTTAGGCCAGTATGCTAACATTTGAGTGTTTTCAACCGATACAGAAGTTCAACAACCAGCTTTAATGCCATTAAGTGATAAGGAGTCCTCCTTTGAAGCTAGCAAAAAAGAAAAGTTCCCTAAATACTTTCTAGAAGAAAAAGTCCACCAACAGCAAGTCTTGCTTTTTCCTAAGAAGTAAAATCTGTGGTCGTGGTCATTCCAGTCTCCAAGGAACAAGGAACCAAAAGTGTGACCACATACTTGTTAAGTGCTATTTTGCTTTCAATGAATCTCACCATTTTAGCTGCCACATTCTTCCACTGAAGAAAACCAAAACCAAACTAACGGTCAGCAACTCATTCCCATTTCAGAGGAACGGGATCTGAAAGGAGCACGTGTGCTGCAGGGAACACTTTGCATGAAGCGATGAAGTTGTGTCACCTCGTTCCGTTTCATTTTGTTTACTCTTTTTAAAGCCAAGATGACTCATTTTCAGATCTCTCACTCCTGTGTTTAGGTTTTCTGGGCTTTCTGTGTAGCTCTCAGTAGGGCATTTTGCGGGAGTGAAGCTTAAAGACTACCACAGCCAAAGCAGAAGTCTAACACAAGCCCTGTAGGCATCACAGAATTTAGAGATGGAGGATTTTTATCATATAACATTAGCTAGGAATTGTGAAACAGTAAATAGCCGAGGATGTTCCTGAACCTGTGAATGGTCCAAATAACCGAAGAAGGTATCCACTGCCTCAGTTTAACAGAATAAAGAAATTATGACAGTTAATCTCAAGTGTTTCTCTTACCAAAATCAATCCTATCCTGACTGAGCTCAGTTGCTTTTCATCCCAATACAGGTGTCCTTTAGGCAGTGAGGGATAAGTACTGTTTCAATTTCTTCTGCAGTTTTACAGTTTCCTGCATCTCTACAATTTATACTATATGATATCAAAGTACACAAAAACTCTCAAAGGAATACCTTTAAATTTACTGGATCAATGCTCTATATTCACATTTTTGTATTAATTTTGTACCTAAAATATCAATGTTTGGAGACAGCTAGTGGGGTTTTACAAAGGAAATTATTAAGATTTAAATGCACAGAAACCCAGACGATGTGCTGTTTAAAAATACCGGCAGGAGCAAAGGCACTTTGCCTTTTTCCCCTCAAGCCTTTACAAGAGTGACATCCCCACACACGTACCTGGTTTGCACAGTGCTGGGGCAGCAGCTGGAGCGTTTGTTCTTCCGTACGTCCCTGCCGCCTCGGCAGGATTCTCTCCCCACCCTGTACCACTGCTGGGGGGCTTCCCCCACGCTGAAGTGCCATTATCAACTGCAGCAGAAGGGGACGACGGCTCTCCCCAAGAAGCTTCGGTCTTTGTGTGGACAGTAGGCATTTCTCCCCAGCCTGCTGGAGCAAGGGGAAGGAAAGAGGAAGCGATGAGAGGAAAGGTTTCTTTTGTTGATAATTTCAAAGACGGACACTGTATTAAAGTCTCTGTCTGGAGAGAGCATGCATGAACCAGTAAATAGACACAGTCACTCTAATTAAGCATATTTTTAAAATCCCTTTGATTTGTTCTCAAAAGTCTTTTTCTTAATTGAATACTACTGCCAAGTTGTCAAGACAGACGGGCTATTTCCCAACGTAGCCAGAAGCAGTCGGGCTGCCCAAGAGCACCAGTCCTGGTCCCACGGGATCGGTTCCTTCCGATGCCCCCTCTCAGAGCACAGCGAACAGGGGAGCACTTGCAGCAGCGTGGTGTGAGCATCCAGGAGACTGCAACCCAAATATGAGCCGAGCCTTGCTTCACTGACGTATTTCCAGCTATTTTAATTCCTTTCAACCATTTACAAATTATCAAATCTCTTTTCCCGTGCCCTATGGGTAAGACGGTATTTGTTTGTTACCACTTCGAGCATAGATTATATATGTTGTTGTATGCATTCCTTAAAGCTCTTATTACAGCTCATGGTTGACCGTGCTCTCTACGTACCCCTTCATCACCAAGTCACTATGTTATAATAAATGTGATTTTTAAAGAGAACTAAACAAGGTTACAATTAGAATCTATAGTCAAAACATAAGGAACTGTAGGCAGAAGTCACTTTTTTCCTTCAGAATATTTTTTTAACTCAAGGAAAAATGTGAGCCACTATGAAGAAACTGCCTTAGCCTGACTTGGCTTGAATGTAATGCGCTTAAATCCATATGACACCCATTTTAGCACTGAAGTCAAATGCGCCAGGAACAGCCATAGAGCTTCTAATTCCCAAGGAGCAACACGGAGCAACACAGCAAAAGCCTTGATGGAATTTAAAATGACCATACCTTCCTAAATTAATTTTTTTTTTGGATCATAGATGAAGTTTAAAATACTTTTTAAAAGTATACAAAAGAGCCAGGCACACAACTGGCAAGAAAACAGAGTTTTTACACATACCTGATATTAACAGTTTTTCTACAATTATCACAAAAAACGTTATATTACATGACAACCGAGATCTCAAAAAGTATTGCAGAATTCAGTGTGCTTCTAACTTCCACTATTCATTAGGATGCTAATTCAAGAAGCTGTCCTCTTTTCGTTGGAGATTAACAATATTAAATATGGGTATTTTACTCTCATCAACCACTGCGTTGTCAAATCTGTAACCTCTACCAGCTCACAACATGGAAACAGATCTGGTAAGAAAGAAACCTGGGTTTGCAACTACCCAAAAAAGTCTATCATTACTGTTTCTAACAGACGTTCATAATTTAAAGACTAGATGCCTACTTTACCGCTGCACTATTCTTTTTTTTTTTTCTCTCCTGCGGTATCTGTAAAAATACTCTGGAAAGGTTTCAAAGGGCAGAAATGCAATGTTTTCTGCACAAACCAACACTTCCAGTAGGTAGAAAATGGCATGGAAGTTGCCACAAAATAACTTTATTTAAGAGTACCCTGACATGCATTTAGTTAAGAAGGCAATAGTGTAACAATGAACAAATCTAGTAGACTTTTTTTGCTGGACACCTCCGCAGAACTTACTGATTTCAACAGAATTTCTGTTACTAGAGACTGCAGGCAACATCCACAGCCAAGTGACTCCAACACTGGCTATCAGTGAAAAAAATTCCTTTCAAATACATGGGCTTGTATCCATCCCCCACTCCAGTGTTACTGTATTACATATTTATTTTAGGCTCTATTTCTTAAAGCAACTGCAGTTTTCTCAGATACTGATTAAAGTGTATATGACATAGAACATATCCAAACTAACCCTACACGTTCAGGAACTTGTAGCTTAATAAAGCTCCTTCACTGCCAGAAAAATCCATTGTGTTTTAAAACGTACAGCTGAAACTACTCCAAATTTCTGTTTTATTAAATTGACTTCCATTTTAAACAAAAGTAGTGTGTTCTAAGTTCAATCAATTAATCTTAAATTTCTGGCTTTTTTAAAGTGTGTACAGAAGACAAACTCACACATGTATGTAAAGAAACAAACCTCTACGCAACACGAAAACTTCCTTGGTGTTGCACCTAAAATATTTATTCAAGCTTTCTGCTTGTATCTTTAAGCCAACTTTATTTAAGGAATTGCTTTACTTGAATTTCTGCCTCACTACTCAGGAGGAACCTCGTAAGCCAACTGCATGTATTTAATCACATTGGCATCTGAAAAAGATTAACTGCAGGCAAATGAAAAAGAAAACAAAAATTCTCTAAAGCACCAACTAGAATACAAATACAGCTTGAGAGAGTGCAGAATACTAATACTGCCCTGAGTTCACGCAACCTATACTGAAAACTAAATAATTTCATTTATGAAATCAACCTTAAAACACAATTCATATATTGAAAAGGCAAAGTGTGGTTGTAGAATACAACTCCAAAGAGCTGGGCCCTTCTATTGCTCTTTGCTATAAATTCAACATTGATTAAAGACCACAGATGTGTCCAAAGTTATTTTGAGTTAAGTGCTTTAAATGCACTGAGCAGTAAATAATACGGGATTACAAATAATGAGGGAGCCGGCCTTTACTAGAAGATAATACTTGCAAGCACATAGAAACAAACAAAATGCATCAACTGAAAGTTTTCAAAACTATCTTAACAGATCAAGTTACGTTCAGGAAATCTGTAAATAAAACCTGATGGTTGCTGGAAAAATAAATAGTAGAGTGCAAAAATTAACCTCTATGCAAATTCCAGAGTACTTCTCAATTACAAAACTGTTGCCCCCTCTTCGTTATTATCTCTGTGCTACCTTTTTATGACTCTGTATCATTCTATTTTACAAACCTAAAAGGTGAATAAAATTATATTTTTGAATGAATGATACAATAATTCTACAGGTAAAAGACGACATTGACTTTGTATTCTCCAAACGAGACTTCTTTTTTTAAACAAAGTTTCACCTCAATTTTTAAAATAACCCAGTATGTTTCATATCTGAAACAGACCCAGGTGGAATGATGCTCTCCAGTACTAGCATTTACCTCCCAGTAAAGGCAGCTCACAAAATGGCATTACAATGGGTTGAATGAAAGCAAGAAGCTACTTTTAAGTTCCTTCACACAGAGGTTTGGAAGAAAAAAAACCTTCATAGTGGTCTCAAAATCTGAACCTGCCTAAAATTTAATAAAATTCTGTTCAGAGGGAACTTACTGTTTTCTTTATGAAAATAATATGCATATAGGCTTCCCTGAAAAAAAGCTCTGTGCCTTAAAAACACCAAGATCTGCAGGAATGTTGTTTTGCAACAGAATAAGCTCCGTCAAAGGGTCCTTTGGCAAGAAAGTGAGGTTTTAATACTGGAGTTTTTAAACACTCTTAGAATTGCAAGAAACAAAGATCACAGTGAGTAATAAACACGGACACATTGGCAGAGCTTTGTTTTAGAGAAATAAAAACATAATTAACATTGGGTCTCGGCCAACAGGAAATCCTCAAGGGAAAGTGAAATGTTAACTAAGCTGTGGCAGGATGCAGTTGTTTTCCCTCAAAATAACCCTATAGCCATTTGGATGGCAGAAACTGTTTACCTTGAAGTTGTTTGGTCTGTGATAAATACCAGAGCATAGGACTACAATACAGGCAAACCAAAGTATTAGGACCTTATGTAGATAAAAAAGGAAGAAATTAGGTAGGAAAGAGACTGTTTACTAAATAGTCACTAGTTAGTCTGCTAATAATAGAAAATAAATAAACTGAGGTGTGTGTGGGGGTGTGTGTGTGTGTGTGTGTGTAAAAGGAAGGGGTTTTACATACATATATATATACCTAATTTTTATTTAAAGAGTCACCTGTAACCCTTAGCCTTTCAAGTCTTTGTTTTCTGAAAGGGTTCCAGATCATGCAGTGGAGTTCCGTGCCTTCTTATACCACTCAGCATTAGGGAAGCTCTAATTTATTTGGCTTTCAGCAATGAGATCCCCCTTGTGTGGAAATCGAGGGCAGGTTTCTCAGTGTCACTGGGCTGTCTCCAGGGCTGAGCACCAACAACAGGATTTTGGGTTTGTACATGAGCATCCTAAAGGAGCTCAAAACTGATCTGGTTTCAAATCCATTCTGATGAATGCTCAAAGTAAGGAAAACACATGACTTGCATGCTCTGTTTCTCATAAATTACATGCTATGAATGACACAGAAGCCACCACTGAGACAATGGCAATGGATTATAAAAGGAACGGAGATGTTCAGAGCTTTCAGAATTTAGACCCGGTTCAGATTTTTTTAAGCTCCTTATTCTCTACGAACCACAAAGACCTTAATTTTCAACTTAAAATCTCCATAGGGAAGCTTGCATTTTCTTTTGTAGTTCCTTTTCTCAGCTGGATGATGGGCGGTGGGAACCCCACCAGTCTCTATCCACTGGGAACAAGAAAAGCACCGAGCCCACTCCTCAGCACTTGGAGAAGGATCTAGTGCTGGTTGGGATCCAGAAATCTCTCTTTTCATCATTCCTGTCTGCAAAACCTTTCCTCACTTCTTATTCCCCTTGTACAAAGTTGCAAGAGTTAAAAGTGCTCGTAAGAATAATGCACAAGTAATTTAGATAAAAATTGAATCTAAATCAAGCCCACTAGGTTTCTGCTCCTCTTTCTAAAAAACTCACTGGTGGTTAGGGAGCAAGCTCCTATAACCAGGAAGGACCACATGTGTCACTTTATCTCCCTTTTTTCCCCCCCCAGTAGAAAAAGAAACTCCTCAGAGCTTTATGCATTTTCATCAAGTGTGTACCAACATCTGCTTCCCATCAATAGTTTGAAGTTCTGTAGTCAGAGAGCTTTGAGAACTTCTGGGGATGGGTGACAACTTGAATAACAAGCCTGTAACTTGGCCTCCATTTCTAAACTAATACACTATGAACTTAAAAGTCCAAAAGGGACCACTGCTCCTTTGAGAACTGTTAGCTAGTGCTGTACAGCAAAATTCAGATCTATTTCTTTGCTTTCAGGATGACTGACCATGCCATCTTACAGCTATGCCAGACTTCCCACTAGTAAAGGAATAGAATCCAGGGCTCCTTATTCATGATATTCCCTGAATAACCGGGAACGATAAATCCCACTGGCAAAGCACACAATCACCTGTGAAGGGGACAAAATGCCAGTGGTAACTACTTAGTTCAAGCGTTGGAAGATTTGAGATGAGCATTTAACCTGGGCCCCATGGCACAACCTCTAATTGCACAATCACGTTTTGCATGGAAGTATTGTACGTGGAAAACAGTTGTTGGATGACAGAAGTCCCCTGCCTACAGGATTCTTGTCTCCCTTAACATAGAGGTTGAAAATGCAGAGCCAATGGGATGGGGAATTGGGGTAGGAAAAAATAAGGATAAACAGCACAAATTGCATGTCTGTGTGGTAGGAAAGCTGCTCATTCCTCCCTTCTCATCTTTTAGCTGTCCCAGATGGGACATGATTTGTTGATGTTCAAATGATGAGCAAATTTCCACAAAGACCAACAGGATCTGGCTGTCGAGCGCTATGTGCTACAGGCAATGCTAAAAATAGGCTGCCTGCACTTTGAATGGGGAAACTAATAACGTCATTTTAAATTGCACTAGTAAAGGCCAGCCCCTCTCGGGCAGAGTTAAAAGTAAAGATGGACGTAACACAAAGAGGCAGGGGGCTGCTCCCAGCTCCCATCTGCGGATTAGACAATAATCCTTCACAGTATTTCCACGTATGGCCTTTTTATCTTTACCTGTGTACACAACGGTCAAGTGTATGTAAGCAAAAATACAAACAAAAAACCTAATTTACACCCTCGATAACTTGATCGGAATTTTTACCATCAGAACTGGACTTCAAATCATCTTCACTATTACTCATTTTATCCTCTTTCTCGCATGTCATCTTATATTCTGAGAGTTGTTTTTGCTTTAGTCTCTTATAATCTTTCTAATGAACATTTTTGCAAGATGCCCAATGCTGGCATTTTAACCTGGTTGTGCAGTAGCTCGACTGGATGGTCTCAAATAAATAAGCAGTTGTTCTTACTTTAAAGAAACCCTTCCTTTGCTACCGTCTGTTCTCCAGAGGAATCACTGTAGCTTAACATCAGTTTTTAAATTCCATTTTCAATGGCAAAAAGTTACTAAATCAGTAACTTCTCCTCTGCAAGGTGTTAGATTATGTGAATAGCATTAACCATGCACTGCTGTATATGAACAGCACCAATGCAATCACCCCAAAATCAGCTTCGTTAAAAAAAAAAACAAAAAACATTCCACAACCCAAAACCCCACCCCAAAACCAAACAAAACCCCACTTTCATGCTACCTCCACTACAATTCGGAAAATTTGAACTGTCAGGTTCGTGGATGAAATTTTAAATATGAAGTAAGTTTAAGGTAAACACATGTTGGGCTGATCAAGTACAAACCTATTTAAAGATTTCTCCTTCTGAAGCACATGCTATTTTATTAAAATAAATACTCTCAACTGTTAAAATATTAGACCAGAGTAGGGAACAAGAGACTATTTTTACACAGATGGTACAGTAAGTTTGAATTATTTCACAACTTCAAAGAGATAAATGATGGAAATAGGAGAAGTAGAACAAACCCCACTTGGAGAAAAACATGGTTAAAATGTCAATATTTAGCCATGGCCAAGACGAAACAAAAACTTGGAGAGAAAAATCAGATGAAGAAATTCAAAGAGCACTGCAAGATTAGACTTATTTTGAGAAGTCTCTGGTCATGATGTAAAGCAGGGTTGCTGGTAACTTTTATTTAAATACCTTCCCTCTAAGCATTTTTCTCATTTTTTCCCCATTTTTATTCCTTGCTGCTTGTCTAAAACAGCACCCCACCTTTGATTAGAAAAATTCCTAGATGCCTAAAACCTTGTCTTTGGAAAACAGCTGAAGTTAAAATAACTTTTCCCAGCCACTCTGAATATTAACATCTTTAACCAATCCAGCTTTACGAGAATCCCATAAAAGGCCAGGATACTCCCCATGCTGGAGACCTGAAGTACGGAGGAGAAAGAACCTTTTCTTCATAAAAGACAACAACCAGAAGACAGAGAAACAGCAACAGCTGAGATTCATGCAACCCTTAAAAAAACATCTGTTGCCAAGAGATACGGTTTGCAGAAAAGAAACAGATTCACAATGTCTAAACAAGAGCAAAGCCTGAGCAATGGTAACAGAAGACAAGTAAGAGGGGGCAAAAAGGGTTAGCAAAAACATTCCAAACTCTCCAAATGGTTGAATTAGAGGTTAGTTAAACTGTGGAAGAGCTGACAAGAGAAATACTAATCAACAATCTACAGACTTATTGCCCAGGTGTTGTTTCAAGCCCTTCTTGGGTTCACTTGGACTATGGAAGCTCATGTCAGGTTCCATTGGTTCCGTCCTCAAGACGAGCAGTTAACGCTACTTCAGAGTAAATGAATAAACTTATTCTATGACATAAATACAGGATTTCTGTCTTTAACTGCACACTGATCAGGCCAGACAGCATTCAGTAATCAGGACTGGTACAAAGTGTCTTAGAAAACTATTTTCATACCTGGACCAAGCAGCGGGGACCGGTTCGGCTGGGCACTTGACTGGTGCGATGGCTGAGGTTCAACCATATTTGTGTTGATAATGGTGCTAGTGGTGGTGGTATTGGTTGTGGTACTGCTCTGAATTATAGGATTATTTCTATCCCACATGTTTACAGTCTTGTTGTTGTTGTAATTTGGGTCGCCCCAAGCTGAGGTACCATCATCGATTTCCATCTTGCGGCGAATAGACGGGGGAGATGGCTCTTCCCAGCCAGTTGCCTCACAGTTCTCTTTTTGTTTGGCTGGCACTGGCCCACCAACCCACCCTGACCCCGTCTGTTTTACAGAAGCAGCTCCTCCCCAGTTACTCACATTGTTGTCCTGGGGTTTATTAGCCCAATTTTGCTGGGGGTTTGGCTTTAAAGATTCCCCCCAACTTGTACCTGTATTAGCCTTGCTGTTTGTGCCATTTCCCCAACCACTGGTCCCAGACCTCGTGGAATCGTTCCAACCAGACCCTGATCTATTGTCAGAATCCCATCCAGATCCATTCTTCTTCCCATCACCCAAGTGTCCAGGAACAGATGATGAATCTGTCCAGTCTCCACCTCCTGAAGTCCAGCTTGGATTTGATTTCTGTCCATCTCCCCAGTTTTGAGATTTGGGTTTCTGAGGTTCACCCCAGGTAGGTGATTTGTCCTCCTGATTTGCGGTCCCACTCCAAGCGTGGCCGCTTTTGGCAGCAGCAGCATTAGTAACAGTAGTAGAGCTTGCTGACTCTCCCCACCCCCCTGGGCCATTTGGTGCTTTGTTGCTATTGTCTCCCCAACCTGTATTTGTTGGAACAGCTGCCGGTGGAGAGTTGACCCACCCAGATACTGAAGAGGTATTTGTACTGTTCATGATGGACCCATCGTTCTTCCCCCCTGAGTTTGAAGACTGAGTAGCTGCACAACCCCAGGCCTCTGTTCCATTGTCATTCTTTCGTTCAGACCTTGGGGACTCTTCAAATTCCCAGGCAGTGTTTTGCTTTACAGGGGTCTGTCCCCACCCCGTATTGGACAGGACCCTGGGGTCAAGGTCATTTCTTGGCAACTGAACTTGCCCTTGGTCTATCATCCCTTTGTCTCTCCTCCTGCCCTCTCCAGCCCCCTCCCTCCCGGTACTGCCCTCGTTTTGGCTGCCACCACTGTCATTACTCCCTTCACTGGCTGTGGTGCCGGACGCTGCAGCTTTGGCCCAAGAGTTCATTTGTTCGTTGCCCGGCTGCATGGCAGGATTCGGACTGGTAACACTAGAGCTATCCCACCCTGTTGATCCTTTCCCATTGATGTCGCTATTGGAATGCTGGTTTGGGGACTTGCCCCATTCACCGTTCACACCATTACTGGTGTTGCGGTTGGGGTGGCCCCAAGCTCCAGAATGCATACTGCCAACGCCGCTGGTGCCACCGCCCCTGCCCCACGCCAGTACCCCAGGACCAGAGGGAGGCCCCGAATCCCACGCGCTCGCTCCATTTCCTTCCTTTTGCACAGCACTGCTGGATCCATTTTGTTTAGCACTTAATGCTGAGTTCACAGTGTCTCCATTCCCCTGACTGAACCCAGAATTGCTGTTTCCTGTGGCAGGATTACCTGGGGACATCCCCCACACTGAACTGCCCATTCCTTCACCACTGCCCCCGCTGACTTGAGAAACTGATGTTCCGTTAGCACCAGGAAGGCCTTGCAGGTGGGGCGGGATGATGGCCCCCATACCAACAGCCATCCCCCAGTTCGGCAGTCCATTTGTCTGCATTGCATTGATAGGGTTTGGTGAAGAGTTCATGGGGTTAGTGTTATTTGGTCCATCAGTGTTAAGGTTCTGAGGTTGTACGCTGAAAGACACATTCTGAGAAGTGGACGTTTGTGGTTCTGTGCTCTCTTGCGGCAGCAAGTTTCCCCAAGCACCTAAGGTGCCTGTTGGGTTCCCATTCTGGTTGCCCATGTTCTGACCTATGGCACTGACCGGACTGCAAATACTGGAAGGGTTGCCTGCTCCCACAGTTCCTTCATGTCCAAGTACAGGCCAGGCAGCTGGATTGGCATTAGGGTTAAGGTTAAGATTAATGCCAGCATTCGAGTTGGAAGCACCCCAGCAGTTCTGACTTCTACCATCTCCCATCATGTTGTCCATCTTTCCATCCCCACCGCTGGCAGAGCAGTGGGCTAGGCCAGAGCTGGAGCCCGCAGCCACCCCCCACACTCTGGCCGAGTTGCCGTTACCGTTTGCTCCACCAGCTCCAAGGGCACTCTGGTTAGAAGTGCTTTGGACGAGTGCTCCGTTGGCGCCATTATTGCCATTAGTTTTCTTTGTATGTCCAGTGAAGTTGCCTTGGGCACTCCCTGTAGCCATGCTACTGTTCTCTGAGCCACAGTTGGAGGCAGAGTCAGTGTCTGTAGTACATTCTGAGGCAGACTCAGTCTCGGCTCCGGTAATGGAAGGCCACGCTTCCTTGTCAGTCCTGTCTATTATCACTTTATCCCAGCTGCAGTTGCCTTCACTCCTGAAAGCGGGCTGCTGTCCCCAGTGGGAATTCTCATAATGGTCTCCCAATCCACTGTGGCTGAGATCTGGAAGGATGCAACAAGGTTAAAAATGAGTCCGCTGTTCAAGCACTGCGAAAGCCCTCCAATAAGTACTATTTTACATTGCTAGTAACAACATTGCGTTCTGCTAAAATTTAGAGTACATTCTCTAACATAATACAGTAATTTTCCTCACTACAATAAAGCATGATGCTCATATTTAGTTGGTGATTTTTTTTTAATCTGGCAAAACTCTGCATGAAAATAATGGAACAATTCAGTTTTAGAACAGAGCAACAAAAGTGTTTTGTATCCCTTAGTATACTAGTAAAAATAAGCAGCAGGCAATAAATAAGGATAGCAATTACACTAATCTATGTGACAAATCTAAAAAGCAAACTTGGAAAAAACACAGAAGAATATCTAGCAGACTCTTACCATTGATTTTGACTCAATTCTCATTCTTCAGAGAAACACAAAGAAAGAGCATCCAATAAAAAATGTAAAATGTCTATTTGCCATTAGGTATTACATACACACCCACATCACACTCAACAAACTAAATTCATACCGCATTTAGGTTTTCAACCCTTCCTGTAAATAAAGGAACAAATACGGACGGTCACCTTCACTGCTCAGTGTCAATTGTACATTTAAACACCACTTACAGAGAATTTGGGCATTTCTAAATAACAGACAGTTTTGTCAAGAAACTTATCTCTTAAAGGACTTAGATGTGGTTTAAACATTCTTTTGTACTTGCACACACAGCCCGATTCCCCCCCAAACCAATGAAAATCAATGTTACAACATACAGGTACTCAGAAGACAAGACTTTTCAGAGCACCTCCCACATCCTCAAACATAGAGGTTAATCGAAAAAATTAAACAAAAGCTCCTGAGCATCTAATTGCTAGCTAGGGTACAAGGTAAAAGCTGGAAGACACAACACTTCTCATGTTAAGAACTCAAGCTTAGGTAAAGTTTTTGCATTTACTTTCTATCTCGATTGTTCTCTACAAATCTTCTAGTACAGATCACTGCTTTTAGTTTCTTTTGATAGGAATTTTATAGCAAGTAATTCAATCTGATCCTAGGGATATGCACCAGAGACCATCTGCAGAACAGTTCCTTTTAACTGCTTTTCAAAATAAGGGAGAAAAGTGCATATACATAAGTTAGAAATTTTGGATGTCTGTTATTTTTACTTGCTGTAAATCTGCAGAAGCCTGACTTTTATTTTTTATGGTTTGAACAGAAAGAATATTTTGTGGGGAAGATGGATGCAACAAACCTCCCAAATAAGCTGTTAACAGTGGCTGCCCGATATGCATTTATTTAAATCACAAAAATGTTGGTGTGATTAGCTCCTCTAACTGCCTCCAATTAGAGGTGTTCTAATACTGCAAAGAATTGTTCCAAGACTGAAGAAAAAACTATGTCATTTTATTCATACATTTCACCTTTAGCTTTTCAAGAAAGGAAGGCAATTACTTGGTTGTCTCCTGAAGATTTCTCAAAATGAAGAAAGAACATACTAAAACCAGGACATCTTTCCTCCCAGTCCGCTGCTTTTTTTTTTTTAAACAAACCAACTGAAGCAAGAGTACAAGCACTAGAGAAAGGAAGAGGAAATGGTCTTAGCTCATCCCCTGTCGTCTCATGATGCCAGGAAAATCCAGACATTTCACAGAAAGAGGCAAATAATGGACGTTGTGTATGACAAATCCAAAAGTGAACGTGGTAAGAGCCACTTGGATTTACCTGGATTCTCTCCCCTACATGCAATGGCCAGAAAGGAAGAAAGCATCACGTTATTCCCAGATGAAGCTGACTGATACATTACAGAGCTAAGGAAGAAGGCTGAAAATTTACCTGATAATCTAGGTTTGCTACACAGGTGTTAAATAGAGATCAAAATCCCAGATAAGACATGGAAGGGAAAAAGAAGCCTGTGACATGAGTTTAAAAGGGTCAACAGGGTCAGAAAAACGAGGCAAGCAGCATTCTTAGCAGGGTAGGAACGAACAAAGGAAAAAAGCAGCAGCAGTCCAGGCCAGAAGATAAGAAGTTGAGGCAACCAAGGAATCAGATAAGAGGAGTTACACGAGATTTTTTTCAACACTGTGGGTGGTGAGATTCAGCACCACATTTCAGACACCATAGAAAGATTTAAAAGTGGCTGGAAATACATTGTTCCAATAAAAAGGTCTTGTCAAAGCCAAAACCTAAGCTACATATGCAAGTGCCTGGGAGAACGGTGGTGCTGCCTAAGGCAAGTGAGAGTAGAAGGTTTGTGAAGAAGGATTAAGACCACAGGGCAAGACGTTGCAATACTCATAAAAAATGGCACTAGGACCCGAAAAGAAAAAGGCAACTGCTTGTTTAATCGTTTCTATTTCTTTCTCCTCTCCCTCAAAGGTGATGGTTAAAGCAATGCTCAAGTCTGAGAGAACTTAGGAGACAGAAAGATGGGCAAGAACTTTTCATAGTGTGCAAATAGTTGCTGGAACAGTTGGTTCTACCACCAAAGGCTGCTGCTATGAAACTTGTAAGAAATAGGACAGGTGAAATAAAGAGAATGAAAAAAAAAATTTCACAACAAACAGAAAACTGCAAAAACTATGACTTTGCTGCTGGACAAACGTAACAGAGCTTGAGCACAGAACTGATCGCCAAAAGAGGACTTTTCACATTCTAGTCTCTAAAAGCAAATAACCAAAATACATTTTTCCATCTTCAAAAGGAGTTCATTCCTATAAATTAAATAACTAGTAACACAATCCTAATTAATCCATAAGGACTTTAAACATTTGAGGAAAACGATGAAAGCAAAATATTTTATATGATTGCATCTAAAGATCTTTTTGTTAGTTTGAGGTGGTTTTTGGAACACAGAGATTTCCTCCAACTTTCTAGGAAACCAACTCTTCATAGAAATTGTGAACATTATATGTTAAGATTGAAATGGGAAAGGAATTCTAAAAATTTAAGAATCAGTTCTTCTTTCTTTAGGCAAAGATCAGAAATAAAAGCACTGCAGCCCACCAGAAGCGTTTCTGTCCTTCCTTTGTGAACTGAGAAAAGATTTTGAACAAAGCATCAGAAGAGGACCCCCAGGTATTTTATGTTACCAAATCCTAGGGCCAGGACACTGGAAAGTGAAAGTCATTTTTAAATTAATACCTTGTGTTTGAAAATCTTTTATAAAATGATTCCTTTATTAACAATGTTTCTTCAGCAATCAGGCAAAGAATAACAGCTCAAATTTGTTTTAAACATAACTTCTGTCTAATTCCCATCATAGGTGTTAACTCAAAAATGCATCGCTTCAATCTGCGTTACCAAGAAACACGAGGGTTTGGTTTGGTTTTTAAATAATATCCATAATGGGACGGGAACAGCTTCCTGGTGTTATTCTTGCTTTACCCAACATACTTTACCCACCTCAATTTAGTATTTATTAAAAACAGAAAACATATTTGGCTGGGTTTGATATGAATAATTAGTTGCAGAAATCAGTTTAATGTTTACATAGATTACAAATCTAAGGTACGAGCAGAGTGAAATGGGAGAAGCTGTTGCATGCATTTCTTAGAAAAAGCAAAATACTTTTGCCTGCACAAGCAGTTCACCCAAAATCTCAATCCTCCTCTGAAAATCTTGTTTACAGTAATATTTCTTTTCATTTTTCCTCGTGTTAAAAGTAACTGTATCTTCATAACACATCCTGAACTATAATATTACACTCAACTGATTTAGGAACCAAAGCCTGGAGATGGTGCGAAATGGCAAACTTGGGATCAACTTTTAATGAGAACCGTGTTATTAACAAGTTTTGCTTATTCAATTTTCAGTCAGATCTAAACGTGACTCCCCCCCTTGTTTCTAGCTTTGTTTTTCAATTGGGGTTAGTTGGCGGAACAACAACAACAACCAGATTCATTGGCTCCTCCTGCCCTGCCCAAAGGACAGGCTACAGATGACGATGTTCTTTGCTTTAACAGGCAGAAGAGAAAAATCCCAAAGGCCAGGGACAGTCCCACTGGGGATTTTACCTGTCACACAAAGGTTAGTCACTCTGAGTAGGAAGTCAGGAAAAATTACAAATTGCTTTCTTGCCCCCTCCTCCCCCAAAAGAAACAATTTTCAATTCAACATGAACAGATCTTTAAAAGATTATACCTGATTTTTTCTAAATCTGAATTAAATAGCAATTGCCATAAACATTGTGTTATATCAAACGTAGCCTAATTTCATAAAAGAAAAAAATGACACAAGATTCTATTCTGAAGAACAAAGTATAATAAAGTAGAAAATCTGGGAACTTTAGTGCTAATATTTCAGGTTTCCTGCTACATCCAGCTCTATGTTTACCCTGTCTAAAGATGAGGATAAATTTGAAAACTGTCATCTACGAAGCTGCC
This sequence comes from Gallinago undulata, assembly GCA_026546715.1. Taxonomy (NCBI): domain Eukaryota; kingdom Metazoa; phylum Chordata; class Aves; order Charadriiformes; family Scolopacidae; genus Gallinago; species Gallinago undulata. The sequence goes on along the minus strand of JAOTQQ010000003.1, from coordinate 28,602,543 downwards.
TTCCAACAAGTCTCACAGATGTCAGGGAGCTGAAATCTTGAATAGCGTACATAATGTGCAACCACAGAAAAGGGATGGAAGCATTGAATAAAGCAGCTTTATTTATTTTAAAACTAACCCATAGTTAAGTACAGAAGTGGGAAAGCCTGTTCTCCTCTTGTAATTTGCTGCACTACGACATTAAAACGTAGTTCTTTTCCCCTGATGCTGAAAGCTTTTAAACGCATTAAGAAAACAAGCAAAAACAAACAACGCTTTTCATTATTAGTAGAGATTCCACTAAACGCCACCTCTCCAAAACAAAAGCAGCAGCAGCAAACACTGAATAATCGCATTTTTTTTCTGCTCGGTGCAACACATCTTTAGCAAAAGCAGCTCCCTGCGAAGACGCCATTTTATCAAACCTGAAACGCAGCCAAAAGCCGAGGACGCGGCGCTGCTGAAATGTTATGTAATAAATTGATTTAACAGGCGCAGATGCTATTTTCTCAGGGTTAGGGTTTCTCTCTCTTTTTCTTTTTCTTTTTTTTTTTTCCTTTTTGGCTCTAAAAAAAAAAAAGGCTGACGGGTAATAAAATACCTGAAGAAAGGAGCCGCCCAACCATCCTAGGAGACGCTACATTGTGTGCAGAGCTGTTTCTGCTCCTGCATCTACGCTCGCCGGGGCTCTCGGCTTCAATATGTCGGCTGGGTACAGCGTGAGCCTCATCCTGTAGAGCTGCCAAGAAAATCTCTCGCCGCAAGCGTGCGCCCAGACGACCTGCGAGCCCAGCCGGGCCTCGGCGGTGCTGGCGATGGAAACGCAGCCCTCCTCCCCCTTCCCCTGGCACCGCGACTCGAGGTGAAGGTATCGACACGGGGGGATTTTTAAGCTTTGATTATCTAATTGCAGCTGACACTAAACCGGATCTTCCTTCCTCTTTAAATTCTTTCAACTGTCACAAAACATTTTCACTTCAGGACCCAGCTACAATTAGCACCCGTGCTGCTTTTGAAAGTCAGCCAAGACGAGAGACGGGCGATGCCGACCGCCTGCCCGGGCAGCAGCTCCTGCCTCCTCCTGCTTGCCCCACCAACACCTGCTGACCCTCCTGCCTGCCCCACCAACACCTCCTGAAATTCCTGCCTGCCCCACCAACACCTCCTGTCCCCTCCTGCCTGCCCCACCAACACCTCCTGTCCCCTCCTGCCTGCCCCACCAACACCTCCTGACCCTCCTGCCTGCCCCACCAACACCTCCCACCATAGGGCCAGCAGCAGCCCCTAGTCCCAGCTGTATATTGGGGCACTGCCAAGCCCTTAATGACTTCCCTGCCTCTATCTAACAAAGATCTCAGTGGCAAACACGAGAGCGCATTCATCAAAGGCGTTGGTGTTTACCAGCGCAGAGAAGGAATGCCCCAGAGAACCCAGCGCGGATCAGGGAGGTTCTGTCTCCTACAAAAGGGACCCGACCATCTTGCAGGTCCATTTAAGACACATCAACACACAGAGCGTAAATAGAACGGGGGCGGGGGGGGGGGGGGTGGCAGCGTCATGTTCTCAGCACCTAAATATTTTCACAAATTCGTGAACCTTTCTGCATATAAACAAATCTCCAAGGATAATTCACACACAAACTTCCAGTGTGTCTAATACACGCCTTTACAATTACATCTCCTTCTCACCTCCTTACTCTTCCTCCTCCTCCTGTCTGCCCCAAATACATATTAATTACACAATAAGTGAGCAGATTTTAAATTTACTGTTTCAATTCTTGTCAGGTGTGTTGATTTGAGGAGTTTCACCCTCTGCACTGCCTCGCACACAACTGATGTCCCTTTAAAGGTCTGGCTGAGTTCTCAGAATTGCTGCCACTTTGCGACCAGAGCACAATCGCTGCTGCTATTCTTGGCTCAAGAACCGCTCCACTAAAGTACTCCCCAAAATAGTCAGTTTCCTTCTGAAGACATTTATTCCCCGTTTCTTTGCAGTAGCCTCTGAATACTGCATGGGTTTAAACTCATGATGAATGAAAAATCAAATCTGTCTGGGTATGTTTCCATTCAGAAAACTATTTCAAATGCGACCTCAAACTAAGCATGAGAGTCAATTTTGCCGTATCTTTAAAGTGAAGATATTGTTGTGGTTTATTACGGTCCTTTAATATCAGCTATACACGCTTGAAATTTCCACTGGTTAAAATGGTATGTCCAAACTAGAAGAGAACATAAGATAAGTGCCCATGTTCCCTGTATTTTTCTTATTAATAAACTTCCTATAATCAACTTCAATTTAGGGAGGCAGGTGCTTATAAAGGGCACCAAACCAAAGGGACAAGTCTTCCAGCAAGGGGTATGTAGGAAGGCAATGCAGAGCCCCGTGGAAGAGCGCTCCAAAACTCACTGCAGCCTTAGTTCCAAGTCAATCATTAGTTTACAAATGAAAGGAAAAGGCATTTGAAGTATTCCTGATGCCATCTATCAATGGTTCTCCCTCTTGAACATCAGGCCAGTTCCTTTACTACTGACGGACATCAAAAAGTGTTCTCTTTTTGTTCTTTGGGTTTTTCTCTAATAGCACAAAACTTCTTGGTTCTTTATTTATTTCTTGTAGTGTCATACCTGAGCTATGTAAATTCAGCTTTCTGTTAATTTTCACATGTTGTTACTCCTCTTCTGCTCTTCCCAAGGACCAAATTCTTATTTTCCGGTCATTTGATCTTAGTTAGTTGCATTCTACCTTTTACTTTTCCACCGTCAGAGACAGATCCTGCTGCTCGGTCTCTTCACACGCTTTGTCAGGAAATTGCCATCTGCACATTTTAACAACTTGCCAGACTCTGTCTCCTGAGCGTGTTTCCCCTGACACCCGGGCAGATCACATACCTGGCTCTCAGTAGAGCAAAGCCATCTGCGGTGAAGCCAGAGGCAGGACCCAGATTTACTGATTCCAGAGCAAAAGCAGTGGCCTTTTGAGTCACGATGTTTTTGCAGAGCCCCACTCTTTGGAAGTGAGGCAGCAAAACTATAAAGGCATCTCAGTTAGTTATCCTTTTACAGTTTCCTATTTTTCCTTCTCCCAGTGAAAACTTCTAATCACTGTCAAATAGATTTGAAGCAGCAGATTTATTTTTCACGCTCTGCTGCCTGATGTCAGATAACATACACAATACAGAAAAATTCATTCCGAAGATTAGTTTACTGATGAGTTTTTACCATCATTTTTCATTCATAATGCCCGTATTTGTGCTACACAGCAGTTGCTACTTCTCCATCTATATTCCAAGCATTGTATGGAATTTTTTAAAATTTACATGGGAGACAAAACCCTTTACTGGCTAAGACTCACTTCTCACAGGCTTTCCCACCACTGCATTTCCAAAGATCTTCATCCCTCACGAGTAGACCCAGACAGTACCTACTGGCTTGATCCCATCTCCATTTTAATTGCTACATTTTCATCCTTCTACAATCTGTTTTTTTTTTTTAATTTCCTTTTGTCTAAAAATATACCTGTCACTAGTGACCTTTGGTAACGCTCATGCAACACCTGGTGGTACCTGAACATCCCTTTACAACACTAATTTGATGAGACTATTGGCAAAAGATGTAATTGGAACATATTCTGGTAATTTCCATATTTTTTTAAACAAATGGTGTAGGATCAAATTTGATCCCAGTAGTAGGAAAACTCCATAGCCACATTGGAGAACTGTTGTGTATGAGTGATGAGCTGTACAGAGAACTGCTCTGCAAACAGCAGACACCACCTGGTCGAGTGATGTAAGAATTGAAAACTGTTCGGATTTTTTTTGCAGATAAGCATTATCTGCTTGGTATATACAGTTATCTTCTACAAAATAATAGAAATAGCCAATTCTTGTCTTTACAAAGAAACTTCACCATGCTACTTCCTTCATTCAAGATCAACAGCCACGATACAAAAATGAACATCTTCCTAGTATTATGTAGCACACTTTTTGAAAGTGTATTTGCTACAGAAAGTGTGAAATTATATACGCAGACAATGTGCAAATGAAGTGAATAAATACATTATCTAATCCTTCATTTCTACTGTATAGCATTTAGTGTTTTAACTACTACATATGGAAAACACTGCTTATGGAAG
>JAOTQQ010000003.1:28562321-28598333 GCA_026546715.1 Gallinago undulata | reverse complement strand
ATTATCTAATCCTTCATTTCTACTGTATAGCATTTAGTGTTTTAACTACTACATATGGAAAACACTGCTTATGGAAGATCCAAAATAAATCAATTTCTAAAAGTTTCTGGTTTGAATTCTGTAACTTTCTAACTAAAAGCAAAATCATAGTAATGTTTTGCCAGCAAAGATATTCTGCCTCCTAGATTACAGAATATGGGCCCAAAGAGATGAAGTTCAGCAAATCATTTCCATAAAGGCAGTTTTCACATGCGCTTTATTTGTCAAAAATGGGCCTGTTTGCCATGCCTCCAGGAAATCCAGCTAAATCTTACTTCCAACTTTTGAAATGAGACTTTATTCACATGCTACAGAACTACTTTTGCATATATACATCCTTAAGTACAATAAGCTAAACTGGGCAATCGTTCAAACCTGCATTTAGCATGAAGGTCACCATTACTTCGCTAGTCTTATGGAACAACTGTATGTCAAAGCTTATCTGTGTTTTCCAACTATATTGACCGGTTTTAGAAAAAATATTATCTCTCCCTAAAACTTTTCTCCAGATTTGACTTTACAACCATATAAAATTGCAAGAACTCTATAGTAATCCACAGTTAAAGGACTGGATGGTTGAAACGAGTGTTGTCATGCTGACATGATGTTAACAGGAAACAAAGTGAATACAAACAGATTTATAAGGAGAGTTAACCCGCCACACAATGGCACTCAGCAACTTCCAGCTGCCCGCAACACTTACTTCAACATGCCCATACCATGCCACAAGCCTAAATATGCACACTGCAGGTAAAGAAATCTTGAAATATTAAATAAAGCTTCCAGCTTCATAGAGAAGAAAAGTTCAGCACAGAATCTGGCATCAGCCTGTACTAGGAAAATAAATCTCTGTAACTGCTGTTAAATTCTCACCTCCCAGAAAACAACAGATAAACCAAATTAAAAGCGTAACACTTCAGTTTCCACAACACTTGTGTCTTCTCCCATTTTGACTGCCACATGAATTACTTGCTTTCATTTTGTTTTTAAACTTTAGAAACATATGTTACGGATCCGTTCCACAAAATACTCGCCAATACAAAAGAAGTGCAGAAGTTTCCTCGTGACTCCTGCAGGACACGGTACATTTCTTTGGAGTTGATGGATGTTGGTTTCGTGTTGCTGAATTGCAGAAAAGTGAAAGGCATCTTCAAAAAAACCTGATTACTTCTTTTGATCTTTGTTCTTATAATCATCAAACACAAAGCGGTCACCTGGAGACTCCTATACAAACTTCATAATTTGTAAAGAAACAAAGAAGGATATATTACTTGTTATTTGTAATCTCCCATGGTAGTTTCCAGAAATTACCCTGACTCTTTTAGATCACATGGCAAAAGGATCATTCCCTTAATGCCTCACACTTTAATGAGGGAGTTAACTATTCACCACATTTATTCGAGTTAGTTGACAAAGTGGGGAGGGAAAACATAAAAAGCTCCATCTTTTAAGTAAAAATAACAAACAAGACGAGATGTTAGAATAGTGCTCATAAATTACAGGTACAGCTTTCCTTCAGTGTAATCCTGAAAAGGATTAGAGAGGGACCACGTCAAGAACAAGCTCTGTAACTCAAGAGAGAAGTTCCAGATAAGTAACTGCTTTACAGAAACTGCTATTAAGTACTACAGAAGATAGTTTCATAACAGTTAACAATGAATAAGAGACTGTTTTCAGGGGACAGGATTTCTAAAATATTCTAAGCCATTTGAAATGTTTTCATTTCTTCTCTTAACAGTTTGTCTAGTTAATGTTTTATAGATTACCTTAAGAGAGAAACAAAAAATCACTGCTCTCATCCACTTAACAGATATTTCCAGATGATAAACCTGACAAAGAATATATTAGTGGTCATTAATTCCCACTTCCCTTACACTGGCAGAACAGCCTTTGCAATTCATGGCATTGCAGTTAGAGTTTTGATAAGTGTTTTGGAGAGGCCAAGGCAGTAGATAACACAGACTGCTGATAAGAGAATAAAGGTATAAAACAGTGTGATTTTTACACTGAAGAGGCTGGCAATGCCTAACAGCCTTCCTTGTATCCAGGTTATAAATAGGGCTTGGAAGGAACGTGGTTGCATAATTTCAAGTTAACGACGAAGGAATATGAACCTATAAAAAGAAAAGCTAGAGACATGAATTTACATTAAGCATCTTCTGGATACAAGATGCTAGTTTATGACGATCCTGGCTCCTTGATTAATACCAGGTCATCCATCAAAAGAAGGTTACTATCGTTCATCACGAGTCAAAAGAAGGCACGTATGGAGATTCGCTTGGGCAGAAGCCAGCACAGGTCTGATAAGCTCTGGCTGGGGAACAGCTCACCAGAGAGGGAGAGAGCCCCAAGCACTGGTGTGTCACTGGCTGCCTCTAGACTTTGAAGACACTTAATAATGTCCATTAAGTGGTCACTCACCTACCACACAAGTGCTGTTCAGACAGATAAAATCCCTGTTTAACGTGGATCAGGTACATACAATTCTCTGCTGAATACCTTTGATTATTTTGTTCCTTCACTTCCCCAGATAACTTTTATTTGCAAAGATTCTAGTATATTAAATACCCAGTGAAACAGAAACAGACATTTAAAGGAATACAGTTCCTGCTGATGGTAGTTTCCTTCTGATGATGTGTTGACTGGTCAGGATCCTCTTTCTTTTAAATTGTTTATCTTCATATTCACAAAAATATGATGTAGTTTGAATGAAATTCCATGGAAATTTTGTAACTCAAGTGCTGGAGTTTTCAGGATATCGAATCCCAACAAGGCTAACAGTTACTCAAATCCTAACAGCTGAGATTAAAAGGCTGTGGCCTTCCTCGGATACTCTTCTTATTTTCATCAAGGTAAAGACAAAGCCAGGATGAGAGAATGAGTGAGACCATCCACATACCTATTTCATGGCTACAATGATCTCTCAGGGGTGAGATATGCTCTATCCCCCCTCGGCCTCACAGAGCAGCCAGGCACACAGCTGTCCTGGTTAGAAAATGAGCTAGACAGAATTATATTTTTTTTTCTCCTGTAACTGTTTGTAGGTAGTAAATGAACTGATGCTCCACCTGCTGGAAAGAGAACTAACTGAGCTCTAATACTCAGCATGTTCTTTCTATGCATTTCTTAAATGCAACCATTTAAGTCTCAAAGCACAACCTCCTGCTGTCAGCAGACAAAAAAGTGGCCAAGGATTTATTTACCTTGTCTAAGATTCTCTTCCCTGCCCCAAGAACTGTGCACAGAGTTTGAGGTGCCTTCAAAAGCTTTTTTTTTTTTACTTTACCTAAACAACAACCTGACAATTGTGACTCTGTGCACTAATTGCTTTCAAGTAATAGTTTTGCTAAGAATTTGATATGGGTTAACTTCTTTTGTGCAATATGGAATATAATATGGAGTGGAAAAGTTGCTGCACCCCTCCTCCCATCTGTACTAGCTTTTACTGTATTCTGAACTTTCCCAGCAGTGACAGTAAAAAAGCAAACTAATTCAACAGCATAAAACATCTGCTGATAGTTGCCAGGCTGACAAACTACAGAAACAAGTGCTTATTTTATGCAGCAAGTTAAAATAAGAATCAGGAAAAGAAGTCTGAACCCTCAAGGTACAAATGCATCTGGCAAGATCAAAGTCAGGCAGCTCGTACTCTGCTCTTACAAGCTGAGTTCTTTTATGGATTATGTTATGATTTACAGTGGACTTTTTTTGATGATTTACAGTATGTTTCTGAAAGACTAAACAAAGATCTTTCAGATATGTGTATAATGATGCTTAGAAGAAATCCGATGCTGACCCTCAGCCAGTCTGAGCCACTAGAGTTGGTCAATCTGTCTCTACCATATAAATAATTAATAGATTTCTGAAAATAAAAAAATGTCTCTCTCTATATATACACATTTATATATAAAAATATATCTAACACATAACGTTAATCTGACAATTAACAAACACCTGCAAAACAAAAAGAAGCCATAAATGGCAGCCTCCATCCCTGCTGAACTGCAAAGCTGAGAATGCCACTCTAATTGGGAACTGATTACTTTCCATCTCACCACAACCAAATACTCAATAATACAGAGGCAGAACCTCCTCCCTTCCCTAAAAAACCAACATTTTAAGTAAACAAGCAACTGTTTCATTTTGCCTTTTCAGATTTGTGTTTCTGGGGAGTAGCTGAGTAATATTTTCAAATGCAGCTTGATAGCCATAAAAGCTATAATTTCTGAGAGAGATGATTTTCTTATCTAACTAAAACTTCTAAGGACAACACCAAATAATGTTCTCTGCTGGAGTTCAGGATCACAGCAGCAAGTACAGCAAAAATAGTGAAAGATTCACTAATGCCCAAAGGGAAAAACTGCAGACAGTTCAGATTCAGCTGTGATGTCTGACAGTATGAGTGATAATGAGCAGCACTTGAGATCATACAGAAATTACAAATATTCAAGATATCAAATCCCCCGTTGTGACTTAGTCCAGATAAGTTTCTCTAAGCAATAGATAACTGTACCTTAGAACACTCCCTGCTTTGCCCAACATGACATCCACACACAGCAGCGAAGAAAAAGGATATTTATATCAATTACTGACTAAGCTCAACTCTGCTGTAAAAAATAAAAGTTACATGTTCTTTAGCATAGGAAGGCAATTAAGAGGAGAGCTGCTTATTTTCTCAGAAGTGGCTTTTGGAAATAAAAGTAGCCAAGAGACTTAGTCCTCAGTATGCTATTTCCAGTAGCCAAATGAAGGTCTGTGTGTCTATCTGCAAAGGATGGAATGAAGTGGTAGAAAGGCCTAAGATGTCAAACTACTCTTCCCAAAGTATTATTTTGCTAGTATGAAAGTAACAAGTGAGAGCATATGCAAATAAAGGTATAAAAGTGTCAAAACACAACATAAGCAAAGTTCTTATTTTTGATTTACACACACAAACACAAAACTCGCTTTTTTAAAGAACATTAAAATTGCCAAAACGATGGTCAAAAACTTGGAGATACTCAAATTAACAATTCTTCTATGAGAATGATCACTAAAGAAACATCTGAATGTCCCAAAGGTCATCTATTATAACTATCAAAGAAACTGAAAAAACCTGGAGAAAGACCCCACAGGTCTGAGCTCCAAATAAATAAGAAAACCTTTCAGAACTGGATCCAAGACATGACGTAATACACTCTGTAAGAAAAAGAGCAACAGCACACGCTTCACTTCAAATCCTGTTACTTAAGACAAGTCTTAACATCCCGTAAGTTTTTGCAACAGCCATGCTAACAGCCGAGGGCACAACTACTGAAAAACCAGTCGACACCCCACTGGGTTTCAGTTCTTACCGGTTTGGGTCTTACTGGGATGATGCTGTCCACCTGCTCCTTGCTGCGGAGGAGGACTGGCCCCTGCTTGTCCAGTACCTTGGGCTGGGCTGGTGCCGGTCAGAGTCCCAGTAGGCAGTGGCTGACCCCGCTTTAGGAGCTGCTTCTGTTCTTGCTGGCGGAAGCGTGGAGGCACCTCGCGAGGCAGGTAGCGGGACGCGGCTGGCTGCTGCCCGTTAGCAGACGCACGCTTGCCATTGCTGCTGTTGGTAATAGTGCTGGTGGAAGTACTGGTACCGGTACCGGCAGGTTGGGGCTGGCTTAAACTGGTCTTAATAGGTTCTGGCACTATAATAAAAACAACAATAAAAGATAGCTTTAATATCAGAAGAGTTGTGTTTGGGTTGTGTTTTTTTTTTTTTCTTTCTGGAACTGAACAAAAGAATAATGTTTTTCTATCTCTCAAGTAACAGTTGGCAAAACATGGACGATAAAATATATATTCTAAATGGGAAAGTGTTATGACCAGAACTCAGAGCTACTTTACTTTGTACGTAGCCTCCTGAAACATTTTGTTTAACAGAAATCTATGTCTAAAACCACTGATTTTGTACAGCTGTAAAATCTAGGTGCCAAAATACCGCTGATGACGGCTTTTGTGCGAGCCCACAGTCTGTTTTTCACTTTGCAGCCTCCCGGCCACATCTCGCCCACTTCCCACGTCCCGGGCTGCAGTGGGAGCCAGCACCACACAACTGAGAAATTGTTCACTATAAATATCTGGTACCCACTGCGGGAGGAGAGGAGAGGGCATACAGGCTGAAAGCTGTACAATCCATATATACACAACCAAGTTCATGGCAGTACTCAACTGGCTCCCATACACACACACACGTATGTGTCTGGGGGTTTATACTAAATATGATTTAGGAAAGTCCAACACTAAGAAGAAAAACACTGATTTCCTATCAACTCTGCAACACAGCAAGTAAAAAAACTTCTCAGGTTTTTTCACTTCCAGCTTTTCTAAGACATCTTGCATTCTTCTCAAAACAAGATGTCTAAGAACATTTACCCTAAAACAGTAAATAAAAGCCCAATAGATAAAAGGCTGGCTAGAAAAAAATGTTGTTATGCTCAAATAACGTGCAGGAAAAAAATTATTAAATAAGAAATAGTGGCACAGAGTAGCTTTTTTTTTTTTTTTAACTAGAAGAGTTATTAGGACACAGAAAGTAGCATGCTGTGAAATCTGAATTTCAGAAAATTAAATCGATTGAAAAGGAGTGTATATTCAAGGGGGGAAGTTTCCACATAATGAAAAGCTCTTTTGTCTTTCAGAGAAGGGTACTAACTCCCCAGTATACACAGACTGGTACCAAACCAGTCAGCCAGTTCCCATTAGGACAAAAAGAACACCTCAGTGTATCTCACCTTCTCTCTGATTTAATTAATGTATTGAACCAGTCTGTAGGATAGGCTGAAGACATAAATTTGTGGCTAAAGTTTACATTGCAGAAAAATAAATTTTTACTGTTATTTCTAGATCAGTATTTCCACACAAGAGTAACACAAGCTTTTATTGAATCTTTCAAGTCTATAAACCTTTAAACATACTGAGTAGTGGATCGACTATTCCTTTTCCATAGTTTTAGTCTCTTATTTAATACCAGGACAAAATACAATGCCCTATTAACTCTACTGGAATTAAAGCAGCATTAAGTTTTAAAAATAAGGGTAAATTCTGGTTATTCTCTATTTAGGGGAAATGCATTTCCTGTTACAGTATTTGAACCTTTTACTCCTGACTGTAACAAATCTTCCATATGGCTTAAAACAGGAGGGAGGAGAAGAGAGAGATGAGACAATTTAGCATTGAACAGAATGTTCATTTAAACTGCACGGTAAAGGACTGCACCCATCTAGAGCATCCACCAACTTTCTAGTTCAGCAGTTTTTCAGTTTGTGATGTAAGACTGCTAATATGAACATCAAATCCTGCTGCCTATAGCCATGAAAGAATAAATTTTCAGGCTTCTAATGATCTCCCAAAAAACCAAGTTAAAACACCTGATCTTACTCAGCACTCACACAAAGCTTTTGTTTTCTTGGAGTCTTTAACCTAAACCTTTATGTGAAGCATTTCAGGATACCCCAGTCTCCTCTGTGAGCTCTCCAGGCATATACTGGATGTGCCCCACACTAACCTTGCCTGAAACAGACAGGCCAGACCCATACTGGTCTGTAGTGGGCTTTGCTGGCACAGCTTGGCACGGGGAGGTCAGCAGTGCTGGGGCTCTTCGGGAATGAGGGAGCTGGGATGGGGGTACTGGGACAGGAGCAGCACGGAGCCGGCCGGGGACGGCAGTGCCTGGTGGGGAACCGCACTGGTTTGCTCCGTGCACTTGGCAGCATCTGCCAGAGCTGCCCAGAAGAAAGAAACCCTTTGGGCTTCCCAGATGCACAGAACCCAGTGTTCCTCCAGCTCATCACAAACATAGAATCATAGAATGGTTTGGGTTGGAAGGGACCTTTAAAGACCACCCAGTGCCACCTCCTGCCCTGGGCAGGGACACCTCCCATCAGACCAGGTTGCTCAAAGCCCCATCCAACCTGGCCTTGAACCCCTCCAGGGATGGGGCAGCCACAGCTTCTCTGGAAAATCCAAGCATGTCCAACAAGTACAAAATCCCCTCTCCTGCCATTATACCTACACCATAGACCAGCGCTTGCCCTCTCTCCAGGCTCCGGCACACCTGGAAAACTGACCAACTTCCCCAGCAGAAATAGTGATCAGGCACCAAGGTTGTGTCAAGGCCGTTTTGAAAGCGAGCTGGGACTTGGACACGTGAAAATATACCAAATTTGACAGCAACCACCACTTAGCTTCTCCAACGCTTTGATTTTGGGAGTCTAAACTATTTCTGTGTTTATTTCTATTTTAAAAAAAAAACAAACTTTGAATATAACAAAAGTACCAGTAACACCCAGGAGCAGAAAAAACGCAAAACCTTCTTTGCCTTTTCAAGATACACCACCAGTTTTGGAAATGAACGGTTTATCCTTACTCTGACAATTAAAAAAGTAGATGAAAAATGCCACAAAATGTAGAATAATAATTTCAAGTATCAAATTTGCATATTCCACAGGTATGTGAAAACTGCGTTGTTTCCACAATATAAATAAATCTGTCACCTGCAAGAAATTAAAAATAAGTAATATTTTGTGAAGTCCTGTTGACTTTATTATTTCACCTGGCCTTTTACAAAACTGCAGTATGACCTATGGATTAAGCTGATCCTGTCACTGAACAGCAGTCCCTCCACAGACAAATCGCTCTGGAGAGCCTGCCACGGGGGAAGGCACAGCTTCTGCGGGTCACTGCGGGTCACTGCCACCACCACCCCATCTGGCAGGTACCAAACCTGCTGGGAAAACACAGGCTCAAGCTTCCACCACCCACCATCCCCGCTTTGGGATGGCTGCACCACCGGAGATGTGTGTATGTACACATCTGAGTGCCTGTTATCTAAACCTGAAATGGTATCAAAACCCAACTCCTGCTTAGTATTGCCTGCTTTGACAAAATGAAAGGATAATTAACTTAGTATCATACTTTATGTTTTGGAACAAAGTGAATATTTATATTTCAGTTGGGAGATGGAGAGCAGAAAACAGAAAATTAGAGATTTTGGAGTATTTAATTTACTACTACTATTACTACTCATACTATTATTAGAGAGACGTAAGCGTTTACCAACACTGAAATTTCAAGTACTCAGTACTTGCGCAAAGGATGAAGCTGTACGAGATTTGCCCACAGCCACAAGACTGAGGAAGAGCACTCCAACATAGTCTGACCTACCAAAAATACGAAACCATTTCAGCCAGGAAGTTTCCCCAGCTGGGATACAGAAGACTAGCCACCAGCAGATGGGAGGGAAGAGGAGGGAAGGGGCTGGGCAGAGGCGGCGGGTGGGGAGGAGGACTGCTCCCCCCATCACCGCCTTCGGACGTGTCACCCAGCCGGCTCAGCCCCGGCCACCCAACACTGACTTAACTTCAAGGTCCTGATCAGCTGGAAAAAAGGCTGGAAGGGCCAATCGCACAGCAGAGCAAGAAAATAGAGCCTGCCTTCAATCTGCTTATTTTTTTAAAGTAAGAAACAATTTTTCCACGGAATAAAAAAAGGGCACAAGAGCATTAGAACCACAAACTGGCACAATGCCAGCAGAGACACTATTTGTTTAGCCTTAAGATTTTCTTAAGGAACATTAATTCATTTGAAACATATTTCACAGCGCAAGGCAGACGGCTTTTTAAAAAAAGCATTCTGTCCTCAGGCCTGTGTGTATATAAATCACAGCTGATACTTACAAATAGGTGAGCGTATACACAAACCATGCAAGTCATAGGACACAGGACACTTCTTGCTTAAATGTAAATTAACAAAACTGTTTCATACAAAGGTATGGCCAAGTTTCAGTGTTAGAAACAATTTTTCCCTCTGTGTATCTGAATCACGGATGAGAGAAAAGAACAAAGAAAATCAAAATATGAGGAACACTGCACTTCAGAAAAAATATTTCTGCATATTATTGTTTTTTTCCTCTAATCAACACAGTAAGGTGTGTTTTATTTTGTACATCAAAATCTCTTTAAGGCCAGTTAAATGGAAGTTCTTGCAAGAATACTGTGTATATAAATCATGGTAGCTGGAAAATAACCATTTAATTACACCATTGATGGGAAATAAAGCAAAAAGAGTAAACTACATCATAAGAATGGGCTCAATTCCCAAATTCCAGCTTCATATCAGGCTAGAATTTAGACTTCGAATTTAGACTCCAAATACAGCAATAATATTTGGTGAATATATGTTACAAAGACAATACAACTGTATTCTTTGAAAAAGCTCAACACCTATTTATTAAAGTCATCTTCAACGATGTTTAAGCTGCAATTTTCATTTGATATGCATCGTGAGAAACACCTACCCTTCAAAGTGTCTACATTAGATATCCTAATTATTAATTGTCATACGTTATTTGCTCTAAGAGCTTCTTTATAACCCACAGAGACGTTTTCCTTTCCTGCGAGGGCTGTATTTTGAGATGCTGGCTATCCCTCGCAGAACACACAATGTACAAAGACACCATATTTTAGCCAAGTGCTGGCTAAAAGCGAAGCAGACGGCAGCCTCTGCCCGGAGCCCGGGGTGCCTGTGGGAACACGGATGCTCTGGGCACTATAAGTTTAATCAGCCCCAATGGCCAAGCTGCCCATCTACAGAGACCCTGCCGGTCCCCCGAGGAGCAGCCGGTCCCCTCTTTCACCTGAAAGCAATACACTGTCACAGCAAACATCCTCTGGGCAGCTGTTTGAAACCCAAGAATTAAAATGTAGTGTTGATGGCTAAATTTGCTGTACCACTAAAAATATTATTTTAAATGTATGGGGGAAAGTGTTTAATACAAAGTGATTTTCATAACTAGCACCTGATGAAAGAGCTAAAGCAAAAACATTTCGGTAGAAAGGCTCTTGCAAAAATACAATTAAAGGCGTAAAATAAAAGCCTTGAGATTGCTTGCTCTTAAGATGTTTGTGATGGGTATCTGCTTATTCCACATTCTGAGAGCTGTACAGACACTAAACAATGAGCTTGCTTGTAATAATTATCAGTACTTAATATGGTATCTAAACTTCTTAATCCAATTTTACCCAAACAAATCCAATAATTACTCCATATGCTTTTTGATGATTACAATCTCGGGAATCCCAACTGCATAAAAAAGTGTTACGAGCAATTGTAGGTGGATTTTATTAATATAATGAATAGGATCAGTCTAACAGATTTCAATTACAACAATAGCTTTTAAGTACATTTCTATGACATAAGGAAAGAACATGCATAAATGAAAGAAACTGGTTAAGCCACATAATACTGATTTACGGCAGCTTTTTCCTTTCATTCACCTCATTAACATTTCTCTATATTTCAGAATCCCCCACTCCAGCTCTATAAAACTCACATTTCTAAAGCCTTCAAGGACCAGACATTCCAGAAGAGAAACAGTTAAACCCAGAAATGCATTCTTGGCTGCTACTGTGACAGGATTTATTTACAGCTTCTATTAAACACAGCAGCTCCATTACAAAGTGCTGGATGTGAGAAGAATTTTTGATTATACAATGCCAATGCCTCACTGCGTTAAACATATCATGCCAGTGTATTATTTTTTTTTCCTTCACAATTCGTTCAGGTCATTGTTTGATGGGTTTATGAATTCATTACAGGAAACAGATGGATCCCATAATTCAGAGCTATTCTCCCAGCCAATCATATGGGCAATTTTTTTTCCTCATCTCGCTCCCCCCTCCAAATCAACCTTAATGAAGCCACTTCCTCCATGTCCAATTCCCCGCACATACACGCTGGAGCGACAACTGGTGCTTATTAAAGCAACCTCCAAACACTAAGTGCTTTCAGAATAAAGCTGAACAGGAGCACGCTCAGACACAGACCCCCCGAGGATGTCAGACAGAAAGCCAGGAACTTACCCAAGTCGGGTGAAGATAACCCAAAAAACCAGGATGGTAGTGGGCAAAAACAGATGTTCTGATTAGTAAGAAATCCATTTTTTAGAAGCTGAAAAAAAGTCTTTCTTTAGGAAAACACTGTTCACCCGTAATCTACTTTCAAAGGATGAATTTTCATTTAGCAAATTACCTCCTTTGTCTACTAAGCACTGGTATTTTTTATCCACAGTGACATCTACTGGCAAAACTAAAGGTATTTCAGTAAACTACTGCATAAAACCTACTTCCTAATTATTTCTATACAAAAGTGGGTAATTTTTGTAATTTTCTGTCTGGATCTTCCCTTCCCCCAAGAACACAAACTTCTCCGGAGGAAAAAAAAAAAGTTACAGTTTAACGCCAAGAAAAATCCCAAAATTGTTTTTGAATATAACTCATGAAAGCTGCAGTTTGCCATCAAAGCCCACATTCAGGGTTAAAAGTAAAAATATATGCATTATTATAGCCTTAGAACTTTTACACTATTTATTTAAAGAAATGCTTGAATTTTGCACTAATTCCTGAACTTATGATTTATTTAATACTGAAAACAAGTGAAGTCTTTTCCTGGTTTAACTTTATTTGCCCCCTCCCTGTGACCTCCTAGCTGACCACCACGCATCTTCTGCTTCCTCTTCCACACATTTCCTCTCCACTTCCTTCTCTTGAACTTTGCAACGTTTCCTGACTCCTTCCTTAGTCTTTCAACATCCCACATCACGGAAAACCTGTAAATCAATTGGTAGGATTTCTCTACCATCTTCAATAACCCAATTTTGTGTAGGAGATGACCAAGAGTTACCATCTAATCCCTCACCCCTGCTTCAGTCTTCTTTACAAGGAGCAATGGTATATGGTGTGGTCCTAGAAACAGTCTCAGCCTCATGCTGCCAGAAGTCAGCTTTAGTGCTGAATAATTGCTATTCCTTATATATATTACCTAAACTGCAACTGATTAAAACTAGTGTTTTAATGTATTATTATACACTGCATAATTAATTATAACAGCCAGAAAAGGAAATCAATGCTCTGAATACATATCTACTCATCTAGACCCGCACCAGCTTATATCCAAATCACATTTGGAAAGTCTTTCCATGACAACAGGAGAAAGAATTTAGAAAAAAAAAGTAATGGATTCTGCACAAGAAAGACATTTTATTCAGAGAATACATACAGGTGAGGGCTTTCTTCTTTGCCTTGGAGTAGCTTTTAAAGTCCTGTTTACAATATGTTCATTGGCTGATGGAGCTCTCAAACCACAAATGAATGTTTCTGGTTTTGTGTGAGAAGGTCTCTATGCTGGGATGAATTCAAACCTAACTCTGCAGCTCCCAGTCTGATCTGCTCATCTGAACACATTTCACAGGATTCATCAAGATATGAGCATAATTTATTCCAAAACTATATTCATATGATCGTTGCACAAAGTTAGCAGATAAATACCTACCATAAATTGATATGTATTAAGCATTGAAATTCATTTGTTATCTATTTGGTGGACTGCAGTTCAGTCAAAAAAAAATTCCTAATTTTGATGCTCCTCCTTTGAAAATGTGTCATCCTGAAAGATTTTTACAACCATCTGTGGGAAACCAATATTTTATGAGGAAATCATAATAAATTACAGGGCCCACAGTGACAAGGCAGTCACAAATCATCTTCCCAAGAGTGAGACTTCCCTATTACCTCTAAGAAATTAAAGGGGTTTATCTTAATCTTCATTCCTGGATCTGCTAGAACCATATTAAAGTAAGCTGGAAGGTGTATTCCATTTGGTCATAGTTCACAATTTTTGAAGCACCAAATATTCTTTCTTCTGTTAAACAGCCATTGGTGTTAGCAGTACTGTGGCTTGTTCAGAGCTCGCCCTGGTTGACTGGCCAGCTGGCAGACTAACCAAAGTAAAGAACCATTAAATTCAGGTTAAAGTCTTTCCTCAAGACCTCGGCAGAGAGGTGGGATGGGGAAGTAATGGGTCCTGCACATCTCAAAGAAACACTGTGGATCCCTGACCAAGGTTGGTCAGGGTCCGCCAGGAATTTCTAAAGCTGGATGGGGAGGCTAAGACAGGGAGACAACCCAATCTCATTTGGAAGTTAGGCCAAAAAAACATCCCAAAAATGTATTTATTAGAGCATTTTTCCATAGTTTCATATAAATTGTCTCTAGAACTATGAATCTGCACTATTTTTACAAAAGTTAATATTGATAAATTTGTATCAATAAAGAAAAGAGTAGAAGTCTTTTGGGGAAAATTAACAGGAAAAATTAAACAAATTGTAACTTCATAAATCAGGGAATAATGGAGGAGTTTAAGTATTTAAATTAATACATTTTAAACACATACCACCTCAGTAACTGATGGAAAAAACATCCATACAATGGATGGCCTCCTCGCTATCTGAATGCAAACAAAACCTCTCCAAATCATTAACACAAGAATTTGTGACCTGCTTTCTTTTAGTCCTTGCGCCTCCTCAAGTAATTCCACATTCTTTCCACATACTTCCCTACCCACATTCACACTCTTTACTCTCTCACCCCCCTTTTTCTCCCACCTCTGCATCCCGGGGTCCTGACAGCAAATGCATGGTTCAAGCTTGTCTTAATAAACCCACCGCTTCCCCTGCGTGTCTTCAGACCTCTGTCCCCACCACAGCATCTCTCAGCCCAACCTCTGTCTGTAAACTGAGCTGGAAGAATTTCTGAGGTTTCTAGTGGCATTTCCTTAGCTAGAACTTGCTGCCTTAGTGCACCCACTTTATCAGAAATATTTATGCCTTCCTTCAATCTGTCCCTTGCTAGCTCTTACAATTTTTTTTCTCTTCTTCTGTTTTTCTTCCTAATCCATTTAATTACACATGTTACCTTCTCAACTGTTGGCTTTACAGAAAAACATTCAGGACTTCATCCACCTCTCTCTATTTTGACTCTATCCACAAATCCAGCTGACCCCTAACTCCTAGCCTGGCACTCATTTCTTCCTTCCTCCACTCAGTCACCTGCTTCAGTTCAAATAAATTCTACCTGTTTCCTTCCTCATGTTTTCCATCCATGTTCCAGCATCCAAAGCTCTCTCTATACATCTTAGCTTTATGATGGCGTCTGACATAAAATTCCTACTACTTGATACTGTCATAAGTAAATTGGGGAAATGTGAGCTAAATGTGAGATGGGTTGAAATATTCTCTGGGAGAATCAATGGTTTGCTGTCAAAACAGAAGCACGTTTCAGAATAGATTTCATGGGGACTTGATCCCAGCCTACACTGTTTGATGGTTTCGTTAACAATTGGATGATGGACTAGAGAATACCCTTATTAAATCTGCAAATGACCCCAAGCTAGGGAGAAAGAAAACAGGAGTGATCAGACTGCTGTGTGCTAGGATCAGAACTCAGCAATGACAAAGTGGAGAAGTGGTGCGAAATAAGCAACCACAATTCAATAAGGAAAATCACTTTATTAGGCAGGCAGAATTAAACACAGAACAGCCACCAACTTGCCCCATAGCAGTTCTGCAGAAAAAAACCCACAATGTCTTAGCAGATCACAAACGAGAGTCAAAAGATCAGGCTACTGTAGGAAGACAAGTGTTGTAATGGAATAAATAGCCAGCTTTGAGGCTCAAAGTAACCCCTCTGCTTCAGTCTGGCATTTCAAAGCCTTCACTGAAGCTCTGCCCATGCCCATGTTTGACCATCTCTCTTCAAAAAAGAGCTGGACCACCTGGAAAGAGGAGAAAGGAAACGGAAATCTGGAAACACAAACTGCCACAGCAGAAGGAAGACAATGAAGTAGCTCAGTCTAGAAGACACTGGGTACATGGTGCAAAAAAAAAAGAAAATAAACACAAAGGGAGGGGAAGAAATAATTTGCTCCATCCCACAGTAGGACAAGACTTGCTGGGTTTAAATAGCAGCCAGGGAGATTAAGATTTAAATTTTTAACAATAAGGATGTTTAAAGATTATCTGCAGACATGATACAGGTTTGGTGATCTTGTCTCAGGGCAAGAGGATGGAATAGATGACTTTGCAAGAACATATCCAGCATTGTTTTATACAACACTACATGTAAAATGGAGCTCCAAATCCATCTTATTAAATTTTCCCTCTTCCCTCAGCCATAACAAACAAACCATCTTTCCCTCAGATTGACACTCACAGCACTCCCTCCAGCTTCTGCTGTTTTTTAAGTTTAAGACATGGCCTTTCTTTATCTGTCCCACTTGTCCAGATGCCATTTTGTTCTTGATTAACATTAATTTGATACTGTATCAGAACTGAATGACATGTTATCCCTCCACCACAAATGGGTTTGATTTCTCTTTGTGAGCCCATCAGAGCCCCCCCAGCTGCAGGGCTTGTGGGCAGCAAACAGCCTTTGCCTAATGCTACTGATACAACCTGATATTCACAAAAATTACTTTTCTCTTAAGAATTGGAGAAGCTCCTTATAAAAACATAGATCCTTGCATACTTCAGAGCTCAGAGACTAGAATTTGTTTCCCTTTCCTGAATAGCATCTAAATTTTTTTCTTTCAGATCTGTCAGCAGACAGGGTGCCAAATACCTCTTTTGACAGAAAAACACAAAACCTGTTTTGTGCGATTCATTATGCGTTTTTAAATGTTTTCTTCAATCCTGTTCTACATTATTCAGGTTGGTTTCACATGGAGCAGTCTTGTGAAGAATACTTATACTTTTAACAGCTTCTAATATTTTTCCTCACCATTTTCCTCCATGTTAGCACTGATTATAATTTTAATTTTAAATTCACAATTAATTAGCTGTGCCATTAAAAATCCTACGACTAATTAAGTTGATAGGTTGCCATCAACAATAGATTGATAATCCAAAGCAAATATGATGCTCTTTCACTGCAAGTCAAACTCTCTTAGGTTTATGGAAGGCTCTGAGTGCACACACATGGTTTACCATGGCCTAATTGGACCATACACATCAGGCCTCAAATGTAAAATTCCACACTGTGAATCAGAATTCTGAGTAATGAACGGTTAAATTATCATAGCCACATTCCTTCAGGACTTGAACTGGTAACAGATGGTAACTTTCAAGACTTTAAAATTCGTCTGTTTTCTTTCAAGCCATAGTTCTCCAATTTACAGGCGATGGGAAGCTGACATTTACAAACTCATGTAACTCAAATACCAGTATTAATCACATACATCGCTCTCCACACAGACGTGTCCAAATATGCACCCACTGTAAAGCAACAACAACTAACTAAATAAATATATCTTACTAGAAACTGGTCTCCAGACTACATTTGTCCTGAAGCCTCTGACATTTCAGCACAGGTATATTTCATTTAACATGTCATTATATGTTTAACTTTGAATTCAGACTCCTGTAAACTCAATTCCCACCCCCCCAGCAGGACACATTGACACTAGGAAGCCAGTTGGCCTATTAAAAAAATGAAACTAATGAAGCTATTAGAAGTTTTTAATCACTTGTGTTAGTAACATTAAGAAACAAGAGCATTAAGAACTGTCTGGAAAGGCCAGAAGGGAGCCAAGAATCATTGCAGAGATGATCAGCTTGTACAAGAAGCTCTTCAAGAATTGAGAGGGCAGCTCTGATTGAAGTGAGGGACTTCTCAGGTAGTGTTGAGAAACATTTGCAGAGTCTTTTCAGGTTTCTGATATGAGACTTTCCTATAGAGTGAAATAGCTATTTTCCTTTCCTATAGCTCTTTTTACAGCTAGAGAATCCACATCTTTTATCCCCTCCCAGAGCATTTAGAAACATCTCAACTTCACCAACTACTTTGAAGACCCACTCAGTAATCACACATTAAATTCTAGCCCACCAACAAGATAGAGAGTTCCACAAAGACACAATCACAACAATTTGGTAAGAGAGTAAAGCATTATACCGTTTTACAGATCAGGAATGAGTCACAGACATGACTTATTATGTATAAGGCTCCCTCCTTCAACTCTGCTCTCACCCTCCAAACCCTTCCTAAGTGTTGCTCCAGGCAGTGCAGCCCCGTCAGTAACTGGACAATAAAAGAGTCAGAGAAGACAGGAAACAGCTTTGAGTTAAATTACACAATGCTAACACTATTATCACTGCAAGTGCTAGTGGGAAAATCCAAGCATATAATAACAGATTAAATAACTCCATACAGAGTCACATAAGAAGCCTGGGCAGAACCAGGAACTGAATCCTTTAATTTTAAACTGACTGTGTGCATTCAATCTCATTAGACAATGTTCTACACACAGTTTTCATATTTAAAGGAATTTTTTTAAAAACCATTTTAGAAATGGTGCTAAGTCATCACACTGGCAACATCTTTCTTCTTAACAGGCCTCTTCCAGGCACAGACTGTGATTAGTATGTTCATCACTAATTGACAATTAGGATAATCTCAGTGTCTATCGGTTTGTTGTATACAAGAACCTAAAATTCTATTTGCACCTTGACCAGTGGTTACAAGCCTTGAGACTTGTTTAAAACACTCCAGAAAGCAGGGCAATCCAAAGGATTGCCATCTTACTGATTAACACCTGGATTTTTATTGAAGCAAGCAGAAGCAAAAATCCTATTATAAACAAACCTGTGCCTCAGGAAGCGATTACTGCCTCCAACGTGTCAAACAACCGCTGTCAGTACCAGCACTTTTGCAGTGGAGGACCCAGCTCACCCCATACGGTGGCTGAGATTTGAGGAGATGCTCAAGGCACCTCTTTGGCTGGGGCTTGAAGAGAAGAGAGTGAATCGCAGCATAAAAGCTTCCAGTTTCAAATCCAGAAGTGACTGAGTACCGTAAGGAGGTACCTCATGTATCCACCACTCCCATCTTGGATTGCTTCTACAGACATGGACTCTGCTGCAGTACAGTAGCACACAGGTTCTATCACACCTAAAACGTCTGTGCTGCTCCCAGGGTCTACACCAGGTAGATGATCCTGGAGTTTGGGGCGTCCCAGAGCACAGTCAGTGCTCATACCCCTCCCAGGAGAGCTGGAAATACCAAGCATTCATGCTATGTCAGGTACAACCTCTTTCCCCCGCTTTGAAATTTGAGCTGGAAAGAAGGTAAAGACTCTGGCTATTTTTCTGGAATGTCTGGAAATTGCAGGTATTTATGGGCCAATATCTGAACACATGGATAGTGAGCTCAGTGTGTCCAGGACGTGTCGGAGCTCCCGGGTGTGCAGACAGCCTGAGGACTGATACCCCAGGGATGCCCATGGCCTAGAAATCATACATAATATGTGTTAAATCCACACTGCCTCCAACACTGCCTGGACACATCAGATTCACTATATACACACACACATTTTTGTTCTGGAAACTAGAAATACAGTTTCTCCGATTATTTTCTTGGGGGGGGGGAGGTGCAGAAGGAACAGATTGCATTGTTATTTAACTCCTTTTAGACACTCCTATAAAAGCACAGTGTCGACTTCTTGCAGATCACAAGTCTGCTGGTGAGATATTAAGTATAATTTTTACTGACACCGGCTGTGCTGCTGAAATCATGGGACTACACATACATGTCAAATTGAGTAGAGCCCTGTGTAAACACAACGCCTTGGCCCTACCGTCATGTACATTTATGGTACCAAATGAATATTTTATATGCCATACTAAAATAGCAACAATTTTGTGGGCAACCAGTAAAAGGCCTCTGTAATTTTGGCATAACGCTTCCAGTTCACATTCTATCTCAAGAGAAGGCTGAAAAGGATGTTGATACCACAGTCAAAGATAGCGCGGAGATATTGGAGCTATTGTTTGAAATCAGTTGGCACGAATAATTGAAGTAGTGCCAACAGAGAAGGCAGCATGGACCTGTTTCCCCTCCTCCCCAGCACTCTGGATATATTCCAAGGCTCAGGTGTCATCACACAGAGATACCGTGTAAGTAACCAACTCGATGAAAGCTGAACCTGAAATATTTTGGCCTTAGACTCCAAAATCTGAATCCTTATTGGGCCTGGGGTGCATTAAGATGAGTGTGGCCAGCAGGTTGAGGGAGGTTATCCTCTCCATCTACTCTGCTCTGGGGAGGCCCCAACTGGAGCACTGTGTCCAGTTCTGGGCTCCCCAGTTCAAGGACGGGGAACTGCTGGAGAGGGTACAGCAAAGACCATGACGGGGCCTAGAACATCTCTCTTACAAAGAAAAACTGAGGGACTTGGGTCTTTTTAGTCTGGAGAAGACTGAAGGGGGATCTGATCAATGCCTATAAATACTTAAAGGGTGGGTGTCAGGAGGATGAGGCTGGTCTTTTTTCAGTGGTGCCCAGAGACAGGACAAGAGGAAATGGGCACAAACTTGAACAAAGGAAGTTCCATCTAAACACAAGAGGAACTTCTTTCCTGTGAGGGTGGCAGAGCCCTGGAACAGGCTGCCCAGAAAGGAGGTGGAGTCTCTGTCTCCAGAGACATTCAAAACCCACCTGGACACGTTCCTGTGCAACCTGCTCTGGTGGACCTGCTCTGGCAGGGGGTTGGACTAGATGATCTCCAGAGGTCCCTTCCAACCCCATAGCATTTTGTGATTCTGTAACTGAAGATGTGTTCATTTACATTTACCACAATTATTTTGAGAATCAATGCTTTGAACAAGTAGGTTTTTAAAAGATACAAAAAGACATAGGGATACCCATTACCGCTTCAGCAGACTGTACTTAACAAAATTTCACAGATTTTGTATCTGGAAAAATGTTTGGAGTTCCGCATCCTGTTCCAGATGCAGTTCCTAGTGTTGAAAAGACAAGAAGTTGTGTGGAAATGTTGCTCTTCTGCCTTCAGAAATGAGCAGCTGAGATAAATTTGAAGCCCAAAAATATGACTGATCCCTTACTGAAATAATGCCAATTAAATTAAAAGTCATGCTCTAGATAAAAAACACAACTACTGGTTAAGTGTGCATAATGACCTAGAAGGGAAAAAAAAAAGGAAAATATAGCAAACTTAAAATTTATATTTCAGTTCTTTTGATACTTCCTCTTAAATCTAAACACAACATTTAATACGCAGATAGTGTTTTTCTGAATGAGTTTCCCAAAGACAGTCTCTGTACTGAAAGTGTTTTGTTTTAACTAAGAATTCATATATCTAATAGCAAAGCCTGGAAAACCTGACACAAACTTCATTTCAGATGCAACACAGAATCTGAAGCAAACTCTTCATTAATTCAGTTTAAACTGAACAGATTTTTTATGTCTCCACTGCCATCATGCATTAATGGCACATATGAAAAACAGGATTTAAATTATTCAAGAGCAAGCAGATCCAGCAGTTTTCAGACCTTCGTTTCAGATTTTTGAGGAAAATTTCCTAAATAACAACCCACTAAAGTCTGACTGGGATTAGGCAATCGTTTCACTGCAGCTAAGATGAAGCCAAAAAAAGAAAGCTTGGTTCAATTTGTTGAACATGGCCTGATAGAAAACCTCTTTTGTGCACAGGATCCAGCCGCAGCGGGTCTATTAATGACCGAGCATTCCTGAGGAAGCTTTTCCTCACTCCTTGCAGCGCAACCTTGGCATCGCTGAAGATTGAAGCAACCAAGTTCACTCAAAAGACAAGGAGCAGAGAAAAGCAGGGCGTAGAGAGGCTCCATCTGTCAGTGTTTAGAGCCGAGAGGCAGCCGCGTCCCCGCGCAACGCGGGGCTGGTGTATTTGTTGGTTTGGATGACAGCTCTGGTTGATCGGGCTGTCACCATAGCAACTTTCACTAAGAACTCACAATGCACCCAAACGAACTCCGAGCTAAATTAACTTATTGCATGTCACCAGTGAGAAATGACTGTTCAGAGGTAATTTTCTATACTAATATGTAATAGAGTTAACTCTCTAAATTGAATTAAATTAATTAAATGCCACTCCCAGTAAATCAGATTCTATTACATGAATGTTAAAAGAAATTAAAGATGTTTTAATAAAGATTACTAATAATAACTTAATATTATTACTTCATTTTAATTCAAAAATTCTGCTCAGTTTATTTTAGACACATGTCTTCCCCTTACTAGGAAGGAATACCTAATTACTCCACATACATTACACACATTTGTTTCCCATAGATGTGCTGAGACACATCCAAAAAGAAATAAAATCAGCATCTTAAAGACTGTTCACCTGTGGAATGCAGCCTGGATTAATCTGTGACACCCCAAGATTTTTCTTACACACACACACTTAAGCCTTTGGTAAAATCCCACGCTTTCAATGACTGTATCTAATTTCCTAAGAGTTTTACTTCTGCTTTTTCCAGAGAAAAAAGAGAAAGTTTTTTGCAATAAGTCCAAGTGCAAAGAAAGAGGGAAATACCATGCCTGTCAGACAGGCCTCAAAAATAAAAGCTCTTTTATGTCTTTACAGATCTACTTAACATATTATTAACTTTGTTTTTTAAAGCATTTTCTTGCACGTTAGAATAGGACAGTTCGCTGGGAGGCAAATCTAAGATGCCCCACGTTCCCAGTGTAAATAAAGGGCAAGTTATAATTGCCAACAGATGCTATTAATGCTGTCCCAATGACCCTGACTCTATCTTTAACTCATGTTACAAGATTCACCAAAATACTTCAGGGAAAAATAGGCCCTATCTAATATTAATCGTCTTTCACAATTACAAAGTACATTATTACTCTACTTTTTTGAAAAGAAGCTCTGTGGACACTATTAACAGCTATTAACAGCAGGGGGAGCAGGCTGCATTCTCACATCTGCCACTGCCCTGATGACAATGACGTCAGCCCAGATTCTGTTTTAGTTCTGTCAAACACCCAGAGAAAAGTCAATATTTCCATTAAAAGAATATAGAAATAAAGTATTTTAAAACATTTTCTCAATGTAAGTTAAAAACCAGGCATAAATGGAAACGTGAAAAGCAAGGGTGCAATAAAGCAGCGACAACCCAGTGGAACAGAAAAAGGTACACTTTACAATGTCCCACCTACATTCCAGGTAGCAGGAAAATGTGATTATGGATTTACATGTTTATTGTTACTATGCATCTAAGTTATTGTCCAGAAAATTTAAATTATATTTTTTTGAAGTCATAGCAACTATAGTAAGGCAGCAAAACACAAAGTCTTCTTATTCAGAAATGTATTTGGTATTCCAGGACAAAGCTGGGGAAATGCTGCACATGCTCATGGAACTGAGTTACTTATCCTAACTTGCACAAAAAATGTATCTGAATGGACTGGACACTATAAGCCATCAAGAGGTAGTGAGAACATTTTATCTAATATATAAGAAAGTAATTTAGTATCTTGGAATCTTAAAACATTTTCAAGTTGAACTTTCAACTTGATAAAGGTATTGCTACTATACCTTCAAAATTCCCAAGGGTTTGAGTTCTGTGTCAATACACAAAACCATCTTTGTTCTCTACTCACCTTCTCTTTGTTGCTTTCCTTTTTAGAAGACTATAAGTAAGCCATACATCTACAAGTGAAATTCTGACATGATTTCACTTTTTTATTTGATGCTCGTGCCCCCACGATAACCAGCCATGACAGACGATCTTCTTCAGAGTGGAGTGATCTTCACAGCAGAAGTCTCTTTCTTGAGGTGGGAATAACCCGAGAGTTTCCCAGTGAGATCTAAGCGGTTACCAACACAGTCCTTGCAACTACTCAAGCAGAAAAAGAATAGCTGTCACAAACTCCGCAATAGTTTAGGAGGGATTTTCCCAGATGCCCAGAAAAGGCACGTAAAGTTGTAACGCTAGGTGTTGGACAAGATAAGAAATAACTATAAAACAAAGGAAAAAATAAATCATTACGCTCAGATGGCGGCAGATAGACTCCATCATATTTCATATCTTGCTATGTGAGACACATAGCACTGAATACATTATTTTCTTCCTATTTCACTCTGAAGGCTTTATCTTGTTGAGGAGAGAGTCACTACTCAGATGAGGCCAAAGCAAACGGAAGGGAAGGGCCCCCCCTCACCCATACATCAGAAAAGAATTGAAAATGCAGCCGGACAGTCCACCACCTCCAGCACAGCCAGGAAGTTTTCCCATCTTTCGTCAATCAGACCTAAACAAAACTGCAGCAGAAATAACTGGGAAACTAAAGCAAATAATACACTTAAACGTGTACTTCAGAGGACTACTTGCAGAGAGAAAATGGTTAGCAATGAAAAAAGAAAAAGGGAGACTTGGAAGAAGAAACTCTGCATTATCAATTCAAGATCCTTACAGAATTAGAGAAAGAGGTATCTGAAATCTAAGAGCTTCTTAAAGCAAGCTAAGTTCAGGGACAGAGAACTGAACGAGAAGAATCATCATCAGCAACTGCTATGAAACGTCTGCAATTACAGAGCTCTACAATGGAGTGAGCCTGAAAGGCATAAAAAATAAGCCTTAGATTCTACTTATAAACAGCTGTAGTAAGGTTATAGATGCACAGGTTAACTCAAAGGTTACTTAATAATCCTCCAATTACAGATACTGCATTTAAAAAATAATTCTGGACTCACTGGAAGGACTTCCAAAGAAAAGAAACATAAATTATTACTGTTTGAAAAACAGCTTGAAAACACTAGCACAAGGAAAAACTGAATGGGCTGTTAAGTAAAAAAGAGGATACACAAAAAAGGCCCCTGCAGAGCAGGGGAAAGATCTGCTCTCCACATACTGGGCAAATCAGCCAAGAAAGAATGGGTTTAAGTTATAGGAGAGATTGTTGAGGCCGATTGCAAAGATGACTTTCCAACAGTCAAAACGTCTTTCAAGAACATCCATTGGGCCTGCCTGACAGCGGGGAGATGGGTAAGAAAATCCCTTCTTGCTCACCTAAAGCGATATATCTAGTCCTACAAATCTAAGACTTCAGTGTGGCATTTGAACTTTTAATGGAGTTGAGGACTCGTCATTTCTGGAGCTTAGTAATTTATGTGCTTCAAAACAAAAGTTCTTGAGGGCCTGGCTGGCTTCGGAAAGGTGAAAGGTCTGGTTCCATAAGGACTGCTGAGAAAAAAAAAAGACAGCAGAAGCAGCCAAATCGGAAATTATGTCAGAAACGTCAAGAGCATCCTGAAAACAGGAGGATGGATCTTGAGGAAACTCTCTGGGAAGACAGAGGGGAACTACTTCTGTTAACATGGGAAGAAGCAATCAAGAGCTTGAATGATGCCTCAAGTTCAGATGTTCCCCTTGGGCAAACAGTAATAACAGCTGCTGACGTGCTCAGGGCAGCCAAGGAGTGTCCAAAGCATCCAGTGGTGCTATTAAATGCAGGTCCCTCAAGGCTGCTTAGGATGAGCCAGGGCTGTCAGCTGGGGCAGGATGCTTAAAAAGAAGATCATCTCCTCTCCTGGTGATCCTACAATCCACCTCGTGAGTAACCACCTCTTAGGATGCTAATGCACACTACGCTGCCTAAACCAGTTCAGGAATAACCGGAATGATCGGATGCACAATGCAACCCCCACCAGAATGCTTCAGAGCATTTACCAGAGTGTGAGCTGGTTAAACAGACATTTTAAGTAGTCTTATAGGATTTGTAAAGTATGGGCTACCACCTTTAACAACTCAGGAAAAGCATTAAAATAATGTAGGAAAACACAGGGAAGTCAAGAGGCAGGCAGGGTTCTCAGAGCAGAGGAATGTCAACACCAGATAGTCAACCAGAGAACACAAGTTCCCTCAGGCCAAAGGCATCACACGCAGCATAAAAGAATCCAAACACATTTTCATTTCCTTTGTTTTCCCAAAATAACCCTCTTCAGCATATGTAGAGTAACTACCCCAACAACCTGGACTAATGTTCCAGTTCAAAACTGGTTTCATCCTTCTCAAGGAAGGGATCAACAAGTGTTAGAAAAATGGCATATATCTCAATCAATCAGCACCAAACTGGGCTAATTGATTTCGTGATGAACCTCTCTTCAAGCTTACAGTTTGCAGATCTTATAGATATGGTATTTATTGTGATACAAGCCTCCTCCAGGTAGTAAGATGATAATCTAATGATGGAAAGTAGCCAGCACACTGCAGGTAAATCAAAGCTGATAGGTTTTCATGGAGAAGGCATCCAAGCAGCCAACAGAGTTTCCTGTGAAAGAACGAATTAAGCAAGACTGTCCTCAAAGCAGACAAGAAACTTTCTTTAGAAGCGGGGTAAAAGCAAATGACAGACTTTCAGAAAGTCAGGGAGGAACACACTGATAATATAGGTGAGCTGTGCTACAAAGCACTTGCAAGACCACAGATCTCAGACTCTGCTGGGTGCGCAAGGAAGCTCAGAAATGCAGGGTGGGTGTTCCCTGCCCATTATCACCAGCAGATACAGAACATAGTGGTGCCAAGCTGAAGCAGAACAATGCATCTGGTCTCTAGTACTGGGATGTATATGCTCTGATGGACAACAAGTGTCAGACAACGTTTTATTTATAATTGGAAAACAGTGATTTGATAAGCAGACTGATAGAACAGAATACAGACTATTGTCTGAAGTGCTGTGATGCCAGAAAGTGTAGCACTTTGACTGTTTCACAGTCTACACACTTAAATATACTGCATTAGGCAATGCCCATTGCTGAAAAAGCCATCTATTGCTGCGTATGAAAGCACACACTGTGGGCAGATAAATAACCATAAAACAGCATGCAGTTTGATCATAACTACCACTATTATCATCGTGTAGCTGTGTTAAAATTTATATTCTCAAATACACCGTCATCAACAACTGTATTGGCAGTTGTTTTGTTTTACAGAAAGCAAGCCAGGGATTTATCTGAGAGACATTACCACCAAGGGCACCCTGACAATTAGCTCTAGATGAGAAAAGCCAAACCAGTGTTATCTCATTTGTTCTCATTCTCTCTTCACAGGGTATTCTTGTAGAGATAATGTTCCAGGCTTCAAATTTATTTGACAACGGACAATGTAAAGAGAAATCTGATGAAAGCATGTACTCCTACTGCCTTCAAACAGAGTATCAACCCTTACAACACTTACAACATCTGAAAAATACTTTCAATCAACTGTGTCTAATGTTTGAAAGCTCCCATTTTCACCCAGTTTTAAAACTCAATATATAGAGGCCAGGTTGTTACCATCCTCAATCTGATAAACCCAGATCATTTCCTGATTGAGGAAACTGAGAAAAGACAAACCATGTAGAAGACTAGGGCAATATCTGTCTGTATTTATATTATAAGCATATGCCTAACTACACATGGTGGCAAACTACAACAGACTCTCTCCAAGGAGAATAAAAACTACCTCTGTGGAGTACTTAGAATATCAAAGATCTCTGACTTCAGCCTTAGCTACTTTGCTATTCCCAGCTGAGGAGCCTGCAACCACGGAATGGGATTGGAGGTGCTGTCCTGAGCAGTAAAATGAAGAAGCAACACTAAGCAAGACCTTGAAGTGCTCTCCAACTCTTTGGGGGGGGCAGCTATCCTGTAAACCCAGCTCAGGACCCTGCCCATTAGGAAGAATATAGCTCCTCGTTTGTTTTGTTTTCAAATAACCCTGCAGTTTTGTGTTTGCTTGTTTTTCTTTGAGAGATAAATGTTTTTGCCAAAGACCTGTACTAATTGCTTTGGTGCCTCATTGTCTTAAAAGCATGTTTACTTGAAAGTAGTCTCCTTATTTGAGCCTACAGCTTCACCAGAGCTACAGAAGACTTAAACCTTCAGAACTGTCAATCCTTGGTTGCAGGGTTCAGTGTGTCCAGCCTTGACAAACCCTCTCTCCTGCAAAAAGACACCAATTCTCAACGCCACAACTAATCTCTAGTTGGACACCTTTGACTAGCAAACCAGCAAGACCAACACAGAAAGTGCTCAAAGCCAAATACAGCCTATAGTTTAGTAAAGATTATCCAGACACTTGCTTATTACTGTACATTTTGCTCCTTCACAATGGCAATGCCGATTTGAAGCAATATAATGTTGCTTACACTTGTGAGGGCAAAAAGCATATTAAATAGCACTGAATAACTGTCACCAGAAGCTCAAGATGGCTCGTCACAGCCATCCCACCTGAAACAATAAGCAGGAAACCAAAGTTTTTTTTCTGTACTAGTTAACTCCAGGCCTCCCAGTTCATGCTTCTTGCTTTTTCTCCTTGACTATGCAAATTCCTCCTCGTATCTCTGCTAATCTTTTTGTATTTTCTGCTCCTTTCCACCCAGTATTATGGCAGGAACTCTATGAATTATCTTCATACTCTATTCTTTGCAGATTGTAAAATCATAATTACTTCTCTATCAAAGAAGCAATATCTCAGTCTGTTGTAAGAACAAATTCATGTTTGTTTAAAGGTACTTATAAAAGCAAAACAATACCGTGATAACATTTATCAAAAAGAAAATATTTTTGTGTTATAAAGCCTTAACGTATGGCAATAGGTTATCATTAGGTTATCAAATGACTGCATATTAGGATCTAATTGAAGAGCTTATTACAGTGCTCCCCCTCCTTCTGCAATGATGATTTATGGCACATTTTGTCACTACAATGTTCAGCCATTCCGTACAAACACAGCACTTAACTAACAAGATGGCAGAGGCAGATATTTAAGCATAAGCTATAAATACTCAAATGAGTCAGAGGTTGTTAGTCTGTTGTAAATCATACCTGGTTTGTTGGCTGAAACACATTTCCTAATCTTATGTAAAAACCTCTGCTGGCTCCTACAATAATATGACACAAACTGGAAAAACTCAAAACATTTTTTTAAAAGACAAATTGTGTTAATCGATGTCATAATTCTACTTAAAATACTGATGAGATGCTCTAAAAAGTTTAGTCTTCCTTATTTCCTATGGAGCTGCCATTAAACATCAGTAACATCTACCACAGCCTGAAAGAGCATGTTATCAATGTAGATAAAACTGCATTTCTCTATGAGCAGAACTGGGTGTAGGTTACACGAAGGTACTTCAAATCCAAATGAGTACAAGCTGAGACCATTATAGCAGCCCATCTGGGCAGGGTCAGCAAAAAATCAATTTATAACTACGGAACAAGCTACACTGCTTGATTTGGAAATTAAAATACCTGGCTTTGAAGATCGGTATGTCACTACTTCTGTCACCCAAACGGAAATACCAGAGCAGGGGACAGGACAGGAGATCTCTTGCTCCACTATTTTTCACTTTTAACTCCAATTTATAATACAGTTGACCATGTACGACCAGACAAAATATACAGTACTGCACATAGTATAAAAAATGCTACACAAATTTGAAAAAAAGTACAACATTTGCGACATAAAGGGTTTATCAAGCAACCACTCTCTGTTAAATGCTTACTCTTCTTTTATGTCCACCAAAATAAAATGCATTAAAGCATCTACCTTGGCAGAATAACCTCTCAGTCTGCAGACAGCCTTCCTGACTTTGCAAGTTGCATATTAAAATCGTCATGCAGCGAACAGTCCCCAGACACACAGCACAGACAGCCTGGGGGCTGGGAAAGCTCCAGAATCAGACGATGCTCAGCTCAGAATCCACCTTAACACTTTAACAGAGGCTGGGAAGCTGGATCCCGGGATTATCACAGCTATTCCAGCATCTGCAATCCTGCTTCACCCCAGAAGTGGTAAACTGAAATTCCCGTTTTCCCCATGGAAAGCCCACATCCCTCTTCCTAGCCCTGTGCCACAAAAACACTACAGACAGACCTACAAGGATCATGAAGTTCAAAGAGGCAGAGAACGGTCATCTCTGCTTTAGAGTAAAGGGAGACTAACATTTCTAATCAAATATTTACCAAAATATTTTCTATGTTAGACTAAAACCAGTATATACTTAAAATCTTTTTACTTCTGTAACTTACACTTACCTTCATTACAGATACCTTGCCTTTCAGCTCCTGTGGCGGATGCTTGAGTAACAAACTCACTTAAGCTATTTTAAACCAGCACTTTAACTTCATTTTAGACAAAGTGCATAGAATTCAGCTGGGATGGGAGTAAAGCAGACAAGGAATTGATCCCCTGTGTGCTGACTAAACCGGCAACTAGACAGCTAGAAGAAAAGCAGGCGGCAAAAGGCACTGACCTCATGGTATCTATCACAACCACTGCCCTCTTAAAATTCCCCTGTAGTTATTAAGTAACAGCCATTTACCACGCTAGTGACTATTTACCATACAGTACAAACTCTTCCTGGTAGTTACAGCTGAATGTTTTCATTACAAAAGGCTTTACACACAAAGTTTCTTTATCAAGTGCATATAAACTGGGAAGAGTTTACACATTTAAAATAAACACTAATAGGCTGTGCTCAATAGTCCTCTTCTCAAAAAAATTACCATAAAAGAACAGTAATGTGGAAGTACAATGCACAGCGGGCAATAAAAACATGTTCATTTCCCACCTCATCTAATTCTGCAGCGCTCCTCTCCAGCTGAACAGGAAGACTACTTTCATTTGTTTTCAAGTAATTGAGAAACATATCAGCTACTTATCAGCTCTTCAATCTTTTTTCCTTTCACACATTCCCTGGAATTGTTGCCAACAGGGTATTTATGAAAGATTCTGCCTAACAAAAATACTCTGGCAAACAACGTTGCAGAACAAAAGTCAGAAACCGAAGAAGCCATTACACAGAGAAGATTTAAAGAGTTAGATCCTTGTTTAAATAGAAAAAAAAAAAAAAAAGTTGTTTAAATGTATGCAAGAGCTGTGTAAGGGAGCACTTCCTACCCCTGGACCAGTAACTCCAGAAGCAGCCACATACCTTTCCTCTATTGGTGGAAATGCATGTTTATTTTGGAAGGGTTTTGTGCTCCACATCACAAATGGAAACATTCAGCTCCCTCCGAGGCCCCCGAGCAGTATTTCACTGCCAACATGCCATACACACACCCACAGGAAACCTCTTTCCTCCTTACTAGTTTCTCTTTCCTGAGGCCTCACCAGCAACTGAACATGCAACAGCCAGTATCATCTTACAGCAAATTATAACTGCACATACAAAGCACAGGAGTTAATTAGTACATAGGACAGTCCCTCCACATTTTCCATTGTGCCAGAGAAATAAATGAAAGTCTTAATATTAATTTAAAACATTAAAAGGAAGCTTGATCACAGCATAGGTTTCTAGAATGGAATAACCCAAAGGGCTACTTTTCCTACTGCTTATCCAATCCCACCATTTGTCCCATCCTACCTACTTCAAGAAAGTGCCGCCTTCTTCAAAAATACGGCTGAGAGCAAATAAGAAACAGTATAAACATACTGTCTCCAATCAGCTGAAAAACAGAAACTGAAAAGCCTTCCATATCCCATCTCCAGTTGTGTCATTTATTTTTCTCTAGTATGACCCAAATGGTGTAAGCATCTCTCATTGCTATAGAAACCCAGCCACAGAACTGAATGACACATATACAAAATGAATATTTTTTTATCACATTAACATTTAAAGTCATACCTACCAAAACATGGATATAGTAGCATTCTGCAAAAGGTTCAGCTCCAGCCTAGTTTTAATCTTTGATTTAATACATCCCATGCACTGGCATGCAGTATCTGCTGCAGTTTTACTATGCCATCCTGTCTTTACAAGGAATTTAATTGCTGTGTCCCAGATATGAGGCAAATTAACTAAATTCAATGATAATCCCTGTGTTGCCTTTTAGTTCTAATAGCATTCGTCACTCAACCTTGAAAATGTACTAAAATAAAACACTTGGTGCAGTATTGCATTAAAGTTTACAGTCTACTTTGAATATCTTGTGAAAAAAGTTCAGCCAATTTTTTGCTCTCATTAATTTAGAATTAGCATTTTCTGTATTTTAAGAAATTGCTGCTACCTATCATAAGCTTGCGCACATCCCTCCTAAAGGTAAGTTCAAGAGAACAGTATCATGAAGTGGAAATAAAACATTCCCACAGACCAATCTTAAAAGCAACTAGAATTAGTCCACCAGAGGAAATTAAAACAAGGGTCATCCATCTGACTGTAAATAAGCATCTTCCCTTGCACTCAACTACAGCAAGAGAGGTTTGGTTTCTCTACAGGGCAGGGCAACTCTTCCCAACAAAAAGGTGCGTTATCACTTCTGATAAATGAAACCATGAAAGCCAGAACTGCTTCATCTTTAACATAACTACCTCATTTTTCTGTTATTTTTTTCCCAATTCATATTTTATAGCAGTAGCATAGGATGCTTAAATACAAAGATAGTGGACAAAAAAAACCATACGGGTGGAGAAACTCCGTCCCTAAATTTGGAAGAAATAAGTATACCTGAAAAGCTGGAGTTATTATCATGCTACTTTTAAAAATTTAAACTTGACATTTTCAAGCAATTAAAAATATAGCTGTCACAAGAGAGACAAAAATAATAATATCCCACAGAGGAAAGCAGGAGACACTATGCTTCAATATTAACAGAAATTAGGAGCCACTATATTATCACGTGAAAATGAACTTAGTTACTTTGACAGCAAAAACATCTGTCACTGAATTCTGATATTAAGAAGTCATTATAATACGTTATAGAACAGTAAAACCTTTTCACAGAGAAATGAACTGATACAGAGATCAAACCTTGGAATGCTGTGGAAACAGAAATACTCCATTCAGACAGAAATCGCTCTGTTGTACCTGTTTTCATGTACTTAAGATTTCAAAGGGCTTAGCTACTTGTGCTACCTTCTCCTGAAAGCAAAATCCACTTTACATGAGATCTACATGAGATCTTACAGGGAAGATGCAACAGAATTCAGACTAAGATTTTCTGTTTTCCACGTAAGAAAAATTTGGAAAGAAAAGGACAGAGTTTCAATAAATTATTGTTACAGTTTCTTCATGTATTTAAGACTTCATTTTTCTGAATCCAGTATTACTGAAGCAATACTTAATTTCTGCTGTATAAATACACAAAAAGTGTTTGAAACATAAGTTGTTTTGTCAACCCCATATGTTAGGCTTGGCTCTTCTCTAATTCCCAGTCTTTGGGAATCTGGGAAGCAAAACTTGCCTGTCTGTCACCTAATTACTCAGCAATAAATAACAGTGCATATTAACTCGTTCAGAACTGTTCCGCAGCCCAGAGTTCTGGGTGGTGCCGTGTAAATCGAAGGGCAGACTAGACAAAATAAGCATAAGCCACCAGCTGCAGGAGAGGGGCATTACCCCAACTCTCCTCCTCGCTTTTATTAAGGCTGTAGCTCTATTAACATTTCTCCTGGGACACCTGGGAGTTCACTGCCCCAGAAAGCAGAATGCCTCGCTTACCTCAGCTGCTTCCTGCACCACGCTGCAAACTAATTCAATTCACTTATCAAGCAGAAAACACACAGGGGGAGGAGGGGGAAAAAAAGGCAGTGGTGGCAGTGGGGGAAATAGCTCTCATACATTCACTGAATTGAGTTTACTCACTAAATTGAGCTGAATAGTGCATAGAGGGTAAATCTCTCTGATTTACCCTTTTTGGTGACAATTAGTTGTCTTTGAAATAGATAATGACTAATAACTAAATGGAAAATTCCATTTGTCTTGACATTAGACAACAAATGATGACATATGTTTCACAGAAATTTAATCCATATATTCCTGCCAAAAAGGTGCCATGTGATATCGAGCAAGAAAAAGCTTATGCTGAGAATCCCAACATAAAGTCAGCTCCTCCAACAGAACTTTAAGAACAGAACTACCCTCGTAAGATACACTCTCCTCATTAAAAAGACAGAAAGAATAAAAAGTACAAGCACATTCTTTTTAACAAACTTACAAAAACGTGCAATGGTTCACAAATAAACGTGAAGTTACCTTTGGTTTTTTGTTCAGCAGCCTGAAAGAAGAAAAGAACAAAACAAATTAACTACTTGTCAATATTCAAAATGATACCTAGTAATTATAGGGCTCTGGGTTAACTTTTTGCAGAAACCACTTACATAAATCAGGCGTTAGTTCCAATTCCGTACTGGAGAATGTTAGTTTAACTC
Organism: Gallinago undulata; assembly: GCA_026546715.1. NCBI lineage: Eukaryota > Metazoa > Chordata > Aves > Charadriiformes > Scolopacidae > Gallinago > Gallinago undulata. The sequence goes on along the minus strand of JAOTQQ010000003.1, from coordinate 28,564,474 downwards.
CATGTATTAGGAATGTAGGAATGGGTACCCTTGTCTGACTGAAGCCAAAAGCAGATGCCAAAGAGACAGCATAAAACATGGCAAGCAGCATGACAGTAGCCAATCTACCCACCCGGCCTTCTGTCACTTGAGGTTCAGAGGTTTCCTGAACCAACGAGTACATTTATGAACTTTTTAACTCTCAACAGAATTAATTTCCATGACTTTGTCCAGTATCCATTTGAACCCACACATACTATTAACTTACACTGATTAACTGCAGAGCTTGTGAAAACCCTTTTTTTTTTAATCTGTTTGGAATCTACCTGGGTTTTTCTTTTAATGATGTCTAATTTCTACACCAGAAAAGACACTTATCAATTCCTACCCACATCCTAAGGGTCATTTAAGATTTAAACTCCATAATCCAGAAAACGAGGCAGGAGAATGCACACCACAGAAAAAGTGCCTCGGCCTCAGAATCCACAGTGACTTCAGTGTGAGTTGAGACTAATCCAGTTAACTTTGCATTGACGTTGATGAGGGACATGCACGTGACACAGCTGTGGAGCAGGAACTCAACATCAGGGGACGGTAAGCAGCTTGGGGAGCGCTAATGAACTGTCAGAACTGCTTTTGCAGAGATTTTCTGACCGCAGCCTTGCTTAAAGTAGACAGGACTGCTCACTTGCATCAGAATTATTCACAGAAGCGGAGGCTGCAGAATCAGTATCTGTACCTTTTATGTGCAAATGAATATATCATTTAAAACAATAACAAGAACAAACCTTTTTCTGAGCACCTTCCTTCTTTTTCTTTTCTTCCTGCTTTTTCTTTTTCTTTTCTTCCATCAAATGTTCCTCTTTTTGTGTTTCTTGTTCTTTCTCCCTGATAAGAATAAAGGTTGGGAAGAGCTTTTCAGTAAGATGAAGTTTATCTAGGAAGGCAAAAAAATCCACACTTAACTGACAACTTTCTACATCTCATGTCTAAAAAAGGCTGTTTCTAACACTATAATAAAAAGCTGTTTCAAAACTGAAACCAATCACAAGTAAAATAGGCAATGAAAATTCAGAAAGAATACATTTTATTTGGAACCGTCTTCTACAACTACTCGGAAGTACTACTACTATTAAACTTTCTTTCCATAGTATGTGTTTGAAAAAGGAGAACCAAATCCAGGTAATTAATGCAAGTTCTGCTGGCTTTCAACAGCCAGAATGCACAACACACCTTAAAGATCACGAGCGAGCACAATATTTTCCAACTATTTTAATTTTTTGATCAAACACATACTGTACTAATTTCCTATGTACATCAACTTTGTTCTCAAGGAGTTGTAAACTAATGCCCAGATGAACTAAAATCATCACATATTGTGTTCATCACGTAAATTCTAGCTCAATACAAGAGTGTTTCAGTAGCATCTTGGTTAAAATTTAACTAAAGGTGTCACAAATCAAGAAGAAAACGTATTTGAAGCCTCACCATCTATGCTTTCTTTGTCTATCACCATAATAAATGGTTACAACAATGAACCTCCCCAACACCCTTCCAAATAAATACCAATGCAAATAATTCATTTACTCTAGAACTATTTGATCTTCCTTGACAGCTCTTTAGGCCCCGGTCATTTATCAGCCTTACAGTTCTTCTAATAATACTCAGTTTCTGGTGGGCTGAAACTATTACTATTATTATTAGATTCAATGTCTGCCAATTATTATTGAGATAATTTTTAGCCTAACATTACTGTTTTACAGTTACTTGCCAAAGCCTACACATGCAGCCCTTTTTTGTTTGTTTGGATTGTGTTGTTGTTACAAAACGTCTTTTTAATTATAACACTCTTTGCTCAATTGTTTTGTCATCACAGGTCGGGGGCAGGGAAGCGTTGCTCTTTACCTGAAGGGGAAACATGTAATCTTCAAATTTTGCACATCTCTTCAAACACTTTCTAGGAAATATTTTGCCTTTTAACTGTTTCTTTGGCTTTCTTTTTCAAGTTTGCTCTTTCTTACAGAGCTTTTTATAAAAAAGGAATACTGTATTCAATTTTTTGAGATTTTGGCTGTTGAAGGGTGTTCTCATTGTTGGCTGGAGACATTCAAGGTGAGGCTCGATGAGGCCCTGGGCAACCTGGTCTAGTTGGGGGTGTCCCTGTGACTGCAGGG
>JAOTQQ010000003.1:28527296-28562221 GCA_026546715.1 Gallinago undulata | reverse complement strand
TGACTGCAGGGGGGTCGGACTAGATGGCCTTTGGAGGTCCCTTCCGGCCCAGATGATTCTATGATTCTATGATTTTTCACTTGCCTAAAAATAGTGATTTTGGCCACTCAAAGATGCTGCATAGCGCTCTAGGCTGAACCAAAAGTAGTTTCCCTTTCCCTATGTGATCCAAAACAATAAACATTAACATTACAGTGAGCAATTCAGAGGTCTCAACATAGGTGTTAGTGCCCTTTGAGACACTTTACAGCACTCACACTATTTACAGAAGTGACAGATATGGCAAGACCCAGAGTCTAGAATAGCAGCAGGAGGTCAGGCACATCTGGAAGTGCTTGGTGCACAACTTGGGGTCAGGACATTTAAAGTGGCATGAGATATAGGTATTTAAAACACTGAATCCCTTTCTGTCATGACCAAAAGCTCATCACCTACACGACTGCTCAACTTTCTGCCAATTTTGAAGGGCCACCTTTCAAATATTGCATAATAAATCAGTGTCTGAGAAACATTTGCTCTTAAGAGTTGCAGGTGGGTATTTGCATCACATACTTAACATTGAACTTAAGAAAAAAGGTGCTTTAAATTGTACTTTTAAATGTATTGTTTGCAATTCATTTGCAGGACTTTGCAAGAAGTGATGACTTCCATTGCCAAAAGAAACTGAGCTGAAAACACAATAGATTTTATTTTGTTCCCCTTAGCTCTGAAGAAGAACAGAAGTCCCCAGGATTTCAGTAACTACGAAGTAACAACATCCACTCCCTTTCCTTTTCAGCCCTCCCCACCCAAGTCACATCAGACTCTACAAAGCCCATGTCTTCAGGTGAAGTCTCCCATACTCTCAGAATATTGCCAAGGCAAGTTCTAGCCTTTTTTTTTTTAGTGTTTTTTACAGTGGGTGAATCAAGTCAATGAAAAACGAGAAACTTTTTGGTTTCCTCTTGCTTGAAAAACCACAACATTACAGCAATTCCAGGACACCACAATTACATTTATATACTTTTTAATAGTCACTGTAGTATTAAAAAAAAGAAACCAAAACCAACAAGAAACAAACCAAAGCACACCACCACTATTTGGCCTTAATTACAGAGTTTTCTTTAAACTATGAAGGTACATATTTCCCAACTTTCTCTGAGGCCTCTTTTTTTAATATCAAGTTCCTTTCATCCCTGCCAAAGTCTCCTTTCTTAGCCTGGACTCCACTGTGAACTTCCAGCCTTTCTGTCCTGTGAAGCTGGTAATACAGCCTGTCCCTTACGCAGGTAATACACCATGTCAGAGGATTTTCCAAATCAAAGAAGAGCAAACATTTTGCTCCATTAAAAATACAATGTATTTTATTACCATATTATCATATCAATTACAACAGGAGAGGTAGAAGTGCCACTCCTAGCAGAAACATGTTTTTTTATTTCATTTCTGAGATTAAAATAGCCTCAGATTAACTCAGAAAATGATACCATAATTTTTAATGGAGTTCAATTTTCAAAACTGATTTACATAATGACACTTCTGAATACATATGCTTTAAATATGCTTAAAATAGAAATAAAGCTCCAAGTGGCCTCTCAGATGGCAACTCTTGCTGTCACTTCTAGGCAGAAATTAGTCATCTAAGAGCAAAACAAAAGGAAAACAATAAAAACATAGCTATATAAAGTTTGATTACGTTGTCAAAGGCATGTACTGCAGTTTTACTTCCTGAGCGACAATTTAATCTTTATTACAGGAAACATGCTAAAAAATTTATGAATACAAAGCTCATATGATTTAAACCAGAAGCATCTTGGAATATACTTTAGGAGTTTGCCTTTTCATATGTATGGATCTGATGTATCAGAATCACGAGGGATTTTTACAAGCATAAAGAATTTTACCATAGCACCAAGTGTTATTTTTACAGATTACAATTAGCTTATTAAATCCAACCCTAAACCAAGGTTATCTTTAAGGTACACATGCTTAAGAGCTTTCTCAGAACAGGCGAGCAAGAGAAAATGCAGGTCATGGGCAGAACAACTGAGAACTACGGCTATATTTTGTCAATGCCTGTTGCAGAAAGGCTTATTAATCCCTTTTAAAAATTAAGTGATCCAGCCTGATTTTATTTTTAAGATGAGAACTCCAGTTTTCTAGTTTATCAGAGATTGGACTGCTTTCACATCTGAAGCCACAGCTGGTATTTTGAATTAGCACTGATGAGACATTCAAACAGGATTTTGCAATACTCCTTTTAGGAATACCGCGTTTTTAAGCAAACTTCAAGCAGAATCTATTTGTGTTATTGCACACAAGGTTGTTACCTATACACTGTTCTATAGTTCAGAAGTTCCTGCAATAGCTGAGGACTAGAGAAGTCCAAACCCAGCAGCCTAATGCATTCTGCTTGCATATATTTAAGACACTGAAAGTGTGGTTATTTACATAGGAAAACTGCCTGGCATATTTCTTCAGAAAAGCATTCTTAACCTAGGTCTACAGATGTCTTTGCCTGATTCAGCCCAATGGGAGAAGAGGTCCCATACCTTCATTCTGGAACGCTTCTTGTACCTTCAATTCGCATCCTACTTTATGCTGGAAAAACCTCCCCGATGGCTGTGAAAGTTGCTGTTACTGACAGAAATCCTACAAATTGCATACAATTGCTTATGTATTGCAATCTTTGAACTAGAATTGTAAGGAACTGACAAATAATTTGCCCAAAGGCAGGCTACCAAAGCATCTTGACCAGGCTTTCTGAAAGGAACTAACAGAGCCATGCATCGGTCCAGATGGTAACAGAAGGTCTGGAGAGCATAGACGTGAAATGCAAAGTAACCATTTACCATGTTCTCAAAATATAGTATCATACAGTTTCAAAAAGAAATTGGGAAGAGAAAAAAAACCCACACTATTTAGAAAGTTCTTCAAGATCTGATTCTAAATTATAAGAAAGAAGTGGCCGAGATCATGAAAGCAGCTTAAAGGGTAGTAATGAAATGTAATGAAAGAAACCAAACAAAACAAAAAGCAGCAAATCCTGGAAAGGCTTCAATTAATTCAGAACAACCAAAAAATACTGTCACATGGCAAGAGACAAGCACTTCTTGGAAATCACCAAAAATCTAAACGAGAACGTGGATACCCTAAGGCACAGGAAGCATATCACATAAAGCAAGAGGTCACTGGATCATCAGTAATCCTTGTTTTCATCACTACTAGAGATGAAGATAAACTACTAGAGAAGAGATAAACTAAAACTCCACATCTGCCTATTGCTAATTTTGTTTCCTGCCTCATCCTTATCCAGCCCAGCTCTCTGTGACCTTTCCAGAGTAAATACCGGTGAAGGCAAGGAGCTGGCGTAACTTTAAAAAGTGCCAGCTTTTTTCCCTTGATATCTAGGCTCAGTCATTAATCAAGAAGAGTCAAGCTGGTCCCTAATTACAAGCTCTCAGAAAAGAAAGAAGTGCAGAAACTAGGTCAAAATAAGAAGGAATATGAAAAAAATACAGCACAAACACATGGGGACAAAAATGAGGAAGGCCAACAACAATTAGCCTTGTGCATATAAAAAGTAATAATAAATCAACCTTTAAGTGCTTCATTAACAAGCAAGTGGAGACGTTAGTTTTGATAGTGCGAAAGGGGGACTATTGACAGATGACCCTACAAGGGCTAAAGTGACAGTACTTTTCTTTCTGCTTTAGCCTTCACTAAAGAGGTCAGCTGGGAACAGATGGCCAACAACCATCTGAACCGGTGCTGAGCCCACAGATGACGACAGCTTCGTGGGGGGATTTCGCCATGCTTTTCCCTATGCAGGGAGGCTTTGTCCAAGCTGGTGGCAGGGACAGCAAGGAGCCAGCAACCAAGCTGTCCCTGCCCCAGGATCTCTGCCACCACCCTCCTCCAGCATTCCACCCTGTCCCCTACATCCAAAAGGGCTAGCGAATGCAGCTCCAAGCAAGAATATTAAGGTGTGTTTCTCAAGTCCCTTTTCCCCAAATCTGGAAAGGAGGAAGGAGCCAATTTTTGAGGAAAAGTTCTATCAACTGGCAGGGGAAGAAAAAAAACCCCAGGAGATTGAACTAAACATTTTTCTACCACTCCAAATAGGAAATCAGGCCAACAAAAGTAAGAACAGCTTAAACAGTCCCTAGAGAAATTGGCTGGTTTTCCACTGGCTGGGCCTGATGTAATTTACCACAAGAACAACTGTGTCTAAATCGTTACAGATTACCTTAAAGAATCAGCAGAAGATGGATGGCACTCCAGAACACCAGCAAGTGGCAAAAACTGTGCATATAACTTAAAAGTGGAAGGGATAAAAGTATCAGTAACAACAAACAAGGATTTGTTGGGGAGGGGGAAAAAAGGCGTTTTTTTTTCCCTATAGCACACTTGCAGGTATTTTTGAAAAGGACAAAAGGGAGGCAACACAAGTGAGGTATTGACTTTTCAAGCAACAGGCAAAGTTCTGTTAATAAGAATATGGTTGCTTTATTTTATTTTTTTCCCCCTAAGAACAAGGTAGGGAACATAAACTGCATGAAATGACAATAAAATACCCATAAAACAAGTAACCTCAGCACTTCCCCTTCTGACAAGGCACAGAACCAATGGATTTGTTGCACTATGCCACATGTCCAGCAGCAAAATTTTCACTAACCACTTTGCTGCTGGAAAAAAACGTGCACTTAGAAAGTCATATATCAAGTCACGAGGCTGCAAAACAATAGAGTATTCAGAACAACCTGATAAACTCAAAAGGCACAAAAAAGGGATAGTGCAATTCAGTGAGAAAGAGCATGGGGTACCACGTTTGGCAGGAATAATCGTATACATCAATACAGCATGGCTAAACTGACTAAACACCAGTTTTAGGTTAGAAAAAAAAAAAAACAGGTGTTATAGCAGATCTCAATCCAAAGGCAAAGCAACAATGTCACAAATGGTCAGAAACCCGTCAGCTGCTGTGGTGTGTCCAGTTTGGGATTATCTACAGCAAAGAGACACAGATCAACCAAAGAGAGTCCTGAAAACAACAACGAGAAGAATCAGGGAGCAAAAAAGCACAGGCCCTTGGAAAAAACTTCAGACTCGGATTCACTTAATCTAAAGAGACAGCAATCTCTTTATTCAAATAGATGTTAAAGACAGAGGTAGAAAAGAACTGAGTAAAATCTTTCTACTTTAGTTGTGTTAAGTAGCACTGAATATAAATTGCAACAAAGGAGATTTGGATTAGGCATAAAGAAAAATATTCCACACTGTAGGGTTTTTTTTTTAAAAAAACCTTAACATTAAAAGACATATCAAATCTTTATAAACATACGTTTTGGGGGAAGAGAAAAGGAAAAATAACTAAAGAAAAGAAGACTTGTTTTTATTAAGAAGTAACACTGATACAAGGCCACACCGACTCCTGGACACAAAGACTGGAAACAGGAGGCCTCTACCCATTCACCAAGTAAAAAACTACAGCATCCTGTCAAGGGAATGAATGGGAGAAAGCCCTCAGCCCCACCCCCGAGGACAAGATAAGTTAACACAGGTGTGATCATGCAGCTTGAAACTAAGCCCTGTAATTTGAAAGTTTAGGTGCAAAATTTGTTCCTAAAGAGAGTCATAAATGAAGTCTGTTTGTGGTTTGTTTGACCTCAATTTATAATTTATCAATCCCATGCTTTGGGGTTTCTTGCTGTCAAACGACACTCCTGTCCTCCACTTGTCACTCCTTAATACATTATTTGCCTTGACAGACGATTCTTCCCTTCCTCTGAAATATCAAAATACCATCCATGCTAACAACAGTGGGCCTGGCACTTTGATACACCCAGTATCTGGTCAATTTATCTTGAAGCACTTAATGCAGAACTGACCTAACAGGGACCGCAGTCTGATTTCTGAAGTCATCTGGAAATCCCACCGAAGTTCCTGCACAGAAACAGAGCACTAACTAGTACCGCCCTTGACTTTTCCTTTTACTGAAGTCTTTTTTGTGTGTTTTTATTTATTTATTGGATTTGTTACAGAGTACCAGTAGGTGCTACTATGATTAGGCTGGATCACTGAGTACTCCCTCCCAGGCTTTCTTTAAACCACAGCAGGCACAAGGCGAAGGCACAAGATGCACCCAGACAGCTTCATTCACCACTGAGATATGTCCGGGAGCAGAATGGAGCTGCCATTTAAAGACACCCAAGAACACTACAGCATTAGTGGAGAACAGGGTGTGAAAAGAAATGTATTCAATTAAAATACCTTATAAAAACTACAGGGAGATTTTAGGTTACCCAAGAGACTAAATTAATAATCCTACTCAAAATCTGTAAAATATAAATTCCATGATCAGAAGAGAGCACCTGTGTCACACACCTCGTCTCAAGGCTGTACCTCCAGCAGTGGCACATGGTGTTTCTAACATGCCTTTTTTGGATTATTGATTAAAGAGCAATAAAATAGCATCAGGCCCTCAAGGAGACTGGCAACTGCTATTTACTGCAGGACCCAGCCTCTCACTGGAAATTTTCGGTTCACCTAATGTTAAATGATTGCATATATAACTACTTTATATACAGATAAGGTAAACAACTGGAGTAAATTAGAACAAAAATAAAGCAGACTAGATAGTTACTACCATTCAATTTAAGATATCTTTAAAAAGCACATTGATCTGGCCACCTTTTGGCTTCTACTAGTTGATTACCAGTCACTAGAAGCGGGAAAAAATCCCAGAGAAAAAAGTCTTTACAAACTAAGGATGCAGATTAACTCCAAGTGGTAGGTTAGACATCACAAGTTTGACAAGTCCACATCTGAGCACTGCCCAAGTCCCTGTAAATGTCTGTAGGGTTTTTCATCTACAGACTTCCTTTTGTTCAGTTTCTCTTGGATTGTTACAAGAAAGACAGCATGCTAATGAGAGCACTGGAGTCCAAACAGGAATGTTTCGGAAGATGCATGTTACATCTTCATTACTGAGTAGCACACACCATGGGAGTGGATTTGCAGAGCAAAAATGACAGCGCAGAGGACTTGATAGCCACACTATCCTTGTTTCAGGTGACTTTATTCCTTGAGACTAGCTCCAGTCTGCTCCCACGTACCAAACACTCACTCACAGCAGGAAAGCATAAACTGCACCCTTGGAGCACATCATCCAGTGAAGTTTTATTTAAAAGGAATCCAACTGTGGCACTCCAAGACCACTCCATGATGTCAATCAAAGCACAGCATGTGAGGATGATCAGAAGGTTTGATTAAACATCAAACTCCCAATCCAAATCAACACACTAGTGTAGATGATCCTACAGGGTATGAAGCTGCTGTCACACGTGCTCGCCACCTCTTCCGTGAAGGTGTTGCTCTCCACAGTGCAGGCTTATTTATGCATATAAAAGCACCACTCTGGGACAACTTAAGTAGTTAGTAGGAAAATCTGGGCATGGGCTAGAACACTGTGCACAGAACCTCACCCTTGTATACATTTCAGGCACAAACCAATATCAGTATTTGCTCCCTCAGTCTGCTGACAACACCTCTGCAGAACTCAAGTATCCCATCACGTGCAGCACTCAGGCCATGCAAGGACCAAGGCAAAAAACCAACCAAACAAACAAAAAAAAAAAACACCAAACCACCACACCCCAAGAAAAGCTTGCATTACACTCACCACTCAAAGCAGGCTAGGAACAGCAAGGAACATGTTATGAACAACATCTCTCCTCTCCCAGCAAACACAGACCAACTCCTCTCTTGGAAAATTAAGCTACAGACTGTGAACAGTGCAGATAACTAGATATGGTTTCACAGCGCTGCTCCCTCCCAAGCCTGAGAATATTTACCAGCAGTTGATGTAGCATCTGGTCCAGAGCTCTTCCCCAGTCTTCCTGGGACATAATACACAGAGGAAAACAACTTAGGAACCCAGTAGCTCAACAAAAGTGCAACACGTTAGTATCTGGGGAGAGACAATGTTTACTATTTTGGTTTCTGCAAATACTTCAGAGAAGAGCCCCGTGCCAACAGAAGCAAAGCCCCATGCTGCTAAATGGTTCAACTAAATATCACCGATTAACTGACCTAAAAGCAGAAGAGAACTACAGACAGGTTTCTGGCTCAAAGCTGGACTTGAAGAGTGTGTCAGAGGAGCGTTCCTTCCTGGGGCAGCTGCACAGGGACACTGCAGAGCAGGAGATCAGGAAACAGGAACAGGAGCGACAGCCCCACAGGATGTTTTGCCAGGCAGCATAGCCCCTGGGCTCCCAGAGCCGACCACCCCAGAGATGGAGCCTGGAGGTGCCTGTCAGTGCATTACCAGTCCACCAGTAACAGGGTAAGGAGGGACAACGTGAGCTGCAGGACACAGCCAGCTATACCGCTTCCGTGCGGCATCCCTTCACACCCTTCAACAAAGCACAGCTAAGCTAAACCTTTATGCCTCCGTTGAAAAAAAGTGAAAATCAAGTTTGCATAACTAAAATGATGTACCATTTTGCCTGTAGGTATTTCAAACACCTCCCATCCTCCCTTCCCCCCTTCCATCACAGTCACATGCCAGTACTCAGCTATTTCTGAGCCCAATCTCTCCGTTATCAGCAGGTGAAAGCAGACTCAACCCGCTTACTGCAGGAGCTGCTATTCACCCACAGCAGGGTGGTGAAGACCAGGCTGGTGCTCTCACACAGGTCAAGCCAGATGAGACAAACCACAGGATCATAAAGCAGGCTGCAGAATTTATGCTTAAGACCAATATATTTCTGACACTGCTCTTAGCCTTACTCTGGGGAAAAGGTGGTGCCAACACATCTTCAACAAAAGACATCCAGCCTGCAGCAGCCACAGCCATAGGTGTCCATTGCCACCTTCACGAGTGGCCTCAGTGTGATTAAAAAGGCCCTGGAAAGTGAGGTCTGGAAGAAACCCTCTCCTTCAGGCAGAGTTCCTGCCACAGGCACAGTAGAAAAATGTATACGCATTTCCCTCGCTCCGACCCACAGGCTGGGAAACTGTACCAGATGAGTCTAAGAATAACACCAACGCGTGCCAGCAACAGAGCGAGCAGCAGCAGACATGTTACCAGACATGCACGTCACGACTTAAATACAGACCTGCCTAGCCAAGCTGACCTCCTGAGCTCCCTTCCAGCCTCGGTTTTCCTATGATATTAAAATTATTTCAAAGATGAGTGGCAGAATCCTGCAGAAACCAGCCTCTAGGAAGATGGCATCCTATACAGGGAATGGGCCTCTGCCTTCTCCTTACCAAGATGCCCAGATGTCACCTCAGATGCATAAGCGGTGGGGAGGTGCAGGACACTGCTACAGCCCCAACTCCAGAGGCTCATGAAGAGAGACCTGGAGGGGGGAGTAAAGGGACAGTGGCCTCACAAGGATGATGTGGCTACAGATCTGGAATTAGAAATAAAATAATAACGCGCTCTTCATGTTGTAGAGCTCAGAACGGTGCTCCACAGTACAAGTCCTGCCAGCATCACCAGTAACAGTAAGGAGATACAGAGTGCAAGTGGGTGAACGGCATAAGGTATCTATGAGGCATACATAACACCGGGTGTAAAGCACAAGATGCTCTCCACACTGCACACTCGCTGCCTTAGAAAGCTGTTCCACTATATGGGCATATAGCACCTTATTATATTTGATCCCAGGCACAGACATAAGTTAGGTGAATACACAGTTCCTGAAATAGCAAGGCAAGTAAGATGAAAAAGGGAAAACAGATGTCAACAGAACTCCCCGTTGCAGGAACCAGAAAGGAAATAAATTTAAAGGGAATACAAAGATGGAGGCTTCTGTTTTTGCAAAACGTTTACTCCTTTAAAAGACTTTAGAATATACAAACCCATAATTTCCTTCTGCATTTTTAAATTTGCTGGGTGAGCTCATTGAACATGCAAGTTGTTGTCTTCAAGTTTTCCAAATACCATTCTATTTAAAGGCACTGTGAATAGGGAATTCAATTTATCAAATGAATGAAAGAAGAATTCTTAGCAGGAACCCTGGTGAGCTAATCAAGAGTCACAATAAAATGTCAGGGGTCCTGGAATTCTCTGCAGGAGGTTAACACCAAATTTGATCTGAGTCAAGGAAGACAAAACATACTATAGACTAATAAACTGTACTAAAAGTTGTGCACTGCAAATATGTGAAAATTTACAGACAAATTAAGAAAATCTACTTAATTGTTTTGTACACTTTTTATGCATTCTTAGTGTTTAACTACGAAAATCAAAACACTGCCCACCATGATAATTTCATTCAACTTAAAGATAATACATTTTGAAGCAATTTAGGTTTTGTTCCATTGCATCTTCAGCTGCAAGACTGTTTTGAAAAAGAGAGATAAGAAACCCTTACATTATCCTGTACAGACTGGAAACTGAATGCACAGAATTCGGGAAGACTAAATTCTATCACCCCAAATTAAGGAAACAGAAAGGTCCAAGCTAGCACCTTTCCCCCCAGAGTTTAAAAGATAAACTCTGCATTGCTGAAAAGGTAATCCTTATTTCCATAAAGTTTATCAAGTTTCAGAGTTCTCTGTTCCTCTGCTTTGCTTTCCACAGTAAAAGCATCTTGACATCAATTCCTACCAACAATAAATTAGAGTATCAGATCCACCATCAGAACAGGCTATCATTCCATTTTTCAACTTAGCAAATGAATAGAATCTCCAGAGGGGGAGGAGAGACAGGGTAGGAGGAGAGATGGAGAAAGGAAATAGCCATAAATGATCTTCCGAGACAGGAAGAAAACCAATTGCAGTAAATACACTTTGGAAATCAATTTATGGTCAATTATGATCTTAGTAATAACTATTTTACGCCTTTGGTTAGCCCATGAAATGCCACCAGGAGCAAATATTCTCAGAAATATATCCAAAATGTCTCCAATTATATTATCTGATCAGTAGATGCAGACAGAATTCCAGAAAGATCAGCTCTTGTCTGGATGCTGAGAGAGGGATGTGGCGGATGGAGGAGAGTGTGGGGGGGGAAACCATTTCAATGCGGTTGGGCTCTCAGAGTGTTGCCATATCATCCAGCCAAAGTAGATTTTATCTACCCGTCTGGGTTATTTGCTTCAAAAGCATAAAGGTTTTGTGTCACTGTAGTATTTCACCTAGAAATTTGTGAAGAACATTTCACCTTCACAAATGCAAGACAAAAATTCAATTTGAAGGTCTTTAGGCAAATCGTTCTGTAAGCATCCATCCAATTACACAACCAATTCAATTATTACACTTACGTGTGATAGCACCGTACAGACTGACATCACTAGATAAGCCTCCTTGGGCACCAACAGTACTAACTTGGATCTTCTCTTTCAAAAAAGTGAAAGAATTCTAAGAGTTTGATTAGAAGAACAGCAATAGTAAAAATCAGACATTCACCAAGCTCCAGCAAGTCCCATATAACATCTTTCACCTGAAACAGTGCTATTTTTACTGAGACTCTCCTCCTCAATAGCAGCAATTCTATTACTGTGACAGACCTAATTTAGTTCCACACCTGGATCAGACAGCTATATTTTATGATGATCATATTAGAAAATATTAAAAAGCATTCCAATTGCCACCACCAGGCTCTTCTCCTTCCAGAAGATGCTGCATTTTCCATATTTTTAAAAGATAAACATATACCTCTCTATAGTTTATATCGGCAAATACGATGCAAAGAGAAACCAAGTAGTTTCATAAACAGGAAAACAAAGAGGTATGCTAAGAACAGATGTGACCAGCAAATAGGTTATTTTTAACTAACATTTTTTTTGCACTTTCAACTGGAACATCCATCTTTAAAGCTGAAAATGTAGAAAATTCAGATAACAAACGTGGGAAGCAATTCTCCTATTTCAAGTACGCTTGTGCAATTAATTAAAAACATGGAGAGAAGAGGGAAGTTGAGACCTACAGACAGAAAGAACGATGTTAGCAGAGGGACAGTGAGGAATCCTACTTTAGCGCGGCTTTGGTAATACACTGTAAACAGTCTTCCTTGATTTACATACACTCCACCAGGCTATGCCTGTGGTGTTACTCCAATTTTTAATTTCACATTTTATATGAAATATTTTCAAGGCTATTGCAAACATACACTGAGTTCAAGCACAAACATCACAAGCAATGCCAAAGACCACCTTCTATTAGTCTTTAATTAATGACCTTGTAGGAAAATACAGTAAAATGGCACTCAGCACATCATGCATCTCCACAGTTGGGTTTTTTGTTTGTTTGTTTCATTCCAACTGAACTGCTTCTTTTTCTTTCTAGAATGGTTTGTGTTAAAGCACTGGGCTGATGCTCTTTTGTTTACCAGTTAACAGCTACTGTTTAAAAACAAGCATCTCTATTGTCAGCACCAATGACGTTACCATCAGCCATGAAAACATTTTGGAATTCTGAAGAACTAAGAGACCTGAGACTAGCAGACTAGAGTAGGACTGAAAAGCAGACTGACACAACACAGATATCTGGCTGAGCTTAAAATAGACTTGGCAGAAGTCAGTTTGAACTAACAATCGATACGTGTACAGACTGACCACCCAGAATGGTATCTATGCCACTCCATATCCCTCAAACAAAAAGCTCTTCAACTTCTTATCCGGAAGCCTTGGAAATACAGTAGGAGAGGGAAAACCGTAAACTTCAAGCAGACAACACACAGACAGAACACAGGAAGGGAGAAAAAAAAAAGAGAATAGGAAGGAAAACAGCATATCTAAGAAAAAAAAAAAAAACAGATTTGCCAATCCAGGAGATTGTTCTTGACCAAGATTATAACAAAGGCACTCCCCATTATCCTTTTAGAAAGCCATCATGGGAAAATATGCACAGACCCCATTAGCAAGATGCAAGGGAAAAAGAAAAAAATGAAGAAAAAAAAAAAAGGTAATGGATCTGCCTCAGGAAAACACCCATGGGCAGATACTAAACACTTCTTAGCCCAGGGTGGTTTTTTTCCTCCTTGCAGTGGAAGAGGGAGGGAGTGTTATCTTTTCCTAAATAAGCCCATAGCTGGTAGTTGCACGATAACTATTTTGAGACCTACAAACATATTTTTCTCTGGGGCTTAATTACCACAAAGGATGCCAATCGATTTGACAAGTCAATTTTTCTCTCAAATAAAAAAAAAAATAAAAAATCTCACTATCAATTCAGAGCTTACTGCTAAAAAAGCTTTGGGAGCAAGGGGATAAATATTAGCTATTTTGAATACAATGTGATAAACAATTGTTAACATTTCTCTAAAACATAGAATTTCCCAATTCAAATCTAAAGTAAATGTGCATCTAGCTTATAATTTTTTTAATGGATGTACATTTCAAAACACAGAAAAAAAGCACGCTGCAGATAGCTGTTTATTACAAATGACTTCCACCTCCATAGCCCTCAAAGGCAAACTATAAAGCTGTGTGCAAAGCTAGACAATCTGGGCATCCAGCCATAAAACATCACTGCTGCAGCACAGATAACTGTTCTCACTCTCAAGCCATCCTTGGCTGCAAACCCACGGGGAAGAGCTCCAGAAAGCAAACCTTACTACCGGCAAAGCTTCTAATATTTTATGAGCTTGAATTACAACTGCATTCAGGACCTCAACACTGAAAAAATTACAGTGCTGATTCACATCCAGGGCTAAGACCAAAACTAATTCAGGTTTCGATGGTTAGTACCCTGAAACCATGAGAATTTAAGAACAGCTAGTCATTTTATGGACGTCTTCAGTGAAAGAAGCCTTTTTATTGGGATGAAGAGATAGGTTACATTTAAAAAAAGACAAAAGAATCAGATGCATAAAGTGCTGCTGCATTTTCTTCAAGTAGATACCATCTTAAAGAGCACTGTAACTATTCTGTGTATAAACATTTTTTTTATCTGGTACATGAGATTTTTAAACATATTAGTCTGAAGCTGCACAAATAAAGTTTCAGAAAACAGTTACAACTGTCTGTGAGAACCCAAAGTGAAGTTAATCAAGATTAAGTAATGATAAAGTAAGCATAAGTACAGTTACGTCTGGTAATTAAGATGTAAAACTAAGCCGTACTTTTGGTAGGCAATTTTCATAAATAGCTCAGATTCCTAAAGGAAGATCAAATAAAACCTTGATTCCTCTGCTTTCATACATTAAGAATAACCATCCGTCATTTTACCACTAGCATTTACCAGTGAAAAGACTGTGCAGAGCGCATAGATCATTTAGTAATGCAATTTACTGTCACTTCTAGATCATTTCCCCATTCAATAAAGTATACTTCTAAATACTATTTGCCCTGGCTGATATCTTCATAATGCAGCTGAAAACCTCAAGCCATTATCACTAGAAGGCATCAGCTGATCCTAAATTGGCTAGACTGCAGCGTCACAGGCATTTAAGAGGTTTCCTTATCATTCATCTTTAATACTAAGGGATCGACAGGCTCCTACCTGCAGCTTCCAGGCCAAAGGGAAACCTTCTAATGGCATTACCATTATCTTGTAATCTGAATTTTAAACAATTAAAACAATAGCACTTTTATGTTGCACATCTCTACTGTAACAGAAGATGATAAATTTTTCATCAGTTCTCATGTTCAAAGTCTTATATAGAGCAGCGATTTTATTTTTTTAAAAAGCAGCAATACCCATTCTACATTTACATTGCAATACCTCCAAAGAGAAGCAGCACAGATACAGGCATTGAGATACAAGTAATCAACAGAAGATTACTTTGTTTACTTCGGAAAGGTTTGGCCATTTTATTTTTAAAGCGGTACTTCTCATAGTCAATACTATCTAGCAATTCTTTCCAAATGAAAGCTTCTTTTTTACTAAAGCAAAGGATGGCTCCACCCCTGACCTCCTCCTTCAGCTTGTTTTGGAAAGGGGCCAGATGACAGCATTTGGAAAAGCGCATGTTTATCTCGGCAAGGCCAGCTGCTAAGTTAACATATTACCCGTTCCCATATACACCAGTCTTGGTTAAGTCTTAACAGCTAAAACTGAAAGTAAACGCTGCTGTTAAGCTTTTAATAACAAACTTAAACAGGCGAAAAGGCATCTCCATCACATACAGTATCCGAATGGATGGTAAAAGCACAGGTCATTCCAAGTCAACAGCAGGCAGTAAAACCCTTACACGAATAAAGTTTCTTGGCCTTCCTGAATGAAGTGAATGAAACACAAAAAAAAGTAAGAGGTTTTATTCCTAGACTAATTTAAAGCCATACTTTCTATAAGGTTGCCATTCAGCAACAGTTTGCTTCAAGACACAAAGAGATTATAGCCCTTGCTTGTCAAAACCTTTAACTTGACCCTTATTGTTACTCCAGTTCGGCAAGGTATGGAACTTGGGAGCTTTGAGAACTTCACCAAAGAATATTCAGGTTAAAAGTACTTTTAAACCCAATTGTTACTCCTCATATTAAGGAAATCTCATCCTGTTATTTTCAAGTCTCACAAAAAAAATTAATATAATGACTTTCCTTCCCTTAAATCACAGAAGTCATCAAAAACATAACTTGTTATTTTAATAGGAAAGACAAACTGCAGGGAAGAAAAGCAATTTAAAAGCCAGAGAGGTGGATTTTTCACCCATCCCAGCAAGCTTCAGCAGGCATTGCAATAGCAGATGAGGTAAACCTCGTCTCATTCACAGGTGATCAGAGTCAGATTTTGAAAGATGCAAAGATCTCTGATCAAGAGGGTGAACCTTGAAGTCACCAAACGCTTCTTAACACCAAGTCAGGGCCCAGGGCAGTATCCCAGAGGGAATTCCGTGACAGCTTGAACTAGCACAGAAATGGCACAGACCAAAGCTCCCCACAAGTCCATTCCTAAGAAGTGTGACTAACGGCCTGCATCCACGACAGGTTATTTACAAAATAATCCATGTACTGTAACAGATGTAACAACATACATAAACCAACCACTGCCCAGTTCAAGTCCGCTTTTAGCCCGATGCATCCCAATACTTCCATTTATCAATATGGAAATCCACACATAGAAAACAGAAACATTAATAAATCCTGAGTATTTTATACTGCAAGCCAGTAGAGCTCTAAATAAAGAGTTTATAATCTGCCCTGTTTTTTTCCATTAGTGGAAACAAAACGTTTAGTCAAAAGCTGAGAATATTGCCTAAAATATACCCCCTATTAACACGCGTGGCTCTTGCCCTGCTCCCAGGCTCCAGCAGCTCTCCCGATGGCAGCCCCTGTCCCCAGAGCTGAATCCAGACCTCCTTCACTGCACAACCCAAGGGCCAGGCAGGTCACTTCCAGTCAGAAAAGACAGGTCCTCCTTTGAAGATAAGGACAAAGCGACGCAGGGCCCTATTACACTAGTCCCTTTAAATCGTCACATCCCCTATAAAATTAATCACCTTTACTATAGCTTTCTTCATAGACTCAGTAGTCACGGGCTCAGAAGCAGCAAGGTTACCCAATACCCGTGCATAGCACAGCCTCTGTAACCTCACCCCCAAAAAGCAGTATTTGCCCTACAAATTAAGGCACAAGCCTCCCACCAGTTTTCTCACCAGTTGTATACAAGCCTGATATTGATGCTTCAACGTTCTGGAAATCATTCCGAGAAGCCAGAGCAAAAACAACAATGCATCCGGGGGCAAGTTCCTCAGCACCATTTTGAGTTCGCAAATAACACACTGAAGTAGCCAGAGATATATCCGAGAGCTTTCCAAATTTGAGGAACCACAATTATGGAAAACGATGTGATTTGCTAAGCACAGGCTGCACCCACCGCAAGTCACCCACTACTTCCTTGGAAAACATACGGCGGAAGCAGCGAGAGTCACTCTGTACCTTTCCACTACTGTCTTCAAACGATAAGAAGTAATATCCGATAGGAAACGACATTTTAATTGTCAGTCATAGGTGAATCCAAACCTCCCCCTCCCCCCCACCGTATGTAATTAGGGCAAGATGGAAAGGACGTGACTTTCTTCCGAAGCCATACCCCAGAGCAGCGAGTGCAGATGTTCTCCTGCTCCTCCACACCCGCATTGTCCTCAGGTTCACAGAGCTCCACCAACATCCACCTGATTTAAAGCTCTGCCTCATCAAGCAGCCCCACTAACAGCGGGATTTATTGGCTTTTTAATTACCTTAACTGGTCTGATGTCCAGGGTAAATCTCAGTACATAAATTAGCGTAAATCGTCAGATACATCCATATGCATACGAGAGGAAAAACATGCAACGGACATGGGTATGACGTACTGAAGATTATTTCTAAATTTAAACTGGCTGGTATATTAATCGAACAAATATCTTCCCACAGATGCACTCAAGTTTTGGCAGAAAATAAAGCAGGCATAAAGTATGACGAGCACTATTATATTTAATGAAAAAAAGAGGGGAGGAAAAAAACAATTGAGTTCAATAAATCCCATAATTGGACCTCCAACTAATTACATATTAAGAAGATTAACCTTTGACACAAACTTGAGATACAGACAAAGAAGATTCAAACAATTAATAAACTTCTAGTGCTTTAAGATTTCTCAGGTTAACAACTGATCCCTCCCCATTTCCTTCCCCTTCAGGGTTGCAGTTAAAACTATAAATTCTGTTTAATATTCTCTCCCCCACCGGACGACATTTCAGGTTTAGACGAAGCTCTCTCTCTCAATACTCAGGAGAAAATTAGAGTAGTTCCCCATAATCTCATTACGTCGGGGGGGGGAGAGAGAGAAAAGGGGAAAATAACCACGCATTTCGAGACCTTAACTTTTAACAGAAAGCAGCCATGAAGGACAAAGCTGGAGCCTGCTCTGCTCACCGGCCAGAGCAGCGCTGACCATCCCCACTCCACTCCTTTTCCACACACGGGATCGTTTCCAACACGCCCTGCAATAATTATCACACGTGTAATTTAAAAAGCAAGCGCACACGGTCATGTCTGCAACACACCAGCGGTCCTCAGCAAATGGCCCTTCTGCTCGCTCCTTTGCACACAACGGCTCTTTGCGCCGAGAAAAGGTTCTCGGTTCAGAAATTCATAAAAATACTGAATTAATTCTAGCGTGTGAAAAAATATTTCCGCAAGTTGTTTCAAGAAAAAAAAAAACATATCTGATTAACACACATGGATTTTGAAGTGTTTAGCGGCGTTACTCGATTCACTGACTAACAGGCAGTAAAAAAAAAAAAATCCACAATTAAAAAAATTTGGTTTAGACCTGTTAGAAAATGAGGCATGCGCTGGTTTAGGAGGTGTCCACTGCTAACTTCTACCATACCCAGATTAAGAGAGGTTATTACCCCTTCTTACCTTTTAGTCTTTTCTTTATGGGGCTCTTTGGCAGCTTTCGATTCAGTCTTGCTGTAAGGAAACAAGTGAGTATTTTGTCTATCGTGTAGGGGTCTTTCTGACGTGTTCCTTTCTTATTTTAATGCTCTTTTTTTTTGTAAATGTACCCGTAATTTCACGAATCTGAATACGAAAAAAATCTCACACGGCCAAAAAAATTAAGGTTTTTTTGTTGTTGTCGTCTGTTTAACCCCCCCTCAAAAAAAAAAAAAGTCTGCCACACAGGAGATGAAAAAAACAACAGATCAACAGGAAAACACTATCCAAGTAGAAAAGCAAAGAGCTTCAGTGTTATCCAGCCCAGAGAAGTGCAGCAAAAGCAGGTCCAATTCCAAAACAAGCTTTTGATTTCCAGTGAAGCAAAAAAAAAAAAACAACCCAAGACCAAGAAACCAAGACAAAATACACCTTACAGTCCCCAGCTAAATTTTTGCACGAGTGTGTCTTAAATACAAGCTTGCTTTTATGTGTTGCAGCAAAACCCACGAAAGCCAGGATTTGGAGTTGATCGGGATGAGTTCTCGAGTGTGTGTCTTGATGGGTTCTCAGTCCACATGGAGGAGCATCTGAGGGTTTGTTTCTGTTGTTTTTAAAAGTGCAAATTAAAAAGAGAAACTGGGACCCAGCAAATAGTTTTTAAGATGGATCCCCCCCTTCTTTACAAAAGAAAAAAAAAAAAGAAAAAAAAAAAACCAAAAAACCACCCAACCACGGAGCCACGGGGGGGATCCGGAGTCTCACATGGGGCTCCGGGAAGGAGGAGGATCCCGCCGGGTCTCGGGGAGCTCCGAGGAGGGGGCGGCGGACCCGCAGCAGTCTCTCAGGGGAGGAGGAGGATCCGCGTCTCTCTGGCAGGGACCCCGGCGGCGCGATCCGGCCGTCTCTGGGGCGGGAGGAGGAGGAGGAGGATCCAGCAGCCGCTCTCGCAGGAAGGAGCGAGCGCGGGGAGGGGACCCGAGGAGGAGGATCCAGCAAAGTCTTTCACGGAGGGTGGGGGGAGGCGACGGGGGGAGCGGGGGAAACCCAACAGTCTGTCTGCCTCGCTCGCCCAGGGGATCCGGGGGCAGGAGGAGAGCGATCCCTCAGCTCTCTCCCTCTCCTCCGGAGGGATCCGGCAGGCTCTCCGGGCCGGGGGTGGGGAGGGAGAAGGCTGCGGCAGCGGAGGCCCTCGCCGTGAGGCAAGGACCCCGGTGGGAAGGCGGGGGGAGGCCGGGGGGCCGAGGCAGCAGCGTCTCCCCAAGGGGGGGCTGCAGCAGCCGCGCCTGGGGCAGTCGGTCGGTCAGTCAAGCCGGGCTGAGGGGGAAGGGGTGAGGGGGGGGGCCCGCAGCGCCTCTCTCCGTCTCTCCCGCTCGCTCTCGCCTCGTCCGCTCGCCAGGCAGGCTTCAGTGCTGCCGAGCCGCTCCCCCGCTCCTCCGCGCCGCCGCCGCCGCTGCTGCTGCTGCCGCCGCCGCTACCGCCACCGCCAGGGAGGCCGCCGCCGCCGCCGTCCTCGGGAGCAGAGCTGCTGCCGCCGCGGCCATTTTGTTGCTAACTGACAAGAGCCCCGCCAGGCAGCGCGAGACCGCGGGGAGGCTTCGCCGCGCGCTCCCCCCTCCCCTCCCCGCGCTGACCTCAAACAGGAAGTCTGCCCCCCCCCCCCTCCTTCTTCTTCTCCTCCTCCTCCGCCCCCGCCCCTCCGGCCCGCGCGCGGCCACGTGACAGGGGAGCCCCCGCCACATGCAAATGAGCGCGGCGGACGGAGCCAAAGAGCGGCCAGGCCGCGCGCTTACCGGCCACGCCCCCCCCCCCTGCGGCGCGCGCCCTCCCCGCGCGCACCCGCGGGGGGGGCAGAGGGGGGAAGGAGAAGGAGGCGGGAAAGCGGCCAAACACCCTCCCCCTCAAAAAAGGGTGTCACACACCCCCATACCGTGCAAAGGGGTGTCCGTGCATTTCCCCCCCCCCGTGCAAATGAGAGTCGGTGCATTTACACCCCTCCCCCGTGCAAACGAACGCGCATTCACCGCACAAACACCCCTCGTGCAAATGAGTGTCGGTGCTTCACACACGCACACCCCCCCACCCCACCCCCCGTGCAAATTGGTGCATTCACACGCCCCTCCGTGTGTGGGTGGTGGCGGGAGAGTGGCCATTCCTCCCCCCCCCGCAAAGGGGTCAGAGGGGCTTCACCACCACCCCCTCCCTGTGCAAAGAGGTGTTGGTGCATTCACGCACCCCCCGTGCAAATTAGTGTCAGTGCTTCATGCACACTCCGGGTACACAAGCTTCACTCTACAAACCCCAGCAAGGGTTGGGGGGGGGGAGAGGCTCTGCGTGGGCGACCCGGAGCGGGGGAGGGGGGGGGGACGGACACGGAGGTGAAACAGGGTCCTGATGGAGCCCCTCGCCCTTAGAGACAGTGGGGGCCTATAGGCCCCCCTCCTATAGGGGCACCATGTTCTATGGACAGACACCCTTGGGGGAGCCTAGACCTGTACCTATAGACATGGCCCAGCTCCCCACGGTGTGAGCCCCCCCTCAGGGCCAGGCTGCCCCCCCCCCACCCCTCCCAGCCACAGGGATGGGGGCTGCACGTCCCTCCGAAAAATAATTGGAATATTTCCCAAAACGGGGAAGGGCTGGAGGGCTGCCTGCCTGGGCAAGGGGAGGGGGGAACGCCACGTTTCGGGGGGGACTGGCTCCCCCCACCCCCCGTAATAACCACATTAATTGTGTGTGGGTTTAAGAAGAAAGTCAGGATCTGGTCTCCAAGGACGGGAGGAAAAGCAGAATGCAAAAAAGAGACAATTTTTATTTTTTGGAGGGGGGGGGGAGGGCTAAAAATCATGGTGTCTATGTCTTGGAGCGCATCCTCTCCCGTTCTCCCTCCTCTCCTGCTTCCCCCCCCCCCCGGCCGCAGCCCACGGACATCTAAAGCCCCAGCCTTCATTTGCGCAGGCCCTTCCACTTAAATATTAATTGAGTTACAGAGCAGGGCGTTCACTGTCGCGAGTGGGATGACACGCGCAGCGGGAGATGGGGGGAAATAAGAAAAATAAGGTCCCAATGCGGTTTCAGATGCGTGACGCCGTGCACCAAAGCCACCCTTGCCAGCTGGGGTGTCTGGGCAAGCGGGAGCCCCGAGCCCCTTGACCACTGGAGGGAGCCCATATTGTGCCAGAATGCACGACAGAATATAAACTACGTGGAAGACAAAAAAAAAAAAATTAAAAAAATAAAAAAAAAATTCAGATCGTTGTGGTCAGAACAAAGTGGCTTCTCCGGGTCGCACCGTGATCTATATATACACAAAACGTTGCAAAAATCAGATTTAAAAGTCCCATTGTACTTCATCAGCACAAAGAAAGGGAAAAATTATGAAGAACGAGGCTTTTTTGTGGGTTGGGGTTTTTTGTTTTTTTTTCTGAATGCCAGTCTAGCACCTTTCCCCAGGAGGGAATTCAGACGCCAGGATGGTGGCAGACCTGGACCGGAGTGAAAATGCCCTCGTGCCCCTGGGCTCGTGCAAGCCCGAGAGCGGCACCAGAGCCGTCGGCTCCCCCCTCGCTCCTCTTACTTAAATGTAGGTCAGCACCTATAGACTCCTTCCCACAAAGACGGCCCCGGAGCAGCAGGAGGTTGCCACACTGCTGCTTTCGAAAGAGATTTTGCTCTTCTGATAAGTCACCGACCCCAAAGAAGCGGAACGGATGAAGCCACGCGTCATTTTCGCCTGCGTATGGGACAAGCATCCTCATCCTCACCCTCATCCTCACCCCCTCCCCGCAGGAGGCTGCCCCCCACCCACAGCTCTGTCGCACAAAGGAGCCTTCCCGGGCAAACCTGGCCCTAAATTACCTGCTCTGAAAACAGACATGTCTGTCATTCCAAACACACTTTTAAAGCACAAATATTTCCAAGACTGGCGGGCTCCGCAGAGGGACACCAAGTTGCTGGAGACCCTGAAATGTCAAAATGGAATAAAACTGGAAGTGATTTGTGTACCGCTACGTTTTCTTGGCCCTGGCAAAATTACCACTAAGAGCGTGACGTAACCTCAGCCGCACAGACACAGAGAGCCCCTTGTGCTTGATACCCGTGTTCGAAAATACTACCAGGAACGGGTAAAAATGCATTCCAGCAAACCCAAGGTCTTTTACCATTAAACACAGGGCTTTATCCAATGCAAACTCGATTTTTCCCCCCCTGCTTTGGTCTCCCTCCTGAGTTTTGCCCTCCCTGCTCCCTGGGAGCGTGTGCTGCAGTGTTGCAGGGGCCGGTGACTGCTGTCACCACATTTGGTCCATCTGTCCCCCTTGTCCTGTCCGAGCCACCACTGCAGGACCCCGGCTGGGCTTCTCTTGAGGTTTATTTTTTGGAGCTGCTCCATGGTGGGAGCCATAGCTTTACGCATCCGCTGCTGCCTTTGAACTCTCTCCTTCCCCCCAGGGCTCAGGTAGCCTTTTTTTTTTTGGTCACACATGAGTAAGAACAGATGTGATGGAGTGTGAAGGGAAGGAAAAGGGACATAGGATGCCAGCGGTTCATTGCTGGCAGAGGAGAAGGAATTCCTGCGCTTGCACCGCTGCCTCCTGAACCTCCCAATTTCCTCTTACACCCGCGTCTCGGGGAAAGGGCTGTGACCAAAATGTTCCCAGGGGGGTCGACACATTGAACGGATGGGCCTGGGTGTGAGGAACCACACAGACACGGTGTTATCTTTGCTGAGAGAGACGAAGCTAAGCTCAGCAGAGGTCTTCAGGCACAGCATTCCTCCACTGTAGACTTTACACCACTTGGTTGTTTTCCTGTGATCCAACCAAGGGCAAAAGTGGGTCAAGCCAGTCACCAAGCACTTCTCACCAAGCCATAAAAAGCACACACAAAATTCATCTCCAAGCCTGACACCAGCACAAGCCATGCTTCAATGGCAGATGCAACCTCATGCCTTGAGGAGAGTCTGGTCCCTGATGCTGAAGAAGATTTCCTAGAGCCCAGACAGCGTGAAGGTGCACCTGGAAAACCCTCCCGTGTCTGAGCTGGTGCTCAGGGGCAGCGTTTTATAGATGGCCACACTAGGAGGTCAGGATCCAGGACACAAGTTCTTGCCCAGGTTTTCAAGGGAGTTAGGGATGTGCAAGACGCTTGCATTGAGTCCATTCCCTCTGAAGGACACAAACACACCCCTCCTGGCCACCCTGCCAACAACTACAGCTGTGGGGTGAATGCCTAAATGAACTTAGAGGTCATTCTTTTCATGGACAACCTTCTGTGAAAAGAATAACTGTTCTTTGCCCACTTAGTGGGACCATGCCCTGATGTGAGACAACCAGCACCAGGGTGGTTGCATCCAGCTATGAAATGTCTTCTCCACAGCGCTGGCCCAGAAGCCGAAAGGACTCCTGAAAACTTGGTACCCCGAGTTTCTCCCCATCTCTGGCACAGACATTTAACATCCGCAAGCCCACTGCGACAAGCATCATCACGGGACCCTGAAAGCCCATCTATTACCTCTAGGTTGGATGAGCTGGTTCCCCTTTTTTGGGTAATAACCCATTACTTCAAACACTTGCCCGGAAAACGTAACATCTGGATTTGATTCCCTCCCCCACCTGAGAGTCTCCAACCTGTATTTCCCATGAGAGAGATGTAGCACGATGCTAAACAGCAATCTGGCGAGGGGGGAAAACAAGGTATTTTTTATTCTTGCTCTCTGAGCAGAGTTATTGTATAAACAAGAACACAAGTGTCCCGAGGCCAAAAAGCAAGCAAGAAGCACATGACTCTCTACCCTCCTTGCCACAGCACACGCAGCTGCCATAACACGTTCTGCTTATTATCAATAGCTGTTTAACATTAAATACATATCCTACCCTGAGCAGAAAGAGCAGAGCCCAGGACTTGACCCTATAGCTTACCCTATAGCTTACTCTGGGGGAGAGTCAGCAACATTTTTGAGGTTGAAAGATGTGAACGCAGCCCCCTGAGCTAAGTCTAGAGGCTGGAAAAACGCGCCGAGATGCATCGTGCCCCTGATAGCCAAAGTTTCCAAAAATAGGTTTGTCTTGCTCTGTTTTTCTACCTTCATGGCCATCACTTGTTGGTACAAGGGGGTTGGGACAAGCAGAGGGAAGATGCCGCCTGTTCTGCTAGCTCGAGGAGCTCTCACCATCCAGACGTGGCTGCAGATGTTACAGAAAACCCACCATTGAAGGTGCAAAGCCCCAGTAAAATACTGAAGTTGTTACATCTGGCACCGGCGGGCTGGCGGGGGGGGACGCCAAGCCAAGTGTCTGTAATAAAAATCCTGCAGCAGAAAAGGGAAAAAAACCCGATTACCCAACCTTTCAGTGAACTGGGAAGGAGGTGGCAGTGCGTCTTTGCTGAAAAGGCCTTTCAGAAAAAGGCTTTTCAGAGCCTCCTTCAGATTGTTGATTTTTATCTTCATCCCACAGAGAGCCTCACGCAGGCAGGGAAAGCACCGGAGCTGCTTTCCTGATGTGCTCAAGACACAGGATGCTTCTGGTTTTCCTACCTATTTGCAAGTCTCCTATCCCAACGGAAATAAAGCAGAGTCGGAGGCAGTCCACAAAAAGGTTAATTCACTGTATATACCAGTCTGACCTTTTTTGACATGGATAGCTCAAACAGCTGCACCAGAGGGAAAAACCCCAGGGAGGAAAATTCTTCTGAAACAAGTGGTAGGGAGCAGAATATCTTCTAGCACTCCACCAGCTATCAAAACAGCGGTTAAAGGACTTGGGAATACTTCTATTAAAAAAAAAAAAGAACCCAAGTTTTCAGGCCAGGAACTGTCTCCCTTTTGGAGTCCCAGTGGCGGCCGAACACCGTTTCCTTCTACAAACAGCCTTTGGTGGGGTTTTGCAGCAGGACACTATACATGCCACATCTGACCTCCAATGCTAGCAATGACACGTCTGACTTGGGTCTGCTCCACTGCTGGTAGGGGACTCCTTCGTCCCCCGCATGCTAAAGGTGCAGGGATCGCCCACCCTCCCACCCCCCCGTTCCTGGGAGCTTTGGGGCCGCGGACGGCAGCGCAGCAAACGCCTGTGGCTGCAGCTTGTTTCTAAGCAATTCCTGGGCATGAGTTCTTATAGCCCAAGAACCTGGGAGAGATAAAAACGTGATTCTCGAGCAGTTTTGATGGGACCGGGGTGCAGTGGTAAATGTTTTTTTCCCAATGTTCTCGGATAAATTCCACCTCTCTAAAATCTCCCCGTGTTTTCAGGGGGCCATAACATCCACTGCTTCCTTTCTTTGATTAAGCTGGGGAGACTGGCTGCTGCCTTCCATCCCCTTGGTAGCAGAGAACGTTTTGAAGGGGGTTGATGCCAGTATCTTTTACTGCCTGCCTGGGATCTTTGGATGAGAATGCTCTGATGTGATGACTATTGCTCCGCACAGATTTCCCCGGTATCAACACTTCGGGCCAGATCGTACCTCGGGCAGCTTTCTGTGTTCTTGACAGAGCTGATGTGATTTATCCCCGGGGTGAGGAGGTGGGAGAGAAAGTATTGCTTGTGACAGATACTAGTCATGTTGCTTAATGAAGTTTTGCAAGGAGTTCAGAGACAGCGGGAGGGGGTCAAATCAGGGAAGGTCACGCCGCTGGAAGCTGCAGTCCTGAGTCAAGACCTGGCTTCTCCTTAGAGCCTGTCACCCTGCTCCCCACCCGCTGGCAGAGTCGCTCGGACTGCAAAGAATTTATTGACACCCACCCACCATCCCTAAAGTTTTATGGCAATATAGATCCATTAGAAAGCCATTTTACAGAGGTATTAAAATAATGAAGGTGAGGATTAAGAGAGCAGCACGCTCCTTGGAAAACCCACTGATCATAATATACTGCTTTAAAGAAAGTTATTGTGCAGTCCCCTTAAAGAAAGTTATCAATTAGTCACTGTATCAGACATAGGAGAATTGTTCCCTGAAGAGGATTTTAGGAGGAAAGCCATTGACTAAGTGATGAATTTATCACTAGGGGTTGCATGGCTCCATGGATTAAGATGACATGGCACAGAGGACTCGGAGAGCAGACCAAGAGGCTGGTGACTCCTGAGAGGTTCGGGGTGAGATGCCCACGCTGCTCCCAGAAAGAGTGGTGGTGGCAGTCAGGGAGGAGATGTGACACCAGTGGGACTGTCCAGGGGATGGATCAGAGCTCCCATGTGTCCCTCCAGCTTGGGACACTGGGCAGACAGGCCCGTTGCTGCCTGTACCTGCTTGCAGAGAGCCACGGTGTTGGCTCGGGAATGCTACCTCCTGCTTTCCTTCCTTCACATCTCTCCAGACCCTCACCCCGTGCTGCAGAAGGGCAAAGCACTATGGATTTTCTGATACAGATGCCCCACTGAAACTCGGGGACATCGGAACTGCTGTCAAACACGCGTTGGTCGGTGGTGCCTAGGGGAGATTTGTCCATCCCTGCAGCTGAGCTGTGAAACGCCCTGGGGCGAACCAGCGGACAACAAAAGCTGAACTCAAAGTACGAGAGAGAATCCGGCATCTGCTGAGGCCAGTGGGAAGCCTTTCAAACTACATTTTCATACCCTGCAACTGCTCTTGCTTTCTGCTCTGCTCAGGGCTCCCCTGGCTCCCCAGCACGCGTGGTGCATGGATCAACATGCCAATAGACTCCTCCATCCCAGCTAAAAGCTTCATTCTGAATTGACTACAAGGATTAATTATTTTTCAACGTGATTTTTCATGTCTTCTCCTGCAGGGCCCGGGACAATACAATATTTCCCTACAGGAACCTCCTGTGTCCATGCTGGTCCTCTCCTAGCATAGGGACCAAGTGATCTGGCCACTGGAGGATGTCCCCTTCCTCTACAAACATCCCCACCACAGTGTGCTGGAGGTTGCCACATCCGCGAGGATGCCAGTCCTGTTTGCAGTTCAGATGACTGGCCATGGGCAGAGGAAGGAGTCACAGAGAGATGGCTTTTCTTGGTGCAGAAACATCACCTGGTACCATCACATCTAGGCAGGATGAGTACACACAAGCCCATTCCCAACCCAGAAGTCTGGGGGATGCAGCGCACAAGGAAGGGGGTTGTAGCATTAAAAGGTTGGGAATGTTTTCTAAACTTGGGAGAAACCACAGTATTTCTGTAAAACTGGAATAAACTTGCAAAATACTTAGCTTTGACCCAAATCCCCATTTTTCTCGATGCAAAAATGGTTTGTGAGCCAAAGGCTGCCCTCCTCTATTGCTGAGTGGCTAATGGGGCTCCTGGGGTGACCCTGAGCAGTCACCTGCTGCCCACACCTCGCTCGGCTTGGCTGAGAAGCTCGGCGAAGCCCTGACAAATTGCTAAGCTCTCCTGAGATAAATAATCACAAACAAAAATATTTGTGTTTACTGTGGGGATTTGTCTGTGCATAATTATGCATTAGTCATTACCAGGACTACAGGAGAGTTTTACACATGTAAATATGTTCGGTTAATTAGACAGGACTGCTTTTGGTTTGTTCCTTCGTTGCAGTCTGATCCTGAAGTCATCAAACGCTCCTGGATCACGAGTCGGGTTGAACGAGATACACGAGAAAAACAGTTCTCTCCTTGCCTGTAATGCAGCTCTGGTTATCGATATATATTCCTTTAACATCCTTCTTGTAGCTTTTCTGTTCAAGCCTCGAGGTGCTTCATGCACAATGCAACGCAACGCAGCCTTCGCACCGTTCTCTCAAGTACGTGCCTTCAAGGGGAGAGCCAGATGTATTTCTCAGGTAATACAATCTAAGACATTACTTTCTTCTGAAACGTTTTAAAGTGCAGCAGCTTTTAGTAATTTTCTAGCATCTTCTCCTATGTATGACAGAGTCTATTAACGCCATTTGCATGAGAAGTACACAATAAATCATTCATGCGCAGTTTAGTACAGGTTAAGTGTAACAGCCTAACAGTGATTTTCTATAAGAAAATGAGAGCAGCTCATCAACTGGTGTAAATCAGCGTTTCTCCATCAAAGCTACTGAGTCACACCAACTAATCGCTTGGCCCAGGGGAAGGCTTCAGGCAAAAAGGCAGTAAGGGAAAAGCATGATTCCTGCCACACTAGAAGGACTTTTTAGGAGAGCTTCTCTCCTAAAACCCTCTCCAAAGCGACAGCCACACGCGGTGGGACCAACACAGCCCGGCTGGGCCGGGGTCATCGCCCCTCCATTGAAGCTGGGCTGTGGGAAGGCTCCCGGAGCGTTTTCGGGAAGCCAGCCTGGGTCAGGGAGCTCTGACGGAAACCTTTGGCTTGTCTTGGTCACGAGGGTGGGAGAAAGAGCAAATTCCCCAAGAACCTGCAGCTGTCATTTAGGCGAAAGCCTTAAACAACAGCAGGATGGGGTTTTCAGTCAGTCTGCTGTCCAAGCGTCTATTGATCTCCGTTTCACCCATTAGTTATCCTTGGATAACTAATAATAATATATATATATATATATAACTAATAACTAATATCCTAACTAACATTTGGACCACTGACCTAATTTGCAAATGGGAGGAAGCTGTTACCTGCCCCTGGAGCAGCAGGACGATTCTCTCTGGGGGAAGATGCCAGCCGGGGAGGGGGGACCGCCCTGCTGGTCCCTTATCTCCGCAAGGGAAAGGAAATTCCTTTGTGCTGAGGTGGAATTTGTCACCCGGCTCTGGAAATGCGGGCATGAGAGGGGGCCAAGGGGTCCCTGGAGGGGGGTGGTTAAGGCTTTGAGCTGGAAAAAACCCGTGGTGTCCTTCACCAGCACTGAGAACTTCTTCTCTGTCTGCGGGTATAAGCACCGAGAGCTTCAGCTTGCTAACGCGGGAGGTGAACAGCAGTGCAGCTTCGCTGAAAGATGAAGATCTTTCTCCTCCCCCCTTCTTTTTTTATATATATTTTTTCTCTTTTTTTTTTCTTTTTTTTTTTTCCGTCTGGTTCTTGTTCTCGCAGCAGCGGCGTGTGGGACAGAGGCTCATTG
This sequence comes from Gallinago undulata, assembly GCA_026546715.1. Lineage (NCBI taxonomy): Eukaryota > Metazoa > Chordata > Aves > Charadriiformes > Scolopacidae > Gallinago > Gallinago undulata. Next base: position 28,532,948 of record JAOTQQ010000003.1, on the reverse strand, counting down.
TTCCTGCTGCTCAGGAAACACGCTGCAGGACTGATCTTATTAGAGCTGGGGCCATGCCCGGGCCAGCCGGGGGAGCCGGCACATCCTCGGGGGCTCGGTGCGGGGCGCAGAGGAAGGGGCAGCCCCTGTTCCCCACCGCCTTGGCTCACTGGAGACGCTCGGCATCGCTCGCCCAGGGCCTGATTTTTTTGGCAGAGGTTTCAGGGGCTTTGCTGGTGCTCAACGGCTTCGGATCGAGTGCCGGGGAGGTCAAGTTGAACAGCAAAACTCAACGTGAAGATGTAGGAGTGCTGCACCTCTGCTTCGGGAGCAGGGATGTGCTCCTGCAGGAGCAGCGATGCTGCAATGGCACGGAAGAAACATAAACAATGGAAGAAACATAAACAATTCATTTGGTTTTAACCCAATTTGCCAGAGAAATGGGGCTCGTGCAGTCACACTGCTGGGTCCTTCCCACTGTCCCCCACTCATTTTGGAAAACAACATTCACCATGTCGAAAAGTCAGGAAAATGTTAAGTTCCTGCAAATTTTGCATCTAGAGGGAGAAAAGACTGAAGGAGGGTCTCCACCGAGGTGAACGGTTGGCTGTGCTCCTGGTTTCCCAGCCAGGTGGCACCCGGCTGCCCTGCACTGCCCTGTCCTGGCCATGCCACCGCTTGCCCAGGGATGGCAGGAGGAGATGTGGGTGCTGGAGCTCTTCCAGCAGGCAAGAGATAGGGATTTATCTCAGATTTGGAGGAGAGGCTTAATTTATCCCACTCTTTCTGGAACAATTTACTCAGAGGTTACTTGGAAGCTCAGAAGAATCAAGCCAATGTCACCCATGTGGATGGTGTCCTCCCAGGACATCATCAGGATCAGTGATATTTTAGTCATTGTGATTTTGCTATTAAACATGATTTCCATCAGGCGATGAGTGCAGGAAACACAGCACACTGATTCTTGGGTATGTGTCCTCTTTTTGGATGCTAGACCTCCTGTCCCTCCAAAAGACCCAGCTCATCCATGGGCTGCAAGGAAGGACTGTCTCTTACAGACTCATTTTTAATGTGATAGCTGAAATCTGTCCAAGTTGCTCAACTCTGCCTGGTCTCAGCAGAGATGAAGCTTCTAAATGCTCAGGTACTGGATGGGAAGTTGCACGTTCCCAGGCTATCTATTTGTTACTTATAAAGAACATCACTTTGAATGCACTGGCTAAATAAGAACTAATTGTGTTAAAAATTCAGGTTAACGAACGCTGTAAGAAGTAGTCTTAAGGGAAATAAAAGGGAAAAAAATATTCGGGCACTAATGATTAGAGCAAAACCCTGATGTTAGGAGGACCTCGTCTCAGTGGAAGCAGGTTACTCATCTTTTCCAGAAGATACACACATGCATTGCAAAATGTTTATTTTATACTCTCTGAAGTGGTTAATCTACATGCGGAGCAATGAAAAGGTGGCTTATTAGGCTAATTGCTAATAAAAAAAAAAGAAAAAAAGAAAAAAAAAACCCGAAATACTGTGAGCAAATATTTAAAAACAGATGCAGAAGGCTATGAAAACAAACACCATCTCGTTTTTTTTCCATGAAGTTTTCCCACCAGAAATCAGGCAGTTCAAAGCGACGTCCGGTTAATGCGGTACCTCCAGGCTCCCGGCGCTGGAGCTGTTCATTAGCCGCTTCGTAATTCTGTGATGCAGAACTGGATTAATGGAAAGGTGACTGGGAAGCCACCGAGGGACCTGCTAATGATACTGCTTTCGTCCTTAGAGAAGTCCTCTCTAGCCTTGCCCACGTGCGGCAAAACACACACCATCAGGATACAATGCCACATTATCACAAGAAAACACTTTTGAGAGGGGAAGAAGATGTCATCGCAGAGCGGTGCTGGGAACTGGCGAAACCCAAGATGGAAAAATAATTGCATGCATGTTTTTTAATACAACAGGATTCCCCCAAGCTCATTAAAGCAGATGGAAGTTTTAAAACCTGTATTACTTTAAAAATTAATTTACAGCTGTGGGGCTTGGTGGCCCAGAGAACATTAAAATGATAAATCCGGAAAGGTGATGTGAGCAGAAAGGAGGATTACTTTGGTCACAACATGGCCTCTCGAAGCCAGGAAGGGGAGATGGTACAGCTTTCTTGGCTGCCCAGCGGTTACCTCTGCTGTGCCGTTCCTGGGCTTAACCCCAATTTTAAAATATCCTAACAAATTATTAAAACTTCCTCCCAAACCACGTGTGATGCAGAAATGATCTTGGTTGCTCTCTGCTTCATTAGGTACCAGTTTATGTGGCGAGGAAAGCGATGTGACCCAGCCAACGTCTGCTCGCTGGACTGCAGGAGAGCCCCTGCAGAAGCCGGACCTCAGCATGGGCTCAGGTCCCCCTTCGAGGGGCTGAGTGGCTCCATGGCTGCGTTCCCCACCCTGAAAAGAGCCCGATAGACTCAGAAATGCCCTAATTTCCCCTGCTTGGCAGCAGCATCCGAAGACAAGCCGTGCCTGTCTGAAACCACGGCAGCGTGGCGGCGTGCCCGAGGGCCAGGACGGGGAGGGGGACAGGCTCTTGCACGGTTCCTGGCGTGCCAGGTCAGTGTCAGCCGGGGAATCCTTCACCCCACACAACCATCCCCCTCGGCTGGGGCATCCTCAGCTGGGGCATCCTCAGCTGGGGCATCCCCGGCTGCAGGAAGGGCCAGGGACAGTGGGACAAAGAGGGGGCAGCTCCTCCAAGCCCCACCATGGATGGACCATCTTTTTTTCCCCGCTGTGTGTTTGTACGACGCCAAGCAGTGAGCGTCGGGGTGCGTTAGGTACCGCAGAACAAAGGCTGGAGGCAGGTTGCATTCAGCTCCCACCAGCTACCTCTGTTTGCTGGGAAGAAAGGAGCCCTTTGTCTGGAAACGGCAGCTACTCCCACGAAAACACGCACGGGGCGTCTGCGGGTGCAAAAGCCCGTGTTATCAGCAAAAGGGATTTTGCACAAAACGGTGCCTGTTCCCGACGGCGATAACCTGGCTGGTGTGTGCAGTGCGAGCTGCAGGGCACCGGGAGTAATTCCCAATTACCCACAGCTTTGGGTGCAGCATCAGGGATGAAATCACACCCCGGGAACATGCATGGCCCCGGCAGAGCCCACGGAACACACCCGCTCCAACCAAAGGTGGGCTACCCGCCGGCATTCCAGCTGCAGAAACACCAGCCAGGCCGTGGGACCAGCCCACGTTAACATTTATCCATAATTCCAGCTCCCGGCTCGGTGCTGGCCCCGGGAAGGCGCAGACGTGGCTTGGGCTCCCGCACACCCCTGCATCCCCAGCGCCGGCATCGCCCCGCCGCCGTGCCGGGAATTCCCTGTTCTGGGCTCCCCAGTTCCAGAGGGACAAGGATCTACTGGAAAGAGTCCAGCGAGGGGCAATGAAGGTGATTCGAGGATTGGAGCATCTCCCTTATGAAGAAAGGCTGAGAGAGCTGGGACTCTTTAGTGTGGAGAAGAGAAGGCTGAGGGGAGACCTTATCAATGCCTATAAGTATCTAAAGGGTGGGCTGAAGGAGGAGGGAGCCGGACTCTTTTCAGAGGTTGCCAGTGAGAGGACGAGGGGTAACGGGCACAAGTTGGAACATGGGAGGTTCCACTCAAATATGAGAAAAAACTTCTTTACAGTGAGGGTGCCAGAGCCCTGGAACAGGCTGCCCAGGGAGGTCGTGGAGTCCCCTTCTCTGGAGATTTCCAAGCCCCACCTGGATGCTCCTGAGTAACATGCTCTAGCTCTGGGCAATCCTGCTTCAGCAGTGGAGTGGGGCTAGATGGTCTCTACGGTCCCTTCCAACTCTAATAATTCAGTGACATTCAGTGAAAGGGGGTTTGACCCTGCAGAGAGTATTCCAGGGATCCCCGGGCTGTGCCGGGCGCTGCCCAGACGCGCTGTGGGACCTGCAGGTGTAAGGAACCCAGTTACTAACGGGGAGAGGGACAGCTCTCGCCCCGGACGCCCCTTCCCACCGCCCAGCCAGCCTCTCTGCTGCTGCCTTTATTATAACGGGCTTCTCCTTTCCTTCTCTTACCCGACAAATTAACTTTAACAGTAAATTGACTTTATTCTTCTGCTGGTTAGCCTATCAAATGGGAGCAAGGCAGATTTTTCTGCTGGCCCGTTAAGGGGGGCCCCGCGCCTGGCCAGCAGCGCGCCGTGACTCACAGGGTTTCAGGCTGCCTATTGAAGGGATGGGAGCCCGAACAAAGCCCCCATTCACTCCAGGGCTCTGCTAGTTTTTCTTTGAGCCCTCACTCGCTTTATTTTTATTCTTTCCCAAACATTGTTGGCTAATTTCATTGACAAAATTCATAACTCGGCGTTGGAGAGCTCGCCCCTATTCAGCTACGAGCGCTGGGCCGGGGGGGGGGTTGTTTTTCTTTTCCACGCTGCCCATCTTGCCTCGGTCTCTGCATCCTCCCAAAGCCAGTTTCCAGCCTCTGCTATGCTGAGGGACATGGCCCTGTGAGATGGTCCTCAGCTTTCGGATGGGGAAGAAAAGATCTGAGCCCAAAGCACGAGGGCAATGCTGGGGACAGCATGGATGGGACCAAAATCACGCGCTACAGAATTGAGCGACCCTTGGAGTTCACAGCAAATACTGAAAAACAACAGCCTATTTAGCTTTTAGATCTGCAACGCATCCAGTCCAGTTAATTACAGCTATTTAAAAACATCTGCATTTCATAAAGAACCAACTTGCCTTCCCCTCAGGCTGCCCCTCCTGAGACATCTCTCTCCGGGCTGCCGGGTTACACAGTCGTTAGAATCCCCAAGTACCTGACATCACCCCCGAGTGCAGTGCATTATGGTTTCAAAAGCAAGAGAAACAGTATTACTCAAGATGAGTCCGAGCCAAAAATCCCAGCTCCAAACACCAGAGGTTTTTTGGCAAAGTTGAGAGCCGGAGCCCAGCGCGGCAGCTGGGGCCCCCGTGTAAAGGTTACAGATGCAGAACGGAGGAGTCAGTTTGTGCTTTGGTAAAAAAAGAGGACATTTCCCCTGCCTGCTGACCCGGGGGGGTTAAATACATGCAAGCAGGGAGCAGGGCACTAATGCAAGCCACAGCATTGGCTTGGCAATGATCAGTACAAAAACTGAGCTGGAGGCCAGAAACAGCCTTAGCCAGAGCCAAACTCTCCCCCCAAAACCAGCTCTGCCCTTCTGCTCTCCCAGGGCATCACTGGGAGATCTGCAACCCTCGTCCCATCCACACGCAGGAGCTGCTGCCAGAATATTTGCCAGACCATCGTTTTGGAACGGGATGCAGGCTGGACCACAAGCAGCCTCCCGTGGTGGGAGCGGGCAGGTAACACCCCAGGCATCCACCTGCACCAGCCCAGAGGACACCCCAGAAAGTCCTGTCCCGGGCAGGCACTAACACCAGCACAAGATGTTGTGGGCTTGTTCTCTTCCAGCTGGGAGGAGGCAGAGTCTGCCTCTAAAGAACCTGCAACAGGCTTATATATATATATTATATATACTCATACAAGCATACATACATAATGTATACGCATCACTCGATTTACAGCCACCAAAGTGCACTCAGCTGGTACCTAAAGCAAAGTCCTTAATGGTGGTGTTTTACACAGCAAATCCCTTTTCTCCTGGGGGGGGGGGGGGGGGGG
>JAOTQQ010000003.1:28502800-28525289 GCA_026546715.1 Gallinago undulata | reverse complement strand
GAGGGGTTCAAGGCCAGGCTGGATGGGGCTTGGAGCAACCTGGTCTGGTGGGAGATGTCCCTGCCCAGGGCTGGGGGTTGGAACTTGATGATCTCTAAGGTTCTTTCCAACTCTGACCATTCTGTGATTCTATGACTCTATGTCCAATGCTGTGGGAGAGATGGTGTGATCAAGGTGATGCTCCTGGGGTACCTCGGACTCGCTGTGACTGGGCAGGTCACCTGAGGTGTTCCCTGGGGCTGGATGGGTGCCCTGCTCTGTTTCCCGGGTCCCGCGGATGCAGGGCCACCAAGGAAATCCCCAGGGAGAAGCAGCCCAGCCCCGGTGTGCTGGGAGGTGGCTGGCAGCCAGCCTTCCCCTTGCAACTCTCCCTCAACTTTGTAAGCCTCCCAGAGGCAGCCTGCCATTCCCAAAACGGGAATGATTCCTTAAGAGAAGATGAGAAGTCTGTGCTTGCTTATCTTTAAAGAACAATTTACCAAAAAAAAAAAAAAAATAATCTACTTTTGAGACCTGCTTCTGATTTCCTGGCTTTCACCTCCACAAACCACCCTCCCACCTCTGCCACATCTGGAACAGCCTGGCCATGTGCCTGAGTAGTGCTCCCCCCTGGGGTGCTGGCTCCTTTCTGCTTTCTGGGGGTTATATCCCATCAAGGACAATTAAACATCCATTGAGTGCTGCTCCTGGGTGGCCTTTATCACGTACACGATAGCTCTGGGTGCTACAGGGGGCAATGCAAAGCCCCATGGATGGGGGGAACAGGGTCCTGGCACTGTGGGCCATCTTCTTGAAGGACCTTTTCACTAGTGGTGCTGGGGATTATTCTTCAATTAAGTCTCTTCACCAATTTTTTTTCTCTCCTTATTGCCCTTCCCTTCTCCCCTCTGTAATCCTTTCATCCTGTGTCGGGTTTGGTGTCAGGACCCCAAGGCACTAGCCCTCACCCCCTGCCTGGGATGCTCAGACATGGGTCACACCAGCTCTTGTCCAACCTGGAGCATCCCAAAAAAGCCCATTGGTGCAACGTGAAAGCCACAACGCTCCTTGTTACCTCTCCAGAAAGCCCGAATGCCAACCTTCCCGTGGGCTTTAAATCACTGTGGGCTTTAAGTTGCACGATCAGAGCTTAACACCCAGTTTCCCAGTGCCCAGCTGGGTGTTTTCCCCACCATTCCCACATCTTCACAGGGATGGGGAGGCACAGCCCGGCTTGGCAGAATGCTCTGTCTTTAGGGCAAATACATCCTTCAATGGGAAGGAAAATGATTTGTCTTTCTACATGCAGAAAAGATCTATTAAAAAAAAAAAAAAAAAGAAGCTTATTATATACCAGAATACCTTCCTCCCTCACCAAAGGTCAAACTTAGATCCAATTTCAGTCAGGAGGGAGACGTCTGTCAGACAAGCACTAATCACTATTTAGTATTCATATTCACCTATTAGAAGCTCCACGCTGTAAACATGTCTATGAATTAACAAGGCATCTGGCCTCTCTTATACAATATGAGCAGCTTGGATCATGAAGTGTCTGCAGAAAATAAAAAGTGCCTTCCATCTGTCTCTCCCAAATATCACTGCTATCACCAAAGCAAACAGACCCGCTCTTCCAAAGCACCGCGCGTCCCCCTCCCCCAGAACGTGTTAGTCAAACAAAAACAAGCATTTCAGGGAGAGCGCTTGACAGATCTGAAATGGCTCCGAGGAGCGAGGCGCAAATTAAGAACGGGGGAAAAATTAGCTGAAAAATAACTGGGGGGGCAGGGTGGGGGGGGAAGAAGAAAAGCTTCCTAATAACAAAGTCTCCTCTTCGCACTCTGAGTAATTATTCCTAGCGCTGGCACTGCCGACACGGTGAGAAGGTCAGCGCTGCCCGGCAGAAGATGCACGGGCACGCTGGGACCCGTGCCAGGGCAGAGCCACCCGCGGGAACAGAGCCAGCCACCCTCTCAACGCTCCTCACCCGGGCAGATGTGGGGTTTGGGGTGGGTAAAACAAACCTGCCTGGCTCCGTCTCTGCAGGTGAAGTGGGGTGGGTGCTCTGGGTGGGACCTTCTGCCCAGTCCTCCAGCGGTCACACCATCGGGGCTCGCAGTGGAGGAGGTCGCTGCGGGATGCTGATGACCTTGGAAGGGCCACAGACACGCCTCAGTTCTGCTGCATGAAAAAGGCAAAACCCAGCCAGTTTTAAGCCATCCAGACTGTCCCGGGTGAAGGGCACATCTCTGACTGCTGGGGAACAGCTCAGCTTCAGAGATACCACCAGAGCAGACTGCAAGCCCCATCCCGGCTCCACAGGCTGTTTTCTCCTTCTAAATCAGAGCACTTCAGCTCATGACTCTGCTCCCCAGTTGTCTATGAGGAATAAACAAGAGCTAAAGGTGGGTGATTTGTGCCTATTCCCAATCCACAGGGAGAAGGGGTGATTCCAGAGGAGCTGTGGTGGTGCAAGACATCAAGACACGCTACTGCTATCAACTAGGAATTGCCCTGATGGGTCACAGGAGGGGACAGCTGCCCTTGCGATGGTCACCTCAGCGTGGTGGGTCTGGCTGGAGGCTGTCACTCATGGGACAGAAGGACCAGCAGCAGAACTAGGGCAGGAGACCTCCCATCCCCGCAATATCCAGCTGCTCCCCTTCTCTCCATGTTCCTCCCATCTCCCTGCCTTTTTCTCCCCTGTTTCCCAGTTCACTCCAGATTTCAGCTCCAGTGCTTTCTAGGAAAACAAGCTGCTGGCAAACAGAGCAGCTTGCTGCTGGCTTAGCTCTTGCCAGGGTCTGGGATGGGACCTGGGGAGGGGAGATTGTCACTTTTGGTGGCAACTGCTCACCTGAGGGACTCCCAGGTCCCCAGGACACCGCTGATGTCCTCGCTGGCGCTGGTGGCCTTAAACTAAATCCAGCTCCTGCACCTCAAGGGAAGGGAGGGTCTACTCTAAACCCCGGCTTTGTTTTCAGAAGATAAATTTAAACCAAGAGGAAGGAAGAATGGGGTTCATAAATCAGGCAGGCCTGAAAATGAGGCATGAAAAATGAATGAGCAGAGCGCGGGCGCAAGCGCCGCGGCCCCGACCTGCTCCACTGACAGAGCCCACCCGTGGCTGGCAGCCCACAGCCAAGCCCTCCCTGCGGCACGGAGCCCACCAGCACCACTGAAGACAGACCTGCTGGCTCCCTGGTAAATTTTTTTGACTCTTACTCAGTTTTTATTCACGCCAAAAACACCCCACTTGGGTATAAGCTTGAGCTGTCTGGAGTACGATGGGGCTGGGTGGGCTCCAACCCATGTGCTCAGCAACGCTGGGCTCTGCCTCCTTCCTTTAGCCACTTCCAGGCTTAAGCAATGTTTTTTTTAATAAAAGGCCAACTCTTTGGATTGTCTGAAATGTTGAAGCATAAAAATGGGGGAGCAGAGGGAAGTAATGGCTTTCTGGGTGGTTTTCGCATCACAGATGAGAGAAAGAAGACAACCAGGATGTTCTCAGGTATCTTAGGAATAGTCTACATCAGGTATTAGCCTCTCTCAGCTTCCTCCCTGGCCAACTAGCTGCTCCTCTAACAACAATACAGAGACATGAGCTCCTCCTAATCATCCTCTGGGTGAGCCTCTCCCTGGGAATGGGAATTAAGGCCACCCCGACGTCGGGAGGTGGATCTGCACCTCCGCCACAAGGCTTTGGTGTGTCGAGTCCCCAACATCCAGCCCTAGTTCCGATCGATGCAAAACCCTCACAAGTTGGCAGCCTCCAGAGCGGGGTCCAAGAGCGTTGGTAATCGTGTCCACAGATATTTGTGCTTTACAAAGCAAAAAGGCTCCCACCAAACAAACCCAACGTGGCTGCGTTTGGGACCTGAAAATGCAGGTTCTGAAAATCCCCGCCTGTGGCATTTGACGTGTAAATATCTCAAAGAAATCATTCAACCCATGGCTCAGGAGGAAACGGTGGGAGAGTGGCTGGTGGCTGAGGGGCAGCCCAGAGACACTGCTGAGCTGGAGAAGGCTGGAAGGAGGGAGGAGAAAGAATTAAGGTGGGGAAATGCAGTTTTAGCCCCCTGTAAGATGGTCTGAAGTGGCCCCATGTGGGGGGCCTGGTGAGTGAGGAAGGGTCTTACTGAGTGTCACCACTCAAAACATCAGGATCCTTCATTACATCCTTCCACTGGGGAAAAGGTTTTGAAAAATACATGTTTTCCTTGCCGTAAGGATTTAGCTACCTCTGATACACCATTTGAACCGCTGCAGAAATCTGACAAAAGCTTCACAGTGGCCAGAGCAGCCCGGCCAGCTCCAAGGCCAGGACCCCACCCCTGTGTCCTACAGGACCTTAGGACAGGAGTGGCCGTGGGTGGCTTTTCCCAGCCCTGGGGCTGCCCTCCGGCCACACTGCTGCCTGACCCCAGTCCCGGGCCACCAAAACCAATAGGGAATTTGTCACCGGCCTCAGTGGGGAGGGCTCGGGCTCTGCACACACAAGGAAACCCTTCGAGCATGAAAGCTAATTTAAAAGGAGCTCATCTCCTTCTGTTCAGAGACACGGAGCAAGGAAAAAGCATGACAGATTTTGGTATATTTTACCTGAATTATTGTCCACTGGGGATTGAGCTGAGACCACAAACATTATTTCACTTTCTAGCCAGGCTGCAGTGATGAATATCGGTTTCAAAGGAGAAAAGCTGGGTGGTTCTTGTTTCTAATCTTGAGTCGTTCCTCCTCCTTCGGAGGTTCAGCGTGAATATCACAGAACTCGGGCACCGAAACAAAGACTTCCATCCCTTAGTACAGCACACAGGCCAGCAGATAAATGCAGCAAAGTTTAAACCACACGTATCAAAATGCAACAGAATTTCGCACTAGGCTCTGTTAAAAATATTCTGTTTAATTGATTTTTTAAAAAAATCTATTATGCTGCTCTAGGCACAGCTATTGATCTGCAGTGCTGGAGAAGTAATGAAGAAGCCTTCAAATCAATAAGGCCAAAGTATATCTCAAACTGTATCTGCTCCACCAGCACAACAGGGACGTGGGCAGTGAAATTCCCCAGACGGGGCCGGGAGTATGAACAAACCTGTTCTGATGACTGCGAAGATTTATTCCTATTGGCATAAACATAACTAATGAAACCCCGACGACTCTTCACTTCCCTGAAAGCTGATAATATATCGCGGTGCTCACAATGAAATGAGCAAGAACACATTTGCAAAGGAAGGAAAAAAAAAAACCCAACTCCCTCAACCGTGAGCTGTATTTTCTTCTTGGTGCCCTTGATTCTCCTCCACCCCCTTCCCTCCGCCAGGATAATATTTCTTCTTGGAGCTCTCGTACGGGTTTTAACGCGGCTTTTATAAGTCTCCAAGGCTGGAGTTTTAGGTTTTCTTTTATCCCTCGCTGTCAGGATGGAGTAGGTAGGCAGCTAAAATCACAGGCTGATAATATTGTTTGGGGCTAACAGCCTTATCTTATCTTGTTCGTATTATTCATATTACCTTAGATAAGCCACCTGGGGCCGCACACCAGCAAGATTCAAGGAAGTGACCTCATTAAAGTTCAGACGTCTATTTACTGTAATAAGAACAGCTGGACTAACACAGCCACACTTTGAACTTGGCTGGCACTTTCCATCCCCGGCTTTGACTTGATCCGTTTCACACTTCACAGCACAGAGGAACGGCGGAGCCGGAGTTAATCAGCATCTCTCTTTTATTTTTCTTCCAAAAGGCCTGGGATTACAGAAAGGCTTTTGCCCACTGGACGCCCAGTGTTTTTGCAAGGGCACCCAGAGAACCCCCAGACACAGGCTGCAACCCCCCCCAGAATCTGGGTTGCTTGGCTAAAAGCATCTCGGTGATGGGGAAGAGCTGCTCAAAACACAACCGACATTTTATTTCCCGGCTAAAGCTGATGTTGGGAGAGGGATCTGTGGTTCAAATAGTCACGGCAGCAGAGGCAGCACAGGGGCAGGTTTGCCTCTGCACAAGTATTTCCTTCTGCCCAGCTCAGGCCTTGGGGTTGGCAGGAATAACCTCCAGGGAGGTTTAAATCAGCGCAGCCGTGGTGGGGGCAGAGACTGAGCTGCTTTCATTGCAGGACACGGGGGGACAGAGGGGCACAGGTTGGTGGCAGCGCTGGCTCCAGCCCCAGGAGCACACACGGTGCTGCGCTGGCTCCAGCTGAGGACGACGACAGTCACTGAACACTCCAGTCGCTTTGAACCAGCAAATTAATCTAATTTTTTTCTTTTTTTTTTTTCTTTTTTTTTTTTTAAAAAAAAAAAACTGAACCTCCGAAGTTTAAAAATATGGTAATGCAATTAGTGGCTTTGGCAGGCTAATGAAGCCACTTTAAACCCCTGCAAAAATACCATTAAAAGAGAATGCTTAAGAGCCTCTTCAAACTTTCCAAAATGAGAAGTACGTTCGTATTCAGAAGATGCCAATCTAGTCTCCTTTCTCCAAGGTTCAAGATTAATTAGGGACTTGTTTAGTGCATGAATGAGGAAACAAATGAACTCTTGGATCGCAGAGCACTGGAACCAATTTTTTAATCATTTTTTTTCTTTACAATTACATTCCTATCAAGAAAGTCTTCATTAGACTTTCTGTCACGGGGCCACATCATGTCAGGTAACTATTACAAGTGCTTGGCTTTCACCCAAAGATTGAACAATATGAATTTTCTCAGAAATAAATACGTGAGATATATATTTAACGCAATATTTTCTCATTAAAATGCTATTGCATTTTCATAATAAATACATATAACCCTTCCTCCAATACTCCCTCAAAACAAATGATTTAGAAAAGACCAACGATATCTTCCTCTTTCCAAAACCAGCCTGGGTATTTAAAGATTACCTTTGAGAAATATATTAATGCCTGATACAAGAAGCGCCATACAATAGAATGAGATTACTAAGGTAAGCAATAATAGATAGGAAGAGCGTGAATATGTTCGAGACTAATTGTTAAAAGAATGGGTTTTGCATGTTTAGTGAAGGAGAAAGGAGAAAGGAAACTGCTCTTTTTTTTTTCGAGAAGATTGGAGGGACTGGTTTGGCTAATCCCATCCAGAACGAGCTGCAGATTTGGATCAAAACCGTACCAAAATTCAAGCATTTTCCAGCCCTACTTCTGCTCACAGTAAAGATCAGCACAGACCTCACTCTTCATCACTCCCTTACCCGCACACGAGATTTGTTTTGATGTTGAGAATTTCTCCAGAAAAAAAAAACCCAAAGCATTAAAATAGAATAATTTGCAAAAAAAAGGGGGGGGGGGGAAGGACATTGTGCCCTGTCATACTGGGGTAAACCTAATCGCCGTAGACATGCTAAGAAAGGGAAGAGAAACTCTAACAAGGTTGTATTGCAAAGCAAAGACACCAGACGTATGCCACAGTGAGAGCAAACACCGAAGATACTGTTTCTGCACTGCTGGTTAGAAGCTTTTACTTATTAAAAAGTTTAATTGCAGCAAGGTGAGCTGTGTCCACAATTCAGCCTCGTGCTGCGGTGTCAGGGGCTCCCTGGGAAGGAGAAGTGGCCTTTGCTCACGTGGCTCTTTGGGGGGACTCATGCATACCCATGTATGCCCACCTCTTTTCTTTTTTTTTTCTACGAGTGATGAAGAGCACGAAGATTCAACCCATAACCCAACGCTCATGATGCGGGTGTAACGATGACTGGCAGATCTACTTACTCTTTCCCATTAGTACCCATTTATCGTTATCTGGACCTCTACCGGGGTGAACAGATAATGTTTTCCTAAGTGGAAAGGCAAGGGTATAATTTTCATAGCTGATTTGTTCATTTCTACCTCTCCTCTGTCCTTTGAGCAATCGCAGATCAGGTCTACGCTTCCCAGGACACCCTGCTATAGGCATTTATAAATAAAGCAGTGCATCACCTCTTGACCACACTCCCTAACCCTGTTTCTATCGGGGACCATAATAAAGTCCACGCAATAGATACTCCTGATGGAGGGGGCAGGTCACAACACCCATTTCATTTGTTACTTCCCTAGTGTGAGCAAAATTTTAAGATACATGGGGAGGAGAGGATTTTACTCCAAGACCGTAAGCACTTGAAGTACCTTTTCGCAGTAACCATGCACAGGCACAGAAATCCAGAATTTTTTTTCTTATAGAGCCCACAGCACATCTCTAAGAAACCAGCAGCAGATAAATCAGTGCAGCCTGAACCTGAACCATGGAGAAGGTGTCCTTCTGCAAGTGTCCTGGCACCAACACACCTCCAGCCCAGGCCCTGGGCACAAATTGCAGGGAAACCCTGAGCTGGCTGGACACCAGAATTATTCCTTTCAAGACCTCTCCTTACATTATCTCTGGAGATCCACATCCCAATGACCCTTAAGTCACTAAAGGAACTCGTTTGTTGGACTTAAACCAATTCCTGGCGGCTGGATTGTCTCCATCATAAAATCTGGCAGGTTACAGCCTCTGTCCAGGAAATCCCAGGCATCAATACCTGTTCTTTCCCGGATCAGACTAGCAAAGGCTGTACGAGGAAATCTCCTTTCAACCACCCTTAGCCAATGGTACTAGGCTGTAGTGATGACCAGATTGATTTTCACTTGTCTTAACCATGGGGTTCTTGCTCTGTAAGGGTGTCTCTTAAAGTAGAGACCAGGTACAGCATTTCCACTTGTGTTTCAACCTGTCTTAACACAGGGTGGAGAGGGGGGAAATTAGACCCAGACTGCCAGAGTACCCAATATCTCCTCAAAAAGGGTACTGCAGCTTTCACGTGAGCACTGTGAGTCTGGTACCACCAAGCGATGCTGATGCTAAAGCAGTGCCATTTAATTAGTGCAAGGAGAGCCAAAGTTTTTAAAAAGAAAGGAGCTGGGATGCTGGTGGAAGGGTTAGGGGATAATGAAAGACTCTGCCAGCTGGCAGTGAGATGCACAGACCTCAGCAAGCCGTACTCCAGCGGCTGCACTGTCACGGGTCACTTATTTGCATCAAAATGAGGAAAGACTTGGTTGAAAGAAAAGAAGGGCCATGCAAATCTACCATTCTTCTTGTCCCATTATAACCCTGGGGGCCTTGAACCAAATTCAGCGCAACTCTGGAGATGTTTTACTTTCACCAGAGTCCGAATTTTGCAGCTCAGATCCCTGCTTGTCATTAAAATACCTGTTTGAATTAAGCAACAGTTTACCTTGTCCCAATAAACACATTTTAAGTCAGAGAAGGATCTAAGGAAAGCTGATATTCCCCGAGAGGATGAGACTGTTTGAATGTGGGCGTTCGGGGACCAGGCTAACTCTAACGACCAGGCACAAGGGTGATGCTCTGTGACCACCGCTTTATTCTAAGTTGCCTGGATGGGCAAAGTCAGCACCCGCCCCGAGTGTGCCTTGCTGAGAGTGACAAACGGCGTTGTAGAAAGCAGGAGCCAGTGAAGAGGAGCTTTGCATCGTCAGGCATCGATCACCAAAGGGCATGTGCCTGGAGTAACTCTAAAGGAGAGATCTCCCTTTGTGCACATCAGCTATTGCCAGCCTCCTGGCACCCTCCAGCCTGGCCTTGTCCTGAGCAAAACCTGGTTCTGCCTGGCTTTGTCTTTAAAATGCTGGCTCCTGCCTGCTTAAGTGGAAATATCGTATATCTGCTTCTGTGTTTTGGTGGGTCTCGCAGCATTTGATCACCCTGGGTATTGGCAGACCTATGGCAGGTTTCATGAAGAGGTCCCTGAGCAATGGCCAGAGAACAGCAAATCCTGGAAGTGGAGCAAGGGAGGAGAATTTGCAAGATGCTGTGCTTTGACTCTGCGGGTCAAGAATATGGAGAAACGGCTACAGCTGGACTCTAAATAACCAGGTTAACTACCCTCTGCAAATAGACAAAACCTGCTGCCCTGAACCCTGCTGCTCTCATAGACTTTTAATAGCTTCTGCAATAAAACCCAGTGAGTCCCAAAGGAGAGCTCTCCGTTTATTCAGAAAGATGTTGCTAAATTCCCATACACAACATATCCCACCTCTGGAATACGTGCCTCTTCCCTAGCAGCTCTCCTTCCTGCCAGCCAGGTAAAGGCAAGGCATACAATCATCTGTGTAATCTGATTTGCAAGGTTAACTGCCCTGGATCATAAATACGCAGGGATTTATGACCATGAAGGTGAGCTACCTGAGGCTTCAAGAGAAAAGCACCACGCTCACATCTCCCTTCTCTCCGACTTCTAAAAAAGGGAAAGGAGGATGTCGAGATCCAGAAATTACCACGCCGTAATGGAAGATCCTCAGATAGACTTGGTTTAATTATACAGTTCTATCATTTCCTGAGTGTTCCCCATCCCATTAGGAAATCACGGCAGTAACTCAGCTAACGGATTGGCCCTGTGCAGCAAACACCCGCCGGGGCTGCAGGCTCCCGGCACGGCATCGGTGCCAAAACTCTGTGGCACTCGGCCGGTGGGGACACGGCTCCTCTCCTGCCGCAGAGAGGGGGCTTTCTCGCTCAGAGGAACATCCCTGACAGGAGAGACAAGACCTTTGTTACATGCAAAGGAAAACCCATGGCTCATGCTGGAGGGAGCCCCGCGGTCCAGGCTCTCCGGTGGGAAACATCCTGGGGCTGTAGGGTCCTGAGGGCGGGTGAGAACTGGACACAAGGAGATACCCCACCTGGAGTACCCCACCTGGAGCACTGTGTCCAGCTTTGGAGTCAGGAAGGACATGGACCTGTTGGAACGGGTCCAGCAGAAGGCCACCAAGATGATCAGAGGGCTGGAGCAGCTCTCCTATGAGGACAGTCTGAGAGAGCTGGGGTTGTTCAGCCTGGAGAAGAGAAGGCTCTGGGGAGACCTCAGAGCAGCCTTCCAATATCTGAAGGGGCTACAGGAGAGCTGAGGAGGGACTCTGTGTCAGGAAGGGTAGCGACAGGACAAGAGGCAACAGTTTAAAACTGTAAGAGGGGAGATTTAGATTAGATATTAGAAAGAAATTCTTTACAGTGAGGGTGGTGAGACCCTGGAACAGGTTGCCCAGAGAAGCTGTGGCTGCCCCATCCCTGGAGGGGTTCAAGGCCAGGCTGGATGGGGCTTGGAGCAACCTGGTTTGGTGGAAGGTGTCCCTCTCCAGGGCTGAACTCGATGATCTTTAAGGTCCCTTCCAACCCAAATGATTCTATGATTCTATGATTTGTTGCACAGGAACAGGAGGTAAAGGCTGTTAAAGCAAAATATCGCTCACAACAAAAAAAAAAAAAAAAGATTTTTTTTTTTCACATTTCTTTCTACAAAACGGCACGGCTGGAAGGCGGAGGCAGGGGCCGTGCCTCTGTTCAAGTGAGCATCGGGTGCGACACAATAGCAGGGGAAGGAAGAGCGAAGGAAGGCCTTAAATCAGGCACCAAATCTCTTCAAACACCGCGTTTTCTGTTCAGCCTTTCAGCGCTTCACTCGTCCTTGGCAGTGGGGCTGACCTGGTCACTTTTCCCTTTTTACTCCTCGCTGCCACTTTCCACGGCGTTTTCATGAATTAACGCAGCAGTGTGGTTTTGTGCTTTACAGATGGAAAATAAAAAGCAAGCCCTTTCCTATTTAAATAGAGACATGTGGCAGCTGACATTTCTTGAAAACACTTTGACTCATATTAAGCTTTGTAGGTCCTTTTATTATCTTTAAAGACTAGTTAAAAGCGTGTCTACGACGGCAGGCAAAATGGAGGCAGGCAGGCAGCCTACCTGGGGGAGGCAGAGGGGGACGGAGACATCTCTGGCTCCGGGCTCCAGCCCCAACCAGTTGCAGAGCTACTGGGACACCCATCACCTCCTGCCTGGGGCCAAGGGGGGGTTTATAGGCACAGCAGCTCAAAACCCAACAGGTCTCATCCTCCCTTTTGTGTTTAACTACAAAGGGGGCTGGGGAGAGAAGACCCGGAGAGCAAGGGAGGAAGAGGAGGCACTTCATTGTGTGAAGGATTTGGGGAGTTTTTTTCTGCCTTTCTCTGCCTGTTCTTCCCCCTGGCTCGAAGCTGCCAGTTGCGACCCTGAGGGCAGCCAGGGTGATGCCTGCAGGGACCAGCAACTCTCCCTCAGTGGGGACCTGCTGCCTGGCCCTGCAGAGAGGTGCTGGAGGTGCTGGTGGGGAGAAGTCCCCACCATAACTTCTCCAGATCCTGCCACTGGGCTCGACCCCAGTGTAATTCCCGAGCTGCCAAGCAGCCTTCCACGGCTCAGCACGGACACAGAGATGGAGCTGGAACGCTGCAGCCCCTCAAACCCACCCTGTGATGAGCAGCATTTGCAGCATCCCAAAAAAAAGCCTCCTTTTGCAACCTCCAAAAAGCCACAAAATAAATTATTTTAAGAAGTGAGGAGTATAAAGCAGTTTCCAAAGGCGGCAACAACACTCCTGCCCAAGTGGAGGTGAGGGTGGGCTGGGTGAAGGTCCATGTCCCCCCCAGGGAACTCATCCAGCCCAAGGGAAGGGCTGTGAGGGCAAAGGGTTGGGGGTTAAAGGAGAGGAGGAGCCTTAGGAGCAAAGAGGATGCCCCAAGAGGAAAGGGAAGACCAGAGCACTGCTGAGGTGGGCTCCACAGCTCCTACGGGTGCGTTTTATTAAAAGGCGACCGTGCCGGTGGTGGGTGATACCTTTTGGCACCTTCTCCTGTAAAGAAAATATCACTACTAACCCAAACACATCCACGCTGCGCTCGTCTGACTATGGGTGAAAGAGATAAGGCATTTTACATACCAATTTTTTTTTTAAAAAAAAGAATAAATCAATTTTCTATCCTCTTATGCCTATTCTCCCTCCCTCCTGTTGTGCTGGACTCCTCCTGCTCTCCCGGGTGACCCTCCTGTGTGGCAGGGGACAGGCAGCAGACCCCTCCTCTCCTCTCAATGCCCAAGAACGGTCCACCCTTTTCCTAGAAATCACAAGCTGGGGATCACGGTGATGAGAAGCCAAAGGAAAGCTGTTTTATGGAGACAACCTGAGCCAGTCTGAGGTTTCCTTTGGAGGTGTTGCTGTGATTAGCACCGCTTTTCTCTAACCACCTCCTGAGGTCATGGAAATGCTAGAAAGGAACTGCTTGTGCTTGCTGTGGGCCCTGGTGGGAAAAAGGGCATAATTTAGTCTTCTAGGAGAATGTTTTTCCTTGCCAAGGATCTATGGCTTGAAAAGTAATCAAACCCAGTGTAACATATGGGCTGTGAAGGGCGGAACACAGCGGAGAAGTGTTTGTGCAGAGGACACCAGGATGGCAGTCATTTGTTTCTGAAAGGGCTGTTGCTTGCCAAAATAACCCCTTCCCTGGCTGCACGCTGTAGCCCTGCCACCACAAATAAGGTTGGTGGGGATGGTGGTGGGTCCCAGAGCGGGGCCATCGTGATGGGAGGCAGGAGCAGGCTGGCATGCCGCCTGGTCTCACCCCGTCTCCGCGAGGATGGTGTGTGCAGGGGATGTCCATCCCTGCTGGAACACGGGTCTGATCCAGCACGGAGCCCAGACTCACCCCCCGCAGGGATTTGGCTGTCTAACAGAAGTCCCAGGGATACAATCCCCAAAATGCTGCTCATGGGCTTCCCCTGGGCTGAAGGGTCCATTCCTGGGGACCGCTGTGGGTCCCATGCCCAGTGATATGCCATCCCAGCCCTGGCACCCAAACCCCAGCACCTACAGCAAGGCAACTCCATCCTCATCAAACCTCTGCGCCTGAAGGCTGGCAGGTTTTTGCTTTACTCTTCCCCACCACAGACCAGATCTGCGTGGGCATTTCAAGCCAGGCTGTGGTCCAGAAAAACGGCTGCAGACCCCCCCACGACCCCACGCCACCTCCCCTGGAGGCAAAGGATGCTGCTCAGGCTGAGGAAGACCTTTCCGTGGTGCTCTTCAGGGGGACAAATCAAAGCTCCCCGTGGCCATCCCCACTGGCACCGCAGCAGGATGCCAGCGCCAGCCCCGCCGCCGGCTGAAATCTCTCCTTTGTCAAAGGCTGACCCAGTTTATGGGCAGCACATTTGAGGTGCCCCCAGCTCCTCGGTGTGCCCCGTAGAGCGCCGAGCACACCGCTGGCATCCACGGCGGCACGAGATGATGAAAAGACACAGGCTTCAGCTTCCAGTTTTTCCAAGGGGAACCAATTAAAAATAAAAGAATCGGCAAAACTGTTCAAAGAGTTGTGAAAAATCACTCGGCAATGTCCTTTTAAGCAAAGATCTGACCTTTCTCGTGTGCTAGATCCTGGGGCAGCCTACCCAGCCTATTTAAGTGGGCATCAGAGAGAAACGGGCAATTAAAATTTAACTTGGGCCAGGGTGTTAATAAACCCAGTGGCACCAGGGCTGCCGCAGCGGGGAGGCGGGATGGCCAGGGCTGGCTGGTGATGTCCATCCCTGCTGTGCTTCTACCATCCCTGGGATCATCCCAGCAAGCAGCAACTGGGCAAAAACGTCCAAGCCTCAGCATCTCCTCCCTGCGCCGGGTGAGCGAGGCTCAATGCAAATCCAGGGACAGCAAACATGGGGCTTTCCACCATGGGTCTTTTCTCTTGTTGGGTATGGCTTGGGCCATCCTGCCTGCCCTCCCTCCAGCTCTGCCTGCTCTACAGGGACAGAAATATTAATTGGCACATGAGCTCTCACCAAACTTACGGTGGTTCTGTCTCGGTGGTGTCACAGACAGAGGATCCGCCACACGGGTGTAATCAAGATGGAGATAAAGTGCTGCAGAAGTTTTCCCTGATGCAACATCTTGTGCATCACACTGATGTTCTGCACTGGGAAGAGGTTCTTCTGGGACCCTGCCCACCCCACACTGTGCCCCTGGCAGCACAGCTCCTGCTGGGGGGGTCACCAAGCTGGGAGTGGAGGCTCAGCCCCATCTGTAGCTTGGGAAAGACAAGGTGGGATTTACACCAGGAGGGACAGCACTGGTGAGATCCCCTCTCATGTTGGTGATGGGGACTAAGCTCTTGGGGAGAGCATTTTCTGAGGAGATGGTGGTGAATGGGGCTGGGTCGGGCACTCCCTGGGCTGTGGTGCAAGCCAGGCTCTGGCACATCCCAGCGAGGCAGCAGCATGCCATGGCATGGAGGGTGGGCAACCACGGCTGCTCACCCCTGAGCAAACCATTTCCCAGCCCTTCTGGTCAGCAGCTCTCTGCAAACGGGGCTCTCAGTGTCCCCTCCCAGCCCTGAGAGATGTCCCCTGAGCCAGGGAACGGGCTTCACCACCTCCTTTGCAATTAGCAACTTCTGCCATCACTGAATTCGCCACCAGAACATGCTTTGGTTTATTTTTTTTTTTTCCTTTGTGGCAAAACCCTTCTAATCCCCATCTGGCCCGGTCCGGGAGCTGGGGATTTGAGGAATGATTTTTAAATTGCTGCGGAGCCGCGTGTGCCACATCAGAGGTCCCGTGGGTCCGTGCCCAGCCTGCAGCCCTTCCCCTGCCGTGCCCTGGGCAGCGGCTTCCTTCGCAGCTGGGGCTCAGGAGAGCCTGGCCTGAAGAGGCTAAAGCAAATACCTGCAGGGAAATTGCAGTTATAACCTCTCCCAGCAGCAGCAGCCCTTTCCTGAGAGGATCTGGCTGCCTGCAGCACCCTGCCTTTTGGCTTTACGGAGGCTGTTCGCATCCCCTGCCCGCTCTCTGGGGAAATTTCAACCTCAGAAGCTGCAAGAACCTGTGGCTAAGGAGCTGTGCCGGGCAATAGCCATGAAAAAGGCTGGGGTAGCTAGAGAGGAAAAGTTAGGGCTTGTCTTTTATGTTCTTCTAAGCCGTTTGCCACAAGCAAAGGGCTTAAGAAATTATTTTATGCAGCCACTTCGGTGAAAAAATAAAAGCAGCTCAGCTTTTATTATTATTATTACATTTTTATTTAAATTTTTATTATTATTTTTAAAAATTATAAATATATTTAAATTACTTTTAGGTAGAGCCAGAAGAGGGGCACCCAACCTGCAGTGACCGTGGGAGCTGTGGGGCTTCACCAGCCTTTAAGGATCACCCTTCACTGAAAAAGATCCAGGAGGTCCTCTGGGACGAGCACAACTGTGGCTCAGGACCCACCTGCCCTGGTGCCACACAGGATGTTGACAACTTTGCTCTCATGGAGGGCAGCTCATGGCATCCCCTCCAGCTGGAAAAGTTGGTACCCTGCAGCTTTCAGGGATTTATGACACCACCAGCACCCAAGGCATGTCCCTGGCTGTGCTGGGGTGCAGGACCAAGCCGTGGAGATGCTCACAAGAGAGACTCGAGAAAAACATAAAAGCCCCCAAACCAAGAACACCAGAAGTCAAAAGCTTTTGTTATAAATCTGAGTTTTCAATTCCTGACAGTTCCTGCTCTTGGTTCCTGCCCTGGGAAGGGGATTTGTTCCGAAATTTGGAGCAAAAATAGCGCAACAGCTCTCAAGAAGGCAACTGATGAAGGAGAGGTCATTTAACAACACTAAAATGCTTCCACCCATTTAAAACAAAATACTTCTTCCACGCTTGCGGCTTGGAGGAGCAACAGGAGGCTGCATGGGCACCTCAGCGCTGTATGTGCGGTACAGACCGTCCCCCTCCACCCTCATCTGCTGTGTAAAATCAGATCTGACAAATCTAAAGCAAGAGAAAATCAAGACATGACTATGAAGGACAATATCAGGCCAAGCCTGTTAAATTATCTCCCACCTTTCTGTCATGTCTCATTTGCTACTGAGCTGTCAGCTCCCACCCCTCATCAGCCAGCTTCCATCGCCCTCCCGGTAAATTTTCAGTCTCCTGGTTTCTCTCCAGCCAAACCAGAAGCATTGCCCTCACGCGCCTGGAGAGTCGCCCCATCTCTCCTCTTTAAATGCCTTAAATTTGCTTTCATCAGGACACCTCCAACATCCTAGTTGCTCCCAGCACCCTCCCAGGCCACACGATGCTGTGCCCACAGAGCCAGGGAGCTGCTGTGCCACCCCTGGGATGGGGAAGGAACAACCCCCAGTTTCTCCTGCATCTGGCTAAATGCCACCCTGCTCCACACTGGTGCTGCTCCACGGACACCAATTGTGCCAGCCGCTCTGGATTCATCCCTGCCACCCCCTCCCAGCCTGAGGACACCAGCGCTGCCACCTCCCACCTCCCTGGGCATTAATCAAAGGGCAGAGGAAGGTTTTGATTTACGGTGTGCCCCAGCCTCCAGCAGCGAGCGCCGGCACACACCAGGGAGCTACGAGGGAGCCCGGACAACCAGCACCAGGGATGCTCGCCATGCCAGGCACCTCTTCCTCACCTCCCTCCTCTGCCAGTGCTCAGCACCCCAGAGCCTGGTCTGGCTCCCTCAATCCCTTTTCTCCCCTCTCGCTCAGCAGAGCAGCCCTGGGTGGCAGCTATGGAGGAGAAAGGATGCGAGGGCAAAAAAATATCCCAAACCGCCCTCGTGTCACGCAGGAGAGGGGACGGCTCTGCCACTGGTGAAACTCCACTGATGGGCACAGATGCTGCTGTGCTCCCCCAGCAGGGAAAATGAAAAAAAAGCCTCGAACAGCTCCGTTTTAATTTGAGCTGAGCAGGAGCACAAGCACGCAACACCTGCACATCCTCCCTGCCCTCCTGCCCCTCGTCCCGCGGCTCCAGCTGGTCCCAATTGGTTTGCAAGGTCTGCACCACACCAAATTCCCCACATGCAGGGACCGGCAATTCTCAGCAAAGCAGAACCCCGGGGTGTTTTTACACCCCGCAGCTATCAAATCAACAAGAACCCTAGCTTGTTCAAAATGTAAATGTGCTAGAAAACAAGTTTCAGATGGGTTTCAGAAGCAAAACCTCTCTGCATATGATAGCGATCACGTTTCTTAATGTTAATTTCTTATCTCACCTCTCCAAAGTCCTTCGCAAGGGTTTTATCCTGTTAGAGGAAATCCATCCCCCTGATTTTCCCAGGCTTATAGAAAAGCAAAGAAAAGTATTGATCTTAATGAGATAACGCTGACAAGAAAATGGCAAGAGCTGGCCCTATCTATTTTAAAATGTATTCTATTTTTGACTGGTGGGAAAGATAGATTATCAATTATCCATGCAAATGGGAAATATCCAGCCAAGACATCTCCAAATTCCAGCTCCAAAATTACAGCTACCTCTGCATTTTTTTTATGATTTCCCCTGTGTGTTTTGTTCTTAAAAAAACCAAAACAAAACAAAACAAAAACCAACCAACAACCCAACCCAGAAAAAGGTCTCTCACACAACCCAAGTCCCAGAACCACCAGTGGTTTCATATTAAAAGGACATTTGGTGGCATTTTAATCTCTGAAGGTAATGTAGATATTTGTCATTTCTGATCTCCCCTTTCTGCAACTGTCCACAGATGACGAGATCCGTGAAATTGCTACTGCCAGGGAGTGAAATGAGAATTAACCCCGTGCCCATCAGCTGCCTCGGCATCACCCTTTCCACGCCAGCCTTGACCATGGCCGTGGGGAGAGGTGTCTCTCTCCGCCGTCCACCCCGTGTTGGCCGATAACAAACTCCCCCGTGTTAACAGTTCGCTTTAAATCCAACGCTTTCCTTCCCGTTCTCATTTGCTTTGCCTTTCATCCTGCTTTCTCATGTATAAAAGGGGGGAAAAAGAAAAAAAAAAAAAAGAAAGAAAAGACACATGAACACCTGAAAATCTTTTTCATATACCTGCTGCTGCTGCTACCGCTCGGTGCTGAATCTGAATAGAAAGGGATGGGAGGGAGATGGGGAAGGACGAATAACATTTCATGCCCTGTAGTCAAACATAATTTCAGGCAGGAGACGAGCAGGGACGGGTGAGATGGCTCATCCCGGCAGAGAGCTAATGTGCACTTCAGAGCCCGCTCTTTGAAGACTGGGGTCTAATTTCCAGCTGCAATTATTGCACTGGAAATAATTTCTTGGAAAATGGGGTCACTTTCTGGGGGTGGGGTAGGGTGAGATAAGGGGAGAGGGGGCCACAGTTCCAGTTGGAGGGAGGTCCTTGGGGCTTGAAGGCTTGTAGATGTGGCTGCACGGGCATCCCCGGGGCTGCAACGCTCTGCTGCTGCTCTCCTGAGGAAGGACAGGATTCAGGTGGCTTCAGAGCTGGGACAAGGCACTGCTGAGAGCGCTGCCTCTTCACGCTCTCTCCTGGAGCATCTGCCTCTGCTCGGTGGCAATGACTATTCGGGATTGTCCTTGGTGTTCTACAGCCAAGACTTTCACATGGCTCTATATTTCAATCTCTAAACCTGTGCTCTGATTTTCCAAAGCACTCTTTACTCCTTCCACTGGTGGCATTGGCCAGGAGCTCAGTGCTTTGCATGACAACTACCCGGGCACTTTCTGATTTTGAACAGCACTGCAAGGCCAGCACCGCTGCTATTACACAGCAATCTGCACCGTTCATGTTTCAACAACACAATGCTCCTACTCGGAGCTCTGCTCCCATAAAGCAATGGTCATTATGGGATAGACTTGCCAAAAAAGCACAGCACTAAGAGTACTTTTGACAGTCAAGTGACTTCTTGTGGCATCTAGCAGAGTTGATGTTCTTCTGGGCAGGGGCAGATAAGGGAACGCCCTGCCTTTCTGCCTTCTCCTTAACAAGTCTGCAAAAAGTAGAATAATACAAACCGGCCTAATGACAAATGACATATGGTGTCCCTTAGCAGGGCTGGGGACCACACTGGGTGCCCTCGGATTTAAGCCCAAATAACTGTCTCCAGATGGGATTTGCTGCAATTTTGCTCTGACCCAAACTGACCACACTCTACAGCTCAGACTTGCAAAGGTCTTAGAGCACCTAAACATGCATGCAGGCACCTGGCAAAGATTTTCAAAAGCAGCTAAGAAGATTAGGTGTCCAAGTCCCCTTGGGCTCTAAGAATTAGGCATGTAACCTGCTTAGGTGCTTTCAGAAATTCCTTCGGGGATTTAACTGTTTGGGTTGAAACTTTCTGCAGCAAGTATGGGCTTTCTGAACTGTCCCACCACCCTTGTTGGTTGGTGTCCCACCAACCCTTGCAGTCCAGCCAGTTTTTTGGAGGGAAATGGGAAAAAACATGTCAGTAGGAAATTTTTGAACCATTTGAACCATTTTTCGTGCTTTGGAGGAGGATCTTGAAATTCAGAGAGCAGTGGCCAAGGCGTTCCATCAAACATGTGGCTTTCACCATCCCAGTGAGAAGCTATGCAAAGCCAAGGCAGAAAGCAGGGCTGCCCTCCCTGTGCGCCAGCGACTGCCTTGATGGAGAGTAGTGGTTAGAGGAACGAGCCAGGGAGGGGAACACAGAGACTGAGGGTGGAGTGGGAAAGGGAGGAAGGTCAGGGAAGGGAGGAACTGGGCTGAGACACCCAAAGGGCAGTGACTGGGATGTGACAGGAGACGCAATGAATGGGATAAGTTGGGGAGGTGACAAGTTTGCACAAGGCTGATGGGGTCAACGTGGAAAGGGTCAAGAAAGCAAGGAACTGGCACCATAGCTTATGTCTACTAAATCCTATAAGCCTTCTTCAGCCTGGAAGGGAGCCCAGGGTTTCTGATGGGAGGCAGCACTCAGCCGCCAGCCAAGCTGTGCAGCAAAGCCCCTGGGCAGCCCCCCAGTGCGGCTCCTCGCCAGCCTGCACCGCCCTGAGGGCCACTGCATCATCCCAGCTCCTCACCACTGCCACCCAGGGGAACCGTGAGAACGTCAGACATGATAGTCCAGGCAATTTTAATTTATAAAGCACTGCAAAAAAATATAAAGATCCTGTCCTTACAAATAAGCAATCTGCAAAACCAACTGCTCTCCTTTCCACCTCCTGCTTCCAGCAGCTGCCAGCAGGCAGGACGTGTACGCCAGGAGCTGGGGCACCAGTTCAGGTCTGGGTTGAGTCCCTGTTAATTTGCAGGCTCACTCCATGCTTTGGACAAGTTGCTTGGTCCCTCTCCGCCTGTCAGAAGGATAAATACAGCTTCCCACCAGAGAGATGTGCTGCAAATCAGATACGCTCATGGGGTGCAGACAGTACAGCGAGTGCATACAAAGAACAATACCTCAGATGCTTTATCAAAACCAGATAAGGCTGTGACCAGCACAGAGAGGGCAGTGGCAGAAGCCCGTGTACAGCTCCCAGGGGTACAGGCTGGTCCGTAGTTTGTAGCTGGTGGCTGCTGTGCATGAGCAGGTGGGCAGGTGATGGTGTGTGTCCATGGAGTGTGAACGATGGGCAGGTGATGGTGTGTGTCCATGGAGTGTGAACGATGGGCAGGTGATGGTGTGTGTCCGTGGAGCCTGCACGATGGGCAGGTGATGGTGTGCCTCCATGGAGTGTGAATGATGGGCAGGTGATGGTGTGCCTCCGTGGAGTGTACACAACGGGCAGGTGATGGTGTGCCTCCATCAAGACAACATCTTTGCAAGCGCTGCAGTGTTGCTGGGGCAGGGGAGCAGGTGTAGGAGCAGCCCACGGAGGGCCCTGGGGAAGGGGAACCCCACAATTCTGTCTTTTTTATTTTCCCTCTTCTCTTTGGCATGTGGACAGGGTTCACCCTTGGCTCTCCTTGCCCTCCAGCCCAATCCAAATGAAACCCAATGCTTTCCTCTTGCCTTTCTGCAGAGCCTTGCTTCGCTGTCATACCCACAGCGAATTTATCCTTCTCCACTCTGAGAGCTGCCTGCAGTTCATTAAATATCTTAAAGGTGTTAATGACTTTTAAAAAAAGACCCAAACTGTCTGATGTTTTTCCAGCTCATTTCCTGCTGCTATCTCCCCAAATCCGGTGGGCAGTAATGACACGTCTGAGGCAGAAAATGGGATTATGATGAACAGAGTGAACACTGCTGATATGTGGACAACATTAAATATTTGCAGCCTCTTTTCTTTACCTTTCCCTTCTGCAGGTATCTGTATAAGCATATCCTCCTTGCACTGTGGCCTCCCAAAGCAAAGCCAAAGTAGAGATGAGGCAAAGCTTTATGCAAGCAAGGATTTTGCCAGGGAATCACTATTTATCTGCCCGAAAGCAACACGTTGTCTAAAGTCACATTCCCCCCCATAAAACACTGCCAGGATGCTCATGGCTTGTCCTCCCACAGACAATGCACACAAGAGAGAAGAACCATCCAGGACTGCATCTTCCCTGAGACCAGGTCTTCCCCACCACTGCAGCCCCACGCTGCCCATCCAGGTTATTTTCCCTGCCCACCCCGTACCCTTGAGTTTTGCCAGAGCTCAGAGGGATGCCAAGGAAGATGGAGTTCAGCTCCAGGCCAGCCTGGGCCCCACTGCCAGCCCTGGGCAGGAGCTGGGGGTGCACACCACCCACCAGGAGCAGCAGAAGCAGCTTCATCCCATTTTCAGTCGTAATTCCCCCAGGTCATTTCAAAGCTGATCTGCAGGGATCACAGGCAGGAACCTAAAACTGATGAAAACACTGGCATGATCATAGAATGGTTTGGGCTGGAAGGGACCTTAGAAATCATCCAGTGCCACCCCCTGCCCTGGGCAGGGACACCTCCCACCAGACCAGGTTGCTCCAAGCCCCATCCAGCCTG
>JAOTQQ010000003.1:28481518-28502778 GCA_026546715.1 Gallinago undulata | reverse complement strand
GGGCAGCCACAGCTTCTCTGGGCAACCTGGGCCAGTGTCTCACCACCCTCACAGGAAAGAATTTCTTCCTAATATCTGATTTAAATCTCCCCTCTTTCAGTTTAAATGCCTAACAAGGAGAAACCATCGAGGTTCCCATTGCTCCAACAGCCAAGGTCCTTTTAAATGCATTAACCACAACACTTGCACTGGGAAGGATGCACCATGGAACGTGCCCTGAAAACCATACCCGTGCTTCCAGGACAAGGACTACGGAGGGAAATAAAGGCTGGGAGAGCTCAGCTGAGTCACCCAAGGGTATGGACACAGGAGACTGCTGCTGCTCCCTGAGCTGGTTGGTGCTGGCCCGTGAGGCCCCTGTGCTGTAGAGACAACCAGGCAGGTCACAGTCCTGAACGGGTTATCTCAGCCCAGCCATTCATGGGAGAAAAATTAAGCAAATGCTCTGAGGTTTGCCACATCAGGCAAATGACTCGCTGAAGTTAAACAAAAATAAAAGATGCTTTTCCCTGCCTTCTCCATCTTCCCTTTCCCCCCTTCCCCCCCCTCCCCCCAAATCCTACCAAGATTACAGTTTTAAAAAGCACTTTCTCTTAAATGTGGGAGGAAGATTGCCTGAGCTTTCATGCGTTCCCTGCTATATTGTATTGTTGCTGCTTTTAACATGTTTCGCTCAGTTAAATAGTAACTGATGACAGCTACACACTTAAATCCTTTGGTGTTTTTATCATGGATTTTATATATATCTATCTTATAAAGAACAGCACACTGCAAGGCCTCTTACCATATCAAAAACAACAAAAAAGCACCCTATTTTTGTGTAAGGTATCAAAGCAATAACGTGTGCCAGTGCAGCGGAGCCAGCCTATCAGAGGTTTATCGGGTTTTATTGGCCTTGGGCAACTCTGCACACGACGGTCTTTAGAGTGACATGGAATTTATTAAACTTTTCCACAGTCTGACAGTCTTCTCCCAGCTCGTCCCCACCCCCAAGCTCTTTTCTTTTGAAAAATGATTTCTGCCAATCTTGTGCTTTTAACATATTTTTTTTTCTCTTTTTTTTTTTTTCCTTTCTCTTATTTTTTTTTTTTAATCACTGGTCGCTGGAGTGCGACTCCTCAAGCATCTGTTTAAAGAACCCCATTAAGGTCCCTACTGCCACAACAACAACCACAAAAAACCACTGAGAGAGAGGCAGAAAAGCAGCCACGCAGCCCATTACTGCCTGGTTCAGCCTTATTGCACTGCATTACTTGTCATGACAAGCCCTGCATACATATAACACACACCGAGGGCTTGCCTTCTTTTTTTTTTTTTTTTTTTTCCTTCTCCTGGATAGCCTAATTTAGGCTTTGTATGGTGCCCTGTAATAAATTTCATCTTTCAGACAATAGCCCGTCGCCTTCAGCTGCCTGCCCCTTCCATAATCCCGTGCTGTTAAAAGCAGCAGCATCGCCCGCCGCTTCCCACCGGCGCGGGGGAGCAGGGCGATGCCAGCCCGAGCCGACCGGGTTACGGTGCTGTCGGGGTTTCCATCCTCCCTCTTTTCCCTGTCTCCCCAAATTCCTGTCTTATTTTAGCTCTTTACAGCCTGGGCTGCAAACATCTCCCGCGGCCCAAGGCTCCGTCCATGGGTGGTGCGTGTCTCACTCGGGGGGGTGTGCGCACAGGGGGGTTCCTGCAGGCACACACGGGTTTAGATGTATGTATTTATTTGCAAGCTTATTTGTGCCTGTCTCGGGGCAGGCACCCGGCAGAAGGAAGGGGGCACATCCAAAATTTGGCTGCGGTTTGAAAGCAGCCGCAGACATTTTGCCAGCTCTGCTCAGGCAGTGGGTTAGTGCTTCTCCTGCTCCCCTGGAGCGAGGACTTCTGCTTCTGAGCGGGGGCAGCAGCCCCGTTTACCCCCACAGCCACAGGTCACGCACAGCTTGACACCAATGTTTTGGACAGCATAGTGGAATGTTATTTTTGGACACTTTTGTCATGTTTCCTGGGTGTGAACTTCCTACCATCCCGCTAGCTCAGGGATGTGGTGGTTGCCACTGATGGACCCACTGGTGACCAACACTTGGTCCCCGTATACCATACAGCAGCTTCTGGACGTCTGCCCAGTGCACACAAACCACCTCCACAGGGTCACTGGGAGGAAGGACTCCTATTGAAAATGCTCCTCTCACATCCTCCACTCAATCTCCGGCATTATCATCATCTCTCACTGTTATTTATTACCCCTTATGGCCAACCATATGATAACGGCTGCACAGAAAAGGCTGGCTCCTGCCCTAATCAGACGGCAATCTAATTTCTAAATATTATCATTAAAAATAAATACATTCCCTAAGCAGAGGGCACCGCACGCGCTGCCCTTTCCCCTTACATCTCCGACCACAGAGGCAGGGACCACAGAGGGCTGCATTTTAATGCTGAAATCTCCCCTAAGAGAGATCCCCCCACCTCATCTCTCTTCAGGGAGTTGCCAGGCTACAGATACAGCCCTGAGCCTCCCCATGCCACCCTTGCAGCAAACCCACGGGTTGGCAGGGGGAGAGCAGGGCGCAAGGTGCCATTTTCAGCTCCTACTTACTTTTCTATGAAAGACACTGAAAAAATAGTTTGCCCATCCAGGAGGCAGAAGGGGCAGCAGGAGCCAGAACCTGAGCTCTGGCTCGATGCTCGGGCACCTGGACCAGGCTGCTCCCACCACTCGCCCTCGCAGGAATTTGCTATTAACAGTTTCTCTGCAGTTTGCTAAGGGGCCCCCAAACTCGGGGAGTGCCGGGGATGCAGGTCAGCGTGGTGGGTTCTACACCCCAGCAGCTCAGAGCGCTGATGATGCCCTGTCACCAATTTTCTCTACCTAACGTGCAGAGAGGACTGACCCCTGGATGGGGCCCATTATGGACCCCCAGCCCCAAGAAGACTGGGGTCTGGGTGTGGGAGGCTGATGCTACCTTGGGGAAACTGCAGGAATTATATCAGCATCCTTTTCCCCGTGCCAAGCCCGCTAGTTTCCAAGGGTGGATTCCACCTCCCCCTACTCCAGACATAGAGAAGTATCTACATCTGTGCTCGTCAGCACAACTGCCGTTAGGAAAATGAGCACTTTTTAAAGCACAATCCATCTGACCTATTTTCTGACATGCACCTCGGGATGAGATGAATCGTGCACTAGCACTAGCTGTACGGCAAATCTGGAAGAATAGCTCAGCTGAAGCTGTCTGAATTTGGATAGAGAAGCCCAGCTCTTGGTGCCGTAACCTGGGAGTCTATGGCAGCTTCTGCACGGAACCAAATGCCAAAATTTTCTTTACTTCATTTATGCTGCTCCACTGAAATCCAGCTTTCTCACTTCGCAACGCTTCGCTCGCCTGCTTCTCACATGAGATGAAGGTGGTGCTTAAAGACAAAGCGCCTCTTAAGGCTGGCTGAGATGAAAAAGAGGGAGCCAAGAGGGGGAAGAGATGACTGTGTGCAAGACTGGAGCCACGGCAATAATTAGCCCGTATGATGCCATCCCTGTGTGCTCACAGAGCCAGCTGTGACATCACAGGGGGGGTTGCAAATCCAGAACGTGAATCCCAAGATCCATGCAACCCTTAAGCTCATCTGAGGCATTATTCCCCAATAAATGCTCCAGCTATGAAGGCCACATCCCTTTCGATTCCAAAAGGCAAATGCCTAAGTGACAGTGACAACCCCAAGCTGCAGAATCTGCACAAAGCCATAAAGCAGCAGATGCTCCTGAGAGCTCGTCTTCTTGCAGAAGAAAACATACGGTGCTTGACCGGATAGCTAAGCAAAAAAAGGAAATAAATAAATAAAGCAGCATCCTTAGGATATAAATAAGTCAAAGGAGCCAGCCCGTGGCTGTCTGGCAGCAGCTCCAAATGAAGATCTCACATTTTTCACCAAGCTCCAAACCAAAATTGATAAGGAAGAAAATGACCCCCCATATTTGTGCCATTTCCAGGGATTCAGGAGTTTGATGGTCACAAGCAGAGAAACAACTCTCACTGGCAGGAAAATGAGCACTGCTTCCTGGCAGGCCATAATGACACGTTTGCTGTGACCATGTCACACAGATGCTTCCCTGCCCCGGCCAGTCCCTGCCTATGCAGGAGCAGGGATTTTCTCCCAGTGTTACAACTTCTCTGCGACTAAAATAGGCACTAATTAGAAGACCGCCCATTTAGTATCCCAGGTTATTTTCTGAAATGCCTTTATAGAACAAAAAGGAACTGAGTCTGTTGCTGGGTGCAATCTATGGGTGTTTTGGGTGCCCCAAGGGCCCTGAGATGCCCCAGGACAGGGCTGTGAGCAGAAGCACGGCCTCCCACAGCCTCCACTGGCACCACGAAGGCACATCTGCTCCTGTGCCTTGGTTCCTCGTGCCATCGGAGGCGCCCAGCACACAAGGCGGATACGTGCTCTCCAGACCAATGTTTGCTGGATGATGGTCTTTCATCAGGAAGCCCCAGGTCAACCTTTCTGTCCCTAGTGAGGCATGGATGGCCACATCACCCAAGTGCAGAGATAACCCCTGCAAGCCTGGGCAGGCACCAGCTGGGGAAGGTGGAGAGCCTGCGAGTAAGGAGAGACTTGGCCTGGAGAGGGACTGTCCATTGTCTCTTCCTCTACTAAGGGATTTCAAATGGAGCTTGTGGGTGCCATGTGCAGAAGGAGCAGCAGGAGTTGGGTCTGCAGAGAACTGTGATTCCACGTGCACAGAAACATGCATTACACAGATATAGGGGGAGATGGGATGTTTAATGAAACCTGAACACTCGAAGAGGAGTTGGGTGGATCAAGGAGGGGGGACATAACAGCTACAGAGTCATCACCTGGCACAGACGACGAGTGGGAACGGGGCTGGACCTGACTCTTCAAGACAGTCTCAGTCCAAACCACTCACAAGATCTCCTGCCCTGGGTTTCCCCCCCTCCTGCCTGAAGCCATGCCACGTGGACATGGGAGCTCCTTCCTCCTATTGACCCCCCTGCAATATCCCCTTCCAGCCCCCTACCAGAATCTGGAGTATCAGAGACTGAACTGCTTTGATATTTAACAGATCTCTCTCCGCTATGTATTTCCTTTATTAAATAAAGAAATAAACCAGCATCTCTTTGCCCTGGAGAAGCTTTCAATAAGATGGATAAATATATATAATTAGCCAAGGAGAGAGCAAACTCCAGTGAATACAATACACCCTGTGAGACAACCCTCCATTAAAAGCCTCCTTGTTTAAACTTCAATATTTTAGCAATAGTGACAAAGAAACATAGAGAAAAGCATTTATTTTTTCACTTTTTATTTAATCCCATCAAATGGGTTCATCAGATAATTCCCTGACGATTTCGCATACCTTGGATATCCCATCCCTTCACCAAAACTTCGTGTTTTCCCAGTTTTTCCTTCTAAGCCAGAGCCCAAAAAAATCTCTAATAGAGATTTCCCACTTGTGTGATTTGCGCTGTCTCTCCTTGACATTCTTGTTTTACCAGGCTGCCCTGGAGGATGCAGAGCAGAGGACAACACACACTTGAGAGGCAACAGGGCTGCCTCCCTGAGGCACAGCATCCTCCTGAGAACGAGGACCTTAACACAACAGAGCACAACGTTGGCAGAAGGGACCTGGCCAAACTCCCTGCACCGGCTGACAGAGTCCATACATAAATTTATGTGCCTCCTTTTGCTGATCTGCTTTTCCAGCTTGGCGAGCTGCCACCGAAAGAGCCATGTTAAGCAGAGCAGGGGGGGGGTAAAAAAAAAAAAATCCCTACTCAAGTAGTTATCCAGGTGCTGTGTTCTGTACCTGTGTGCCTGTGCTCACTCCGAGAAGGGGAGCTGGGGTCATGCTGTTCAACATGCTCTTTTCAATGCTGTGTTTTCCAACTCAGAAAATGGGAATAGCCCACTGCCAAAGAGAAATCAAGGGGTGAGAGTCGGAGGGAGGTTGGGCTTTTTGCATTGTTTCCTTGGGAGACAAGATTTGGACTGACAGCGAACATCAGCGCGCCACGCTCCCGGGGGATGGAGCTTATTCCTCCTCCCCTGGAAAACAGCGCTGAGCCGCTGCCCAGCCTCACCTTCCCACACTGCCGAGGTCCCAGCCAAGGCTGGGCTACCACCACCAGCACCCCAGCTCTCAGGACCCTTGGACTGAGCAAATCCAGAGCATCTCCCTGGGGAAGGGCCCTTCATTCATTTCCACTGGCTGCTAATTTAAAAACGTAAGATCCGTTCGATTCTGCGTGCCAGAACTTAGCCTTCGACATTTAGACCAGCGTGAAATTTAAATAAAGGTGATAGCAATGTTCTTGGAGCACGGCGAGGGGGGCAGCTGGTGGGAATGATGCTGCAGAGCCCTAGGTAGAAGAACAGGATAGGTGACGTATTCACTTGGTTTAAATAAAATAAGCTGATATCTGTGGCCCAAGGCTTCGGATACCTTAGATTCAAATCAGAGAGAAAGAATCTGACCCTTTCTAGAGGAAAAGGGGGATGAAAGCCAGGGCTCCAAGAGCTCTAGATTAAAAAAAAAAAAAAAAGTGCATTTCTGGCTCTAGCATGACAGTACTACCACTGTGGTAGAGAACATGCCACAGGCAAGGCTCACATTTGTGAAGTCTCAATGTACCCAGCCCACATCAACCCTTTCTCACCCAGTTCTGCATCTGCTGTTCATAGGAAGAGGCAATTTATGACATTTTAAGATGTTTATACAATCTCAAAGTGGGTTATAATGACCCTAATGAAACAGAAGGATGAGGGCAAATACTGAGATCGGCACCTCTTCTCTTTTATCTTTAGTCTTTATTGAGTAAAAAGTGAAGCAAACGTGGCATTAAAACTAAACCCATATTAGCTGGTTTTCTGGTTTAATTTAGTTTACATTCTGAATGATTTTTGCAAAGTTGCAGTGAAAATACTGCTATTTCCACAATGGTTTATCATTGTTATACTATTCCCACAATTACCTGTCATTACAATCAAATTTATATCAGGACAAGAAAATGGTTCCTCAGAAATTAAACAGCACTCCCTGGTGGGATAATTCCTTCTCCTGAACTTCCCAATAATGGAAACTGTAAGTAAATTTGCTGTAATTCAGACCACAGAAGACCCTCTACTGTTAAACCAAATTCTAATGTTTTTACTAGGACAATGACTTGATGTTCAGCAGAAAATTCCCAGAGGTACCTAAAGCTGTAAGTGGGTTCCTACACAAGATTACAATGTCCCCAGGTAAGCTGGGCTCCAAAATCAGACAGATGAGGTACTACTGCGAATTCCTTCAAATCTTAGACAATGAATGGCCTTTTGAAACTTTAGGCAAATAAATACCTTTGAAAATCTGACCGTGCATGTCATCAGCCGTAACTGAAGTCCAAGGTGTGGGAGCATCTCCAGGGCTGACTCCCAGATGCAGATGGGATACACGGACAGCCTGGTCTGAGGCTGCCCCTCAGTCAAGGACAACCCGGGTGCCAAGCAATCTCTGGTCATGCTTGGTCAAATAAGGCACAACCAATGGGACCCCAGATGCTTCAAGGAGAAAGAAACATCCTTTGTAGCCTTGTTAACAGCTTGTGATCTCCATGGTCTCCCCTACTGAAGTGAGTGCAAAGCCTGATTCTCTAATGGCCATTTTCCTGCAGGGATTTGACAGTGAACTTCGTGCAGGATAAGCACCTAAATGGTGTTTACCTTCAGGGCGAGATTCATGTCATGAGCTTTAAAAGTCAGATGCTTAATTTCAACCTAGACTTGAAAGCTCCCTTTGAAGTGAAGAGAAATAAGAATCCCTCCAGAGCAATCACTGTGGTTTATCTCAGATGGGGATGAATTGCCCTGTTCCTTCCATTGACTAAAAGGCAGCCTAGAAAATCTATCCCACCCCTAACTGCCAAGTTGCCAAGTCAGGGCAGATGGATGCAGATTAAGGAATCAAAAGGGGGCATTACCCCCAGCCTGGAATGAGTCTAAAAAGAATGGTTTTAGTGCAGACACTTTCTAGACAAGGAGCCTTTATGGGAATCCTCTCAGGACCCTTTTTTTTTTTTTTTTTATTGCTTCTGTGTTTGTATGAGCTGGAGATGAAGAATGGGTGAACTGACCTCCAGCAAGACAGAGGAAAGTATTTTCAGTTCTGAGCATCAGGGCTTTTCCAAAGGACTGAAGGTCCCACCTGGTTGAGGGCACTGGACTGATTGAGGGTCTTTGCTGAAACCTCTTTTCAAGGAGCATCACCCTTTGGCAGCTTCTCCTGTTGGCCCCAGGTTTGGGTGTTCTCCCCCTTGGTTCAGACCCTGACATCACCGCAGTTACCAACACTTTGCTTGTGTCACAGCACCATGATATAGGTGTCTAGACAAGCTTTGGAGCTTCGGAGAGCATGGTCCTGCATCTCCATGTACCTCCATCAGTCCTGTCCTCTCTACATCTCTGCCTCCCACACTGCCATTGCGGATGAGATTAACCCCCTCATGGCCCTTACTGACAGAGGCCTCCCAGGAGGAAAGCTCAAAGACTACTCAGGCCACTGGGTTTGACAGTTTTTTTTCCTCTGGAACAGAACTCCTCGCACTGAAAATAGAGCTCATCTGCGTGGGAAACAACCTGGGGGAGGCCAAACCAAGAGCAAACCAGAAACTGAGACTCGCTGCAAAACCCACCACTTCTGCTTCCACTGCTCAGCACTCATCCCTGACCCCGCTTCCCCTCCCAGAAACACATAGCAACCAGCGTATTTGAAACATGTTGGGTTTTTAAAAAAACCTAGCCCCTACCAAAACAAGACGTTCCACTGCACACACTTTCGCCCCTGGGGGAGATGACGAAAGGACAAAAAAAAAAATAAAAAAATCCCCATTTGTCACGTGGGGTCACATTGCTCAGGGGGTTGCAGGACGGGGCTCTGGTGCCCCATGATGAATGATCCCGCAGCTCCTGCATCAGGAGTGTGTGCCGTGTGTGTACACGTGTGCGTACACGTATATACATACTGTTTATATACATACTGCTATATACATGTATATAACATACTGTTGTGCCCCGGCTCGGCCGCTCTGGTTCTACGAGTTGATGTGACCCCGCGGAGGGAGCAGGGAGGGTTCTGCTCACTCAGCATCCTGCTGGTTCCTCTGGGCTCCGCCTGCACGCCTGGCCAGGAGCCTTATCTGAGGGCGCAGAATTAGACCCAACGTCATAATCCCCAGCACAGAAAAGAACCGCCACAGCCAAGAGCTTTGATTCCGACCGGTTTACGCCAAGCGTTTTGATTCAGAGCAGTTTACACCTGGCCTTTGAACCTCCCGCAGCGGTGGGGTGGGGTGGGAGCGTGGGCATGTGGCTGAGTCACACCAGGGCGTCCCCAGGGCAGCCTCCAGAGGGACCAGGCAGAGCTGTCAGGACACGGAGGAGTCAGATAACCACAGTAACGTGCTCCACCAGCACCATTAACCCTCCTGCTTTGCATCCCTCACTGGGAACCTGCAGCCACCTGCTGTCATACCAGCCCCAAGCCTCCATCCCCCCTCATCCTCAAGCAGAGACTGTCCTGATGGGTTTTCACAGCCATGTCGTTCACCAGCCAGCGCGGTGGTGGCCACCCCAGTGCTGAGGGGCTCTAGCTATGTTGGAGATGCAGCACTGTGGGGAACGTGTACCGCTGCCCCTATGTGTCCCCACTGCTGCTAGAGGTGACCAGCTCCTCCAGCCCCAACGACCTCTTCTGCAGCACACCTCCACCAGCACCACCAGGCAGGTGCCCCTCACACCAGGGAGTCCCCAGGTGTCCTGGGGAGAGGGGATGACTGTGACCCCCCTTAACGCAGCTACAGCCCTGAGGTGCCAGAATAACAGGGGAGATGTTGGAAAACCCTGCTGGGGCAGATGGGCAGAGGTGTTTGTATCCCCAACTGTCTTACCTACCCTAATGAAGCTGTGATGCCCTGGGTATCCAGGTCCCCCTTCAGGCCTCCCTGAGTCCTCTTAACCCCCGCTTGCCCTAGTGCTGCAGGGGAGTCCCGGCAGTTAACTGCGTGGAAAATATATGTCCTGTGGACAATGTTCAACTTGCTGCCGTTCAGTCCCATCAGGTGCTCCCTGGTTTCTGTCTCACAAGAGAGGGTGACTACCAGCCCCTGATTTACCTTCCCTGTGCCATTTACTACCTCCTTTTTTATGTGCATGGATCATATCCTCTCATATTTATCTCATCTTCAAAATAAATGTTCCCCCTCATCCTTCAGTCTCTCCTCATCTGGAAGTCTTTCAGTGTCTCCAATAATTTTTGTTGCCTATCTCTTGACCCCTTCTATTCCTGCTGTATCTTTTTGAGACAGATTGACTGGAAATGAACACACTATTCCAGGCAAGACCACAGCACTGATTTATGTACTGGCATTATAATACTCTCAGCAATATTTTTAATCCCACTCTTCCTCAAATTCTCCTTGCTTATCTGGCAGTGGCTGTAAAGGAGAGTAGAGATTTGTACACGGATGTCTCTGTTGACGCTGCTCTTCTCTTCCCAAATGGTTACAGCTAATTTAGACCTCATCGTGCTCCCTGTGCTCCTTGCCATGTGCAACATGTTTTGCATTTTAGCCTCTCTCTGCTCACCAGCACACTGCCCAGCCCTCCAGCTTCATCAGGGGAAAACCCTTGCAAGGTCTTCCACCTCTTTGCTTGACTAACCCAAAGATATCTCAAGCACTTGCAAATTTTGCTGTTCATCTGTTCACCTTTTTTTTTCCCCCCACAGACCAAATATACCGAGCAGAACCCGGTCCCACACACATCCCTATTGCATCCTGCTGGTAAAACTCCAGCACTTTTTTTTTTCTCCTGTTGGCTCTCAGATGGTTCCTCACCCACAGCAGCCTCCTGCCCTTCACGTGGCAGTCCCGTAACCTCCCCTTCAGCCCAGGTTGCAGGAGGGGCAGCAATATTGCCCCACTACTGACTGACTTGCCCATCTTACAGTCCACAAAGCAGAGGCTGAAGACTTTTCCTTCCTCCCTGGGATAAAAGATTTGGAATAGAACAAAGGCAAAGGATAGGAAAGAGGTTGGCAAACAGTAACCAGGGACCCTGGGCCTGGGCTCCAGCTTCCCCGGAGAAGCCCATCACTGCAGTGGTGCAGACAGGTTGCAACCATCTGGGGTTAAATAGATCCAGTCTCCAAGGACCGTACTTCAATGCAACCAGCTAATGCATCTCTGAGCCCAAGCATGAGCACCAGACCAGTGCCCACGCATCTAGGCATTCCTCTGGCCACCAAAGCGGTCCCCATTTCTGCTGGGTGGAGCCCTGGCTGTAGAACTGGAGACACATCTCCAAGCTAAACCCTCTGCATTTCTCCAAGAACTGAAAATGTGTTCCTCCCCTCACCAGGCATGTTTCTATTCAAATCAGTATCAGCCATTCTGCAAGATATTTGCCTTCCTGCATTTATTTTCCAATAACAAAGCTGTCCTCAGCTCTTTAGAGCTGGTATTTTTATTTTATTTAGTTAATATTTTTAAACATTACTACTGCTATAATAAATGTTAACTATTTGTGCAGAGCTCTCAGTGCCTTGGCAGGGGCCTTTATATGTGCAAAATAACAGCAAATCATAATAAATAATAATAATAAATTATTATGGTTGATTACAAGGGAATGTGCTACATTTTTATAAGCTCTAGACCACCTACAGCTCACAAAATATAATGGGAAACATTAAGCCTTTAACTGGTTTTATACATTCCCTTCCCCCGCTTCCACTCCCCGTGTTCTGTAATAGATTTACAAACAGTGTAAGGGGAAGGAAAAAAAAAATCTTCCCTTATAAGAATAGCATCAAAATTCTCCTCAGCTTTCCAGCTGCTGAGTGTTTCTGAAGCCTTCAGTGAAATGCAATTAGTATCTTTTACCGCCTGCCTTCTGGGGATACTGACATTATTATCTTATTGCAGTTTCACCTTGACATGCAGATCACAAGGCAGCGAGCTGGATTCTGTCTCCAGACGCCTTGAATTGTGGCATTGCCCCAGCTGGCTCAGCGAGTCGGGAGAAGGAGAAGGAGGAAAAAAGGAGAGAAGAGCCATTTTCTCATCCTGTGGATCTTAGCTTTTTTTTTTTTTTTTTTTTTTTTTTTTTTTTAAAATATGCACAAATAAATACAGGGAAATGGGAGCCAGAGTGGGAAAAGGCATTCTGCTCCTTAGCTCCTGGGAGGATGAGGATGGCAGAGCAGGGCCGTGCCAGCCTGGAGATGCCAGTGCAGGTTTGGGCTTCCAGCAGGACCCACTCCCCCTCCCCTCCAATCAACCCCAGGCACATTTCAATTCCATATGGACACATTCCCAGATCGCTGCATTTTGCTGCAATAGGCGGGGGGGGGGGGGAAGGGTTGGGGGGAAGGGGGAAAGGGAAAAAAGAACAGGAAAGGAGGAAAAACCCACCGTCAGAATCACTTTGTGTCCTCTCGGAGATGATCACAGGGACACGAGGCGTCTCTCTGTAGCTGCGTTAATAAGTTTGGCCCCGTGCAATGCTGAGCCATCCGATGGGGAATGTTTGCAGCTGTGCAAGTCTCTCCTCTGAGGCTTTTTGTGATCAGCAAAACATGACATTAAGCTGCGGGGAGTACAGCCCAAAAGAACAAGCTTTCCTATCTCCGCCAGGCAGCATTTCCCCAGCCCCCAGATCAGTGCTGGGGAAGCCCTGAGCCCCTGTCTCCCCCTCCCCACGGCGTCTGGGGTAGGGACCCCCAGCTTGAAACCTTCCTTGGGGACAATGAGATGGGTGAGGATGAGGAACATTTTGAAGCCCAGCCCCACGTGCACAGTCTCCCCTTAAGCAAGCTGAAACCTGAGGCCAAAGCATCCCAGTGACTCCCAATATCCTTGAATGTGAACCAGTAACCTTGCTGCGTGAAAGAAACTGTTGCTTAATTGTATTTAACACTGATGCATCCATTATCACAGTGGGAAAGAAATATTTAACCAGAACGCACAAAATGGATGGAGGGAGCCTGGCTGGCTTCACCCTCCTCTGGTCTAACCCAGGACAGAGAGGATGAGCCTGAAGTTTGCCAGATGAGCCACAGCTGGAGTTGTGGTTCAGGTGCAAAACCTATGCTGGAGCTACAGAACTTGTGTCAGCAGAAAATCTAACCTGTTCCCTGCCTTTCTTCAGCCCATTCTTCTCTCTTATTACTCTTAATTAATACTAATTCTCTGCATTCAACTCTAATGGTCTCATACCCCTGAGAAACCAATATGTGATAACTTTCATGTATTCAAATCTCTCTGCCCCTAAGAGGGATGAGATAGGAAGCCTCGAAGGATTCACATCCAGAGAGATCCCTCCAGAACCGCCTCTCTTGTCTGAGTTCTGGTATTTCAAATTCCAGTGGAAAATGGGAAGAGATGTTTTCCTAGTACTTGGTTACTTCCAGTTCTCTTCCCATCAAAAATCACCATTCCCTGAGAGGTGCAAAAATGGGACTGACAAATACTGGGAACATTTCCAACCTTCCACTGTCTCTCACGCACCACCCCTGCTCCTGGCCATCTCAGTGGCTTTAGATTGGCAAAACCCAACTTGCAGGTATGTCTCCTCAATGGAGCAGCACACACATTTATTTCAAAATTACACCTCCACTTCGGGATATAGGATTGAAAACGCAAAATCCGAGTAATATAAATATCCCTTGAACCAAAATGAAACCCCCTACCACTGCCAGAGTCCGCAGTGTCTCCCTGGAGAGGACCAGAGAAGGCTCAGGAGCCAGGTGTCCTAATGTACTGTTTCAGAAACACTACCAAGAGGAGGTTTGTACGAACTTGAGCATCACCCCAACTCCCTGGTCTTGTACCATGACAGTGGCTGACAAACAATCACGACAGCCCAGTCCATAACACTCCCATTTTTTCTATACGGGTGGGTCTGGGGTTGTTAAAGAGGTGCTACGCGAGGAATCCTGCTGCTTCTTGAAATTTTCATTAAAAAAAAAAAATTCATTAAAAAATATTTGGAAAGAAAGGACGGTTAAACAAAGAAAAAAATACTAAATAAACCTCCTTGTTTTTCTGATGTTAGACTGGCACAGGCAGCTTGTAAGAATTAGTGATTCCAGAGAGCAACTGGCTAATTTCCAAGGGAATAGGGAGAGGGGGAAGAGAGGAACAGCAGTAATTTACAGTTTAACCCATTTGTATTTTCTCTTTACAGCTCTCATCTGGATTACCAAATGCAAATTATTTACCGTATTTTATTGGCAAAGCCTTTTAGTGCACTGGTATGTGAAATTCCTGATACCTTCTGAAAGCCCAGTTTTGCAGCCAAGAGGTTCATCCCTCGTGAGGTGAGTGTCCCTTGAAAACCAGAGTGGGCATCGCGAGCAACCTGCTCTAGTGGGAGGTGTCCCTGCCCGTGGCAGGGGGGTTGGAACTTGATGATCCCTTCCAACTCTAACCATTCTATGATTATCTCCCCGTTGCACCATCACAGCCCACGGCCACCAGCATCCTCACCAACAGCGTCACACTGAGCTCCCTCAACTAGTGTTTTCTGCTGCTGTTACCATCATCATGCAAACGTCATGCAAGTGTAAAAGGACCCAGCTGGTATTAGCGACTGTTACTTTCAAGATTCTAGGAGAGGATCAAATGAAGGAGAAAATTAAATTAAACAAGCAGCACTTAATTACGTAGGCTGCTTTTGTACTCTCCCCTTCCTCTATG
Organism: Gallinago undulata; assembly: GCA_026546715.1. NCBI lineage: Eukaryota > Metazoa > Chordata > Aves > Charadriiformes > Scolopacidae > Gallinago > Gallinago undulata. The sequence goes on along the minus strand of JAOTQQ010000003.1, from coordinate 28,488,037 downwards.
TAGTAGTTTCCACCTGAAAATCTTGAAGTGCTTTAGAGCTGGTAATTAAATCTCAGAACTACTGCAGAGAGGGATGCCAGGGAAGCGTATGCAGTTCACTTGATCTTGTCGGTTTGATTATACGTTAACTTTGCTTCTCTCCAGATCTCTGCTCTGCCAGGCCAGTCCTTGCAAGTTAACCCAAGGTCTGTGCAAATGCTTGTGATAATGTCTCTGAGTGAGGCAGTCTATTAAAAGGGAAGTTTCAGACCAGATTGGAAGGGAGAAGGGATGTATGGATGGTCCTCCTGGGCACCCATCCCGATGGGGAAGGTATCCTGGGGCAACCAGAGGGCCAGGTATCCCCCGGCTGTAAGCATTCCACCTGTACCACTACCAGTAGAGAAGTGGTACATCTTCTGTATGTGGTACATCTGATGGGCTGCTCCCCCATCATCTACTCCGTTCCATGGAGACTCAACCATTGTGGTTGCAAAACCTGACATGATAAGCTGGGAAAGCCATTATCACCTCCGTCACTCCATTTGGGATGTCTGAAACCAGCAACTAGTTAAGAGTGCCAACGTGGGGGCTACCAAGAGCCAAGTTCAAGCTTATCCCCTCAAGCTCATCAAAGCAGTCCATATAGGTTGATATTTAGAAATGCTCATGATCATGTAGATACAGGACTTGGTAACACCTGTGGTCCAGTACAGAAGCCCACAGCTGCTTTTACCCTTGTAGGTACGGAGCTGAGCACCTCATGGGACCAAACGCTTCACATCAGGGAAAACTCCTCTATCGAGGTGGATCTTGCCCCCGTCAGCAGCCCAAGATGCTGGGATCCACCCTGCCAGGACAGCTCTTTGGTCATGACAGCATGCACAGCGGAAGCGCCCAGGCTGTATGTCATCACCAAATTGCTTCAGAGAAGACTGGCTCGGTGGCATTCGAGAAGCCATTGAAGAGCCGCTTCAGCATAATGTGGTTTAAGATGTTATTTTCGGAGAGCAATGAAAGCACAGGGAGATGCTCATCTGGCAATCAAAAACATTAGCAGAAGTTCTGGCAGTGGATCGCAGAGATGATCAAAATTAAAACATCCTTGAAAGCATAAGCAGAAATCTGGTTGGCACAGACTCTACTGCGACATCAGGACAACTGTAAAGAGGGGGATCTTCTGGGAAAGTGCGGTTTCATGGCATGAGAAAGCCCAGCTCATGTTTTACATGTACAATATCACGCGTGTTACTCTTGGATCAATGCTCAAGGGCTGCAGGAGCCTCTAGGGAGGCAGAGACAGAGACAACACCAAAGCACCTGCCTTTCCACTTGCTTTGGACCAGGTGCTGCTCTCCAGCTTCTCCAAAGCTGTGAAAGCACCAGGGACCATCTCTGAGCTTGTAGAGGACACAGTGCAGTGCAGAGCAGAGCGGGGGGGGGGGAGGCAAGATGCCAGCAACCGACCCACAGCCGGCACGGGATTCCACAGCTTAAAGCATCCCACTTCAGTAGCCCCAGTATTCTCTGGCAGCGATGAAATACTTGAGGTGTCAACAGACACTTGACATTTTTAATAGCCCAGGATGGTTCTGTGTTTTTTTTCTTTTGCTTTGGATACCAAAGGCCTGATTTTTCTCTTAATTTTTCCAAGTAAAGCAGAAGTAACCCAGCAGCACCATCTGGGCTCCTCAGCTCTGTCAGCCCAAACCAGCCTGGAGCTGGTCAGGAAGGGGGTTATCTGTGCCACCAAAAATGCTCAAATTGAGACAAAACCCAAAGTTACAATTTTGTGTGTAAACCAATATATAAAACTGGAGCAATAAATATTTCTAAATGAAAGCCCCTTTGTGTGTAAGCTTTTTAAACATGATTATAAAATATTTAAAATTTGATTACACAAGAAAAAGTTGGAGGGGGACTAAGAATTGCAGAACAAATGTTGCTCCCCCTCCCTTCAGAGATAAGTTTTGCCAACTGTTTTTAAACAAGATTTCACTGAGCTCAGTGTAATTCTATGAAAAACCAGGTGAATTGAAACAACCTAATGGGATGTTTCCATGGGGTGGGTGTCAGGCTCTCAAACAAGCTGGAACCCAAACCTCAGGGTCTCGCATCCCAAGCAAGAAACCTGCCCACAAAATTGCTACAGAGGGGGTGGGTGGCCCTGGCTGTGTCCTTCAAAGGCAGGTTGTCTGTTCCTCTTCCCAGCAGAGGTTTCTGGCTGGAGGATCTGGAGCTGGGGTAGACGTTGTTCTCTAGCAGAGTGAGATGTCTCGGAGAAACCAGATTCCAGCAGCGTGAACCTGGTGGTCCAAAGTAATTTCTGGTGCACGCAACTCAGGCAGGTCCTGTCTTGGTGATAATATTTTCACAATTTGGGGTTTGGCTGATAAGAAAATCTATGATATTAAGCACTTGTGACTGCCAGCAACTAGAGGAAATAGGTAGGGCTGATTTGCCAGAACATTCAGCATTTGCTGCAGAGATTTCCCCTTTTCTCCACCCAGGATACCCAGGAACAAAAACATAAAAAGGGAAGATTTAATCATTCCCATGCAAAAAGCAGTATTCTTTTTAATGCCCAGCATACCACCTTGGGAGGCATTCTAATGCCAATGACAGCTTTTATGACTGCCCGGTACAGATGCCCTAAAGTCCCCCTTTTCCCATCACAACCCTGTGGCAAATTACCGAGGAGCCCATCTGAGCAGGGTCAGCCCAGGGAGAGCTACTGAAATCTCCACTTCTCCAATGAGACCAGACCCTATTGTTCTCCCAGATTTCTCTTGCCACGTTAAGGGCGATGGATAAAAATAACTCGAACTCAATCTTTCTGCTATTTATACACTGAAAAGTCAACAGCATAAAGGCCACCGGCCCTTGGGCTGTGCTGGAGTTGGTGACCCATTTTCCACTTGCTCGTCCTTGTAGGTGCCATGGAGGGAGCGATGGTGGGGCAGAGGAAATCAGGTTGTTTGAAGATAAAGAGTCTTTTTAAAAGCCCAAAGGGCAGCTCAGCATGTAGCTTGCAGGGCAAAAAGGCCCATTTGGGCCATTGTGTTCCCAATCCCAAGCAAGTCCATAACAATGAGTGGACTCAGCCCCTGGCTGGGGGGCTGTAGTTGAGAAGGACCCGAGCTATCAGCTCCAGAGCACGGGTTTTCAGTTGGACAATGAATATTAACTCCCCATCTTCTGATGCTTCTCAAAGAACCGGATGGGTCTGAATACAGATGCAAAGCAACCCTCATCCAGAGGCCATCAAAGAAACCAGTCTTTCCAGACCTAAAGCCTATAAGATAATGGGACTTGTCAGGGAGATAAAAACTGAATTTCCTCCACGTCATGCATTAAGCACAGGAAACAGAACTCAGCTGCCGAATCTAGCTTTGCAAATGCCCCTGATTTACTAAGCAACGATTTTATATTAACATTTTGGTAGGGAAAGCCACCCTCACTCAATGGATTCCAGCAGCAAAAGGCACATGGAGCAGGGGAAGCATCAGCATCTGGACAAAATGAGCATCCCCTCTTAGTCTGGTTGGGAATTAACAAGTGCTTTGTTCTGCAAAATCACCCTACACAGGAGCACCCAGAAAGACAGCCAGGTATCATCTGCGGGTCTCAGTACCAAGAATGCATCACCAAAGTGGGAATTATGCAGGAAAATTCATTTTCAAAAAGGGAAAATACATTCAGCTAATACAAATACCATTCAGAATGAAGGTATGAGCTCTGCTCATTTACTTTGAAATTGCCCATTAACTACTGCACACTAATTATCTACCTTTCTAGCTTGTTGTGGTTTTTTTTTCCAAGGGAAAAATTTGTTCATCTTAAAGCCAAATAAATGCCAAGAAAATCATGCCACCCACTACATTTATGATCAAAATAACCGCTTCTTTTGATAAGTTCCAGCAGTTACAATGGCCCAGAGAAAATGTATTCACTGAAGATCACTCACTGCTGAATACTTTCCTCACTTCTTCCCTCAGAAAACCGGTCGTGGTTTTTTTCTTTTTTATTAGCAGGGTACTTTTTAATAGGGTAATTTGTACTACAAACTTCTGAAAACATGTTTTGATTTTTTTTTTTTATGATTCCAAAAGCCCTAGTTTTGAAACACACACAGATAAAAGCCCGTTGACGATTTTATTTCTTTATTTCCAGATTGCTCACTAGAGAGCTAGAAGTCACTCCTTGCCTCTCAATCAAGGTCTGAGAAAAATTTAAGACACTAGCACAGATAATCAGGATTGTCGGGTTATTCCGTAAAAGGCACAAAGATCTAGGCTAACATTTTCCAAAATACTGACACTATATGCTCTAGATAATGCAGATCTTTTTAAAGAATTTAAGCACAAATTTACCCCCATCCACTGCAGGTAGCATTTGTTTTTAGCACAGTGTGCTCCTGCAGTAGAAGAGAGAAGTTTTTACTCTATTTCTAAGTAAAGTGGAGTGGAATAAAGCAGCAATTTGTCGATCTAAGAATGTCCCAAGAAACAGAGGTATTTGGGCTGCTCGTCTCCAGGGCTGGGGCAGAGCCTGGCTGCTCCTGCAAAACACTTTGTCATTCTGTTGTCACTTCACACCTCTCATCCTCCCAGTCTTCATTTGTCTGCTTCACCCCTCCACTGCTTCCTGACATAAACCGGGATCGATGTCATGGAAGAGGGGCTCTCTCTGTAGTTATTTGTTCATGCCATTTATTTAAGACATCTAATTTAGGAGGTTTGCTCAGTGCAAACAGCCACACAAAGCCATCGTGAGCTTCTGCACAAGCAGGGATAAGGGAAAGCATTTGCTGTGCTGTATGGCTGAAGCATCGGGATCCCAAGAACGTGCCAGGAAGGTGCTACTGAACCATCATTTCCATAGCTAAACCTTGAATTTTATCTACCTCCATTTGAGGCATCCCAGAAGAAAAGGAGCTTGGTTTTTGGAGATGCAGAGCAACCACCATCCCTCTGACAAGAGTATCATGGGCTTCTGCAGACCAGGCCACAGGTGGAGGATGCCTCGATAAGGGACACACAACCATTCTTGGCCCCAAGATTAAACATCAGAAACTTCTTCCACCCTCTGCAGGTAATCTGAGATTACAGATCGGAAGAGAACATGAAGAGGCAGAGATACAGATTATGTATCTGAAACATCACAAGTCCTGTCTCCCACCATCATGTAGATGCCCCAACTCTGTCACTAAGCACCTCAAATTTTGGGCTTTGCTTCTCGTAGCTATTCTCTACAGTAAAAGCCAAACCAGATCAAAGAAAGTGCCCTTTGCATTTAGTCTGCAAATGTGTTGACTTCCCATTCCTACAGGGATCCCTTTTCTTCAACTCTGCCATGCCCCAAACACAACCCCTTGCATGTAGCCTTTGGCAAGATGATTCCCAAAACATTAACAGGTCTCTGGAAACAGAAAATGCAGCATCTGAACCTGACCTCAGCTTGACATTCATCTTACCCAATATATAATTAATATCCATCATCAAAGATGATGATGGAATTGGATCTAGGGCTCCTAACTGGAGGGGAGGGAAGATGTAGTTGGGCAAATATAAGGTGGTAAGAGCCTTACCAACTGCTCCCAGCTCTTTTTGAAGACCAAAACGTGTGGTTTCCCCTTATTAGGCACCCATCTGTGTCACCCAGCTCTAATTAAGCATCTGCTCTCCAAGAGGCTAACAAGTTCTTTCGCTGATAATCCCAACCAGCTTGGCAGCTTTATTTATAATGCAGCCATGGTGAGTCTCTGCTCTGTTCCGAGTCCCTTCATTGTTAGAATAAGATGTAACTATATCATTATTTTAGGAGACATATAAAATATAATCCAATTATACGGTGGATACGTGGAATTCCCGATGATTTGAGAGCACACAGCTTTATTCGGGGGGTGGGGGGGAAGATTTAAAGAGACAGGTTGTCACTGGGCATCAAAGGATTTGGGATGATATTTAGGATAACAGTTTATAGACATGGAGCAAATCCTATTATAATGCCACATGGCCGTCAGGCTGTCACGGTGGCAGGTACACTGCACGTCTGAGCAAAGATGCCAGCCAGAAACATGGTCGTCTGAAAGATGCTGCAGGTTATAGTCAGTGTATCCTGCATTCGATGGGGGGCTGGGAGACTTTCATGTGTAACAGCAGGTGAAGTATCTAGACAGCTTCTGTGTCACCCTCTGCTCCGTGGTGTCATCCCTGCTGCCTGCATCCCGAGCCATGGAAGAACCCCGATGCTAAAGGGTATGAGTTTGGGTTTACCCTGCAATCCCCCAAGGACAGATCTATGAAAGAAACATGAATGCAGCCAGAGGAGTAAAAAATAAAACATTTTCTCTGCCTGCCTGTGCAAGACCCCAGCGATTGCCAGGCTGGCAACCCTGATGCCTCAGTGGAGCCAAGAGCTTTTTTTGCAAAGGGGCTGATTCAAGCCCATGGAGAAGGACCCTCTCCAAGGACTTCACCCAGCTTTGGTTTAGGCCCAGTGGCCACAGGAGAAGTAGAGAAGGGAGCTGGGAGGGCG
>JAOTQQ010000003.1:28433982-28474240 GCA_026546715.1 Gallinago undulata | reverse complement strand
ATAGTCAGGAAGGGCTGGGAATAACCCCAAGGACATGCCCACAGCCCAGCCCCTGCCTTGGCAAGTGGCTGCAGATGGCAGGGCAGGTCACTCCAGTGTGCACCACCGTGGTTTTATTCCTGCAGGCTCATCTATCTGCATTGCTCTTTTAAATGTGGCTTTACGGTTTGGGGCATCTGTTTTCCACCTTCTCCTTGACAGCAAACCCTGTGTCCTTCTTCCCAGTGCTGAAGCAAACCCCTCCTGTATCGCTTTTCCTCCTGCCTGGCTCACACAGCTAATGAAATTGTAATCACTTCCACAGTAGCATCTGCAGTGCTTTGAACGCTGAACTGAGGGGTAGACCCTCAGAAAATAGCCTGATTAAAAAGGATTTTGGGGAGGGGGTAGTTTGCCTGAGGGTGACAATGTCTCTTACGCTTGCAATGAAATGTATCTGTGTGGAAGGGTAGGAAAGAAAAGAGAAAAACTTTGGCCCCTCCAGAGGTTCAGAAGCCCTTAGGCTGTTGGCCACTGGATTCATGTACACGATGCGTTAGCGCTTTAAAAAAATGCCTAAAAAAGCAAGAAACCACTAACCAGTGGACTGTAAAATATCCTATCACCAGCCAGCCATACGCGGCGAGGATGTCATGCCATGGGGTTAGCAGCAGTATCATATGCAAGGTAAAGATGCTTCATTGCATATATTAAAGGCAGCCTGAGCCCTAAATGCACCCTAAAGAAGATGGATCTCCTTGGGAGGCTGGGATCTATTCATCACAATCTGATTTCTAAGTGTCAATTAATCTTACTGCTTGTGTGTTGTTCCCCAGCCCTGACACATCTCTCACTGTCCCTGACTTGGAAGAGTAATGGGAGTCAGTGTTTGAGTATATAAAAGATAATTAATAGAAAACATCCTCCCTTTAAAAAACAACCAAACTAACCTTTTAGTATAATATGTCTTTCCAGCAGCATCCATTTCCACAGACACAACTCGCAGCTACTGTCATTTGGGGAATGTTAATTGCCCAGCAAGAAACTTAGACAGTGTTTTAAAAGGGTAAGAGCGATCCTTTTAAAGTATGCAGCTAATACAAAAGAAATGGTGATTTTTTTTTTAAACACCTATTGTTCCCCTCTCAGCACCGAGCCCTTCCCTGGCTCTTACTCTGACATTACAAAAAGCCGCGGAGCCCCTGGCATGGTGAGATGTAACGCAATGAGATAATGTTATTTTACTTAGAACTTATATCTTGGAGGGAAATAAAACATGCGGTTGGGGCTCGGCGGAGGCTGTTGCTCCCAGGGAGCCATCCCAGGGCACGGAGGGTGAGGATGGAAGGGCACTGATGGTGGCAATGCAGGCTGCTGGGAGGAAGGCCCCCAGGGCAAGATTGGAGCACGGCAGGAAAAAGTCCTGGGAATGTGTGTGTGGGGAATCCTTTCCTGTATTTGGAAGAGGAGAGGCTCCTCGTGGTGAGTGAGGTCTAGGAAAAGGGATTTGTTGGGGAACAGCAGGGATTGGGGTGGGACTGGGGTGACTGAGTTTCCTGCATTGATTTTTCAAAAGCACCCAATATGGAGCTGTGCAGGATCCTCCTTGCTCCAGGAAAAACCGCTGGGAATGCCAGCGAGGGAGCGAGGGGGCATCTGGGTGGGTCAGAGCCCGGCTGAGTATGGATGTGGCTTTGCAGGGACCGATTTCCTGGGAAGAGGGGTGGAGGAGCTGCATCGCTGCTCAAGGCACTGACCATGAACCCAAATAGTTCTGCTCTGCCCCTTATGGGAGTTGCAAAATATCCAAATCTGGCAATGTGAGCCCAGGAGCTTTTCCCAAGGTACTCTGTCCCTTCAACCCCAAACAGATCTGTCGGGTTGTGGTTCTGTGACTCTTTCACAGCTGGACCAGGAGCCTGGTCCTTGCGCTGAGGTTGCAGGGACAGGGCTCCAGCTCTTTAGCTGTGTCTTGACATCTGGAAGACTTCATATGCCAAATCTAGGCAGAATCTAGGCAGAGAGCCCTTGCAGCTGCCGCGTGATATGGGACATGGAGGATGGGGTTAGCAGAAATAAGCAGCTTTGCTTTTAAAACGTACTGTAATTCCTGCCTGGAGGGGGGTCAGGGAGAGTTCCCATGGGTTTGTCCTTCCCACTGTGTTTCCCGAGAAATCTTAGCATGGACTTAAGGCTTAGAAAACCAAGAGGCCCATGGAAGGACACTTTCCTGAGTACCTCCATCAAGTCTCCTGGGATCCTTTGACCTTTCTTGACTCGGGCTGTTTTTGACGAGTGTTTCCGGGGTGCCGATTCCCAGACTTCCATTAGGGTTTATGGAAATGACTCCCATGATCAGGCAGAGCCCAGAGCTGTGCGTGCACTGAGCCTGCCAGAACAGCCTCCCCGTCATGCCCGGCTTTCAAGCCAACACATACAAACCAGAGCAAGCAGCACCACCCCAGCTGCTGGAACAGCAAAGGTAGGTGGCCCTTTCCCAGCTTTGCCAACAAGAGAAAAAAGCCTACAGGGTCTGCCTTGCAAAGTGAACCACTGCAGCATCACCCTGCTATGAACAACATCCCTGTGCTCCAAGGATGGGAGATGCGGTCCTAAGTTTGGAAGTGAAGGCAGGAGCTGTCAGACCTATTCAGGTTTCATCAGCCTGTATAAACAGGCTGTGAATCTTGTAATTACAGGTTCCTCCTTAGGATTTTGGCGTGTCGCCTCCTAACCCAACCTTGGAAGGTACAGCAATGAAACCTAATAAAACCTAAATATTGTCTTCCACTCCTGAGGCTCAGCAAAGGTTTGATTTACATTTCTAGCACAGGTTCTTGCATCTGAAGCAATGACTTGTATATCGTATTTGTCTAAGATTATAGGTACTTTATGGCATTTACTATATCTTGTAAATATTCTGTAAAGCGCTATCGACAGAACAATTATGGGAGAGGAAAAGGAATAACAGTTTTGAATCAACTCCTATTGGAAGAAAAAATGGATTTTGCCCTTTGCTACTGCAAGTGAACTGCAACTTGGTGGTACTTAACAGCACGTGAGAAGAATACCGTCAAATTAAACCTCTTGGCTAGTTTTTCCAAAACCTTGCCTCCCAGTTACGCTGCTGAAAAAGGGGACAGGGTCCCGGAAACTCCAGACCGCATTTTTCCAATGTTGGAAAAATTGGCTGCCCTGCAGGTGAGAGCAGCAAACCCCACCCTACTTGTTCCTAACCAAATCTGCACGCTGACGCTCCAGATAAGACCTCTGGCTACGCCACTGGAAATGATCTCACCCTCCACCGTCCCTCGCAGCCTTTTCCCTATCGCTTTTCCAACGCAAGCAGCCGGGACAGAGTTTCGGGGCAGCAAAGGGCACCAGGCTTGGGGTGAGTCACTGCTGGGCGGCCCCATACGCTCCAACGCCCTGACTCCTAACAAGAAGCTCTTGTTTTCTCCTAGAAGGGAAACCATCCCCCTCTCTCTCTCTCTCTCCAGTCTGTCCGGAGTTGTCAACAGCCTTTGGAGCTGGAGGGGAGAGGCGGCGAGCGGGGCGCGCGTCCCCGCGCCGTGCCACTGATTGGATGGTGGCGGAGGGATGATGTTTGCAGCCTATTTTTAGTACAGCCTGCAGCAGCAGCAGCACAGCCAGGGCTGCGGGAACAATGCCACCGCGGACGCTCACAGACGTTACAATCCTTCTCCGCACCCGTCTTACCGAAATAAAGAATTAAAATGCAACTCCCCAGAAAAAAAAAGAAAAACACAAAAAAAAAAAAAGACCTTCCTGCCTTCGGGCATCCTCCCCAAATCTTTGCAGGGAAGCACAAAGAGCTGTGTGGAGGTTGAGGTGCCTGCCCTTCCCCAGCTTCTGCTCCTTCTGCAAAGCTGGGAAGCAGCACACAAACCCTGCAGCCTCCATCCATCCATCCATCCAGCTAACCGGCGTCTCCCTGAAGGCCAGCACCAGCGTGGCGTCAAAGCGGGGTGAAGAATGGAGAGCAAGTCACAGAGATGTCACCGGTGCCTGTCAATGGCCAGACGTGACACCAGCCACTCTGTGTCCCTCCCTGGGACGAGGAGAGGCAGCGCACTGGTGTGTTCTGGAGGGCTGAAGCCTGCCCAGGCATCCCCGGGAGCAGCTCCTGCTGCAGCAGGAAAACCATCACCCGGGTTTGCATCCGCCGTGGGGGTGGTGAGGGGGCAGTTGTACTGAGAGCCATTCCCTACAGTCCCTGGCTGCCAGCCTGACCCCAAACCCCTGCTCATAGGAACTGAAGTGTCTCTGCCACTGCCATGCCAGCCCTGCTGCTCCTGCAGGCAGGAGGAACCTTCACTGTGCACCATCTCTCTGCAGTTCCAGAGGGACTGGACTGTGCATGGAGGACAGGAATCTGGCCTCTCCTTTCCATGACTTCCTCTCACTGCTTGTGGGTCTCCCCTTCTCCCACAGCAAACCCCAGAAAGACCCAGGAGATGGTGTGGCATTGGAGAGGACCAGGGAGGGCCCCTGGGACCTGGACAGTGAGCAGGGGCAGGCTTGGAGGTGGCCAGGGAGCTGGACAAGGACTAGGGGTGATCAGCAACCTCAGGTACCTCTGGGCTCAGCCCAATGACACAGGGACTCACACCTTCCTTGCCTTGGACAGAGTGGAGGTCTCAGCAGACCCTTGGCAAAGCCCAGACGCTGGTGTTGTGCAAACCACCCTACGTGGTGGCCAATGCCCTGGGGTGGCAACGGGGTCTCTTCCCCAGCCCCAGCCCCTTTCTCAACTTGTTTGAGGTATAAAACCCATCTGATGTTTCCTTCCTGGGAGAAGCAGCCGAGACGCACGTGAACAAAGCAAAACACCAACACAGAAAACAGGAGAAAAATCTCTCTCCAGGCAACTGCCAACACGTGCAAATCATTTGGAAACAGTCACACACGTGCAACGTGCCTGAGCCGGGAGCGAGCCGGGGAGGGTGGCACCCCTACGGGTGGCTTTTGGGGAATGGCCAGGCCAGGAATACATCCTCCAAAGACCCTTTCCACCATCAGTGCCTAATGCGGGGGGACCCCCAACATCTCCAATGTTACAGCCCCAGTGGGGACAGCTGGACACAGGAGAGGATATCTGACCATGGCCTGAAGCTGGAGAAGAGCTGGTTCACCCTTGCTCCCAGCCAAACCAAATCCCAAATGAACTTTTCTAACAACCTGAAGTTGGGAAACGTTGTTCCTTTGTTTTACTGGATCATGTTTTGTTTTGTGTCTCTCCATCTTTCCAGTTTCTCTCCAGGCTCCCTGGTTTCAGGCCAGGCCTGTCCACAGCTTTCCAAGGCACCCACAGACTGAGCAGTGACCTTCAGCCAAGGGAAAACTAATCTTTTTCTGCCCGGTTCATGCAACGCAAAGAGCCAAGCAGTGACGTGCCTGGGGCCACCATGTGGAGCTGGCCCAGCCTGCTGTCCCCCACTCAGCACTCCCATGGGGAGCAGCTCTGGTGACATCCCATGGCACACGGGCTGTGTTGGCCAGAGGCACCATGGCCAGCTGGAACAGGGCGATTTACACGGGACTGAACCGAAAGCAGCAGCTGTGGGAGATCAGGCAGCGCTCGGCTCAGCTGTGTCCTTCATGAGCACCAAAGGAAACACTTTTTCTTCAATATTGACAAGAGGGATGCTGATCTCACACCTGGCCATGAGCGAGTGCAGGGATATCACGGGTTGGCCATATAAACCCCAAAAAAGCCCTGGGGAAAACAGGACACGTTGGTTCACTCCCATGACATTGGGCACTGGCCTCACGTGTCCCCCTGGTACAGAAGTGGTGAGAAAGTAGAGAATGGGCCCTGTGACCAATTTCCTACAGGATGGGGGTGTCACCTGCCAGACTTTTCTTTTACCTGCTCTGCTGTGAGCTCCAGACAACTCCATGGCTTATGAAAGTCTGAGCTGATGCAAAGAACAAGGTGCTGCTTCACCCCTTGCTCCCTTTGCAGACAGCAGCCAGGACACTGAGAGCAGCCTAGAGTTCAGATAACAAACACTACTGTGAAAGACCAAAATATCCCAAAATAACTATGCAATTGTGTGGCAGAAGCTGAAGGTCTCCCCAGGATTTGAAGATGCATTTTTGAGGCAGCAGAGAAGCTTTCTGCTGAGGTCTGGAGATGAGTGGGGTTGTGTTCAACCCCACCGCTACTGGGAAACCTGAAGTTATCTTCCTCTGAGATCCACCCATGGAAAGCAGGCTGGAATATTGCTCTAGGAACATCAGTCCGCATGGAATATCACAGCCACGCGAGCCATATTTGCAGAAGCAGGGCAAACGAAAAATATTTTAGCACCTAATCCCATTTAGCTCTTGGCTCACCTTTTGTTCTGCCTTTCTCACACAGTAGGAAATTCTACGTAGTCTTTGAATAGTTCAGGCAATCAGTCATTTCTTGTCATGCTGGTTTTGCTGGGAGCGTGGAGATAGGTAAGTTTTGTGACATTTAAACCAGTGTAAATAGCAAGCACCTTCTCTCAAATCAGGGATTAACTCCAGATTCCTCAGCTTTAATAATAATATTTTGAACTTGACTAGAACAAACTAATGAACTTTTTTGAGTTAGCACTTCTATACTAGGGACACAAAGCCTGCATTTGGCAGTGACCAGAAAGTTTAGAGACATGAATCTATCTGCCCCTTCCTCTTAATAATTCAATATAAATGGAAGAAACAAAATAGACTCTAATAGCTTAGACAAGAACAGAGATGCATATTAATGTAAAAAGCCAAAAGCTTAACTAAAATCAACTTACGAGGTACAGTGGATTCTCAAGTGTTTGCACTCTGGATATTTTTCATTAAGATATTTTGTAACTTCAGCAGAAGCTGTGAGTTTGGCAGAGGAGTTCATTGACAGCCTAGTTGGGGCTAAGGATTAAGTCAGGGTAGGTGAGTCCAGACCACACAACAGCCTATATGGATGGGCAGCAGGTTGTGCACCCATTTACTGCTCCCAGAATTCAGGCAGGAATAGCTGGAGGTGAGCTCATCTCCCACCATGTTTCATTGAGCCCTGGCACATCCCTCCCTTAGGTGCTTTGAAGATCCTCAGTGGAAGATGCTGCACTGCAGCACCAAGGGTGTGAGAAGGATGCTTTAGCATTAAAGCAGAAATTTAAGTGGCAGGATAAGATTTTTAAAAAAGGAAAAACACAGGAGAAGTGAAAATCCAGTGGGTTAGGTCACCCATTGCTGGGGACCTTTCAGAGTAAGGGTAAAACTGGGAAAACACCAGTGGGAGGAGAACAGAGCATGATCCTGAGAAACTCAGCACTAGGGTAGAAATAGAGCCAAGACATGAAATACTCACTGAATGTCCAGTTTACTAGACTTCCAGCTTCTCCCCCATAAAACACACTAGAAAAGACTACAGATTTTTTTTTTTAAAAACCCAATACAATTTAAAATCTATTGGACCTTCCTCCCTTCTCTGGCACAGCCAGATTTGTCACAGCGCTTGGGACATCGGCACCCCCAGAAATTCCACAGGAGCCCCCGTGTCAAAATCGCCGCAGACTGATGTGTCCTAGGATATTTATGCAAACCAGGAGGCATGGCAGGATTTCACAGCAGGAGGACAAATTCATTTTGTAAAAGGTATTTATATAGTTCAATAGGTGTGTGCAGTGCTTTAGAGGTATAAAACATGAGATCCCTGCCCTAAGGGGCTTATAATCTAATAACATATACTAGGTAAATTAAAACATACATCACGGCTGCGATGAATGCCCACCCCAGCCTAGACGGGAGGGCATTTGAGCCATATGACAAGGCAGAACTCAATTTTCATTTTAGATTTGTAGTTTGCCTTTAAACAGCCGGCGTTCCCTAACCCCCAAGCGAGGGAGAAATTTATCAGCATTACATCTGGGGGGAGGGCGTGCTCCAACACGGGATCATTTATTAATTGTTATTTATTATCTGTTAAACAAGGACAGCGTGTGCAGCAATAGCATTCCTTTTTCTGGATTAATTGTTGCCGTGCGATTCCTAGGTTTTATATTTTTAGCAGCCCTGTTCTAGCCTAACCCACTGAAAGGGGGAAAAATGGAACAGGCACTCACACAATTAATGTAATGAGAGTAATTAATTTGAAAATAATACCCAGGGGATGGGAGGGTTAAGGTTTTCTTTTTAAAGAAATAAAAGTCGAACCAAAGCTCCCAGGTCCCTCAGGACTCGGTGCTACACTGCCTGCACTCGTTATGTTCGCATTTGAATACTCAGCCGAGCACATTTCTCATGCTGATATTTCACCACTTCCTCAGCCTTGCATAATAGATGCAGTCATTGCCACTAAAGAGCCAACATTTACCCACAGAGGTAAGGAAGAATACCATAAAGCAGGCAGGAGACGGAAATAAAGTTCTATAACATCAGGTCTCTCCTTGGGGCTTGCTCACTCTCCGCAAAGAAAAAAAAAAAAAAAATAAAATCAGAAGACCAAACAGCCAAAACACTGGTCAACGAGTCTCTGGGGTCCCCCTCTGCTTTTTCCAGCCAGGTAGACCGAGCTCAGCCAGCTCCCTCCCTCCTCTTCCTCCTGCACATCACCCCGTCAGCCCCACAGCCACCCGGGACTGGCCTTACCTGCTCAGGGAAGTGTTTTATTTCATTTTATGTGGCCATTTCTTGCTCTGAAATCAGGGAAACACTCCCCAGAGGTAACTCCTGGCAAGAAAGTGACAGTACCAGTAGCAATGGGGACTTCACGGTCCCAAAACCAGTGCGGGGCTGGATGGGAGGGTGCATCAATCCTTATAACGCACCTCGTGCCTGGGGGAAAGAGGTGTTTTGTGGTGGAAAAAGATGGAGAAAACTCCCCTATGCACCTTCCCATCGCCTTCGATGCCACAAAGACTTGTCGGTCTCCTTCTTGTCCCCTTCCTAAAGCCACTGACCAAGTAGCACCCAGATGCGTGGGAGAGGTTGGAAACCTGGTTTGGGTAACGGAGACAAGAAATTGCAGGAATCTTGTCACCATCTCTGGCCGTGTCTCACCACTCACCACCACCTTCAGCTCTGGATTGCTGCCCTCAGCCAGCAGCCCGTCAAATTAACCCTCGGCTGGCTGTTGGAAGCGGGCAAAGCTACGGCGCAAGAAACGCTATGGGAAGCTCTGGCGGGTGGGATTTTATGGCCATACATTCATGAAGGGAAATGCAGGGCTGAGAGCCTTTCTTTGGCATTACCGACAGGTCTTCAGAAGGGAAGAGAGACAGGTCTGGTGCCTTCCTCTCTTGAGGACAACATTTCTCTGCCCTCCACTAACAAAGGACCACAAGCCAGAAAGGACAAAACCCGGCATGAAAGTCAAAGAGTAACTCACCAGGGACCAGAAACTCAAACTCCTCCAGGGCCACCCAAACCTCCAAGTAGTTCAAGTTTTTCTTAAAGCTGAAGATCTGGCAAAGATACAGTTCTTGCTCCCAGCTGTAACATAACACAGTCCCACCAAAACCAGACCTGGTTGTGACAAATATCTGAAAATGTTACTTGGTGAGTGGGCCCCGAGTTATGTCAAATAATAAAGCAAAAGTCCCTGAAGGTTTTGCTGCATGTGAGCACTTCCACAAGCAAAAGAAATAAATTATCACCAAATCTACAGCAATAGCATTGGTCATGCAGACTTGACAGAACAGAGAAGGAGAAGAAGATGTATAATGTTCTATCTTCATTGGGAGCGGGTTGTAGAGGACACCCTGAGGGTTGTGTGGAGCTGGCAGTGAGGAGCCCGGGTCTCCTTTGACTTACTATCTTGTTAAAGAAGTAAAGAATTACGGTAGCAGGGAAGATATTCCAACATGGGATGGCAGGAATTTGTAGTTTTCTCCCCAGCTCCACCACATGGGATTTCCAATGAGCCACTGGATTGTGTTCTATCTGATTTTCCAATTAGTAGAATATTGGCATTTCTCTAAATAAGAGGGGAAAGGAATGAAGAAACCATGATGGGAAAGAAGAGTTTCTGAAGAGAAGTAGAAGGAATGCTGCAGGAATTTATGAAGACGGCAGCAAAGTCTTAACTTCCACATGACACAGCGACCTGCACGTGGCACGATGCAGAACCACAGTGGTTTGGTCAACAAATGTTTGGTTTTTGTAAACTTAATTCAGCAGGGAGCTGTAAGGGTTGCCACAGCCCATCTCCCTACTGTCGTGCAGGGGAGCGGTGAAGGGTGACCATCTTACTTTTTAATAACAAAGCACTTCAAGAGAATTTAAAATCCTAACGGGACAGCAGGAGTGAGACAGCAAGCAGCCCGGGGGAGGCTGTTTGTGTACCTGCAGTCCCAGCCCTGGGGGTTCTGCGCACCCTAGAAGGGCAAACGGGGCTTTGACACCTCCGTTTGGGGCTCTAGAAAGCCCCATGCCCACCTCTCTGCCCTTCCCAATGGCTGGGGACACCCTGTGGCCACCAGTGCCCAGCCAGGACAACCCCTCACTCCTACACTTTGCAGGGGCTGACCAGGCAAAGGATGCTGAGCCCTGCATGGGGGTGGGGATGCACCACCTTTGCACAGGGTGATGAGATGGGGGGGGGGGCGTTACACTGTCCCCCGTTCTTTAACTTGACAGCAGCTTGGCGCTGCGGTTTGTTCAGTTTTTAACTTTTTATTTTTTTCCCCTCTTTTTTTTTTTCTTCCCCCCCCCCTCCAGTGTTCGTTAGCAGAAGTGACATTTCTGCGGACGGGCAGGCGATGACGGCAGCTAATGGCTCCCGGGCCCTCTCTCCGGTTTCCTTAGCAACCACGGGAAGGGAAAACAGAACCTGTCAGATGGAAAATGTCAATTATAGCGGATGCGGAGGGGAGAGATGCTGCCAGCAGAGGAGGCGTGCGGCGGGGGGAGCACGGCGGCGGAGGGCTGCGCAATGGCGGGCAGGGTTGGGGGGATGTGGGGGGGGACAGGGGGGATGGTGGTACCCAGCAGCGCCGTCCCAGCAAACAGCACGGGGATGACAGGAGTCAGCAGTGGACGTGGGCTGACGGATGGAGGATTGCACCTTTTTGTGGGCAATTCTGCCAGCCAGAGCCCATCCTCGTGGCCAACCAGCCCACTGACATCCTCCCCTCCCAGCACATCAGGCTGCCCCGCGCCAGGTGAAAGCAGCTGGAAAAATATAAATCAGATCAACCAATAAATAAATAAGAGGGAGGAAGGAAGAAAAGGCGGCAGGTGAGCTGTGCCCGCGTTTTGCCCATTGATCCTCACCCCCTCGGTGGACACAGGGCGGATCAATGCTGGAGGAGAAGTCCTCTGCTAAAACGGTGGGGAAGGAGTTGCTGGCTCACTGTTAATATTAATCAAAGCCAGTTGTCCCACACGCTGGCCCACACGGTGCAGGTGGCACTGGGGCTCGGGGCGGGCAGCGCTGCCTGGTCCTGGATGCCCTGGGGTGGGGAAGGGGCTGCAAGAGGGTGGTGGGTGCCCAGGTTGTACCCCCACACTGCTGCCAGGGGTTCACCTGACCAGAGCCACCAGTCCAGCTGGCACTGGGCATTGGGATGTGGCACGGTCCTGTGCCACCACCCAAAATGGCAATGGGCAGCTAGAAGGAGGGTGAGGCTACCATTGGGATTCCCCTCTGCAGGGGACCCCCAGGTGGCACAAACCCAGCCCAGTCCCATCCCTGTGGCATCATTAGGGCCACGTGCCACAACACGTCCCTCTGCCTCGGCCAGCTTCTTGCACTGCTTGGGTGCCTTTTCTTAATTCCACTTCCCATCTCCGCCTTGCCGACAACCCCGAAACACATCTGTTTTTAAAACTAAAAGGGAAAAAAGCCAAAGTAGCAGCGACAGCAGCCACCCCGTGGAAGGGCTGGCACTTCCAGCAGCCCATTTGCACACAAACAGCTCTCGCTGTAGCAGCAAGTGCACCCTAAGGACGCCCGGGGTTGTTGTTCAGTCACCTTGTGCTGACACCGACTTGCCCGTTCGAAGTCTTTTTAATATGGAGAGTGCTAAATCAGCCTTTACTCTCTTCACTTCGCCACCATCCAGGGCTCCCTGTCACGCTGTGACAGGGGGGATTCGGACTTTCCTTGTCTTGGAGTGACATTTATACCCTGCCGGGAGGGAGCGAGCCGGCTGCCTGTGCAGCGCGAATGCTAAAGTGAGTGGAATAAAGAGGAGAAAAACTACCTTGGGAAAGGGGTCACCTGCAGTTAGCTATAAGAACGAGTTTAATTCAGGTGTTTTTTTTTCTCCTATATTTTTTGTTATTTAATTGCACGGATCAGGAAGCCTGCTCTGCTCTCTCTCTCCTAAGCACACTAACACCTTGCCTCGCTCGGTCATTTCACCTGCTCCATTCCCAAGCTCTCGCTTTGTCAGACAGTACTTGCTCATCTCTGCAAAACCCTGTGACATCCCTAGGACAAAGGAAATACTAGTCCCTTCTTCCTTTTCCTCATCCCTTCCCCTACGTTGTCTCTACAAGTGGGAAAAGCAGCAGATGTGAGGCATGGACCAGAAGTGCCTGAACCAGTGCATCCTGAAAACAAGACCCTGTTTTGCAGAGCTGACCCTCTTGTCTTCCAAAGTCCCAGTTCCAAGCAAAGTTCTAATCACCTCCCTTCTCCACCTTGTCTTCTGGGCCCAAAACCATTTCTTAATACTCTGTGGAAAAGCTGTTTCACCTCTCTGTTCACTCTGTTCCCTTCTGTTTTCTGCTCTTTCTGAGCATTTTAACTGCAACAACAGATTTCTGCAGGTTGAAATAATCACCCCATAAGAGTGGTCGAACCAAGGAGCAGAAGGATCTTGGCTGGAGCCAGGACTGCTCTGGGGACTGTCACAGGGGTCCAGTTCCCCTGCACTTTCCCTTCTCACACCGGCGGGTTATTTTTACATTTTCTCTTAGGTAACCACGTCAGGCTCTGCCTCTGGTTTCCACTTCTGTCTGAAGCCGAAGGGGAAAAAAAACAAGCCCATAAATTCAAGTAATGGACTTCCAACCGATTGCCTTCCCAAGCGTCACCCCAGGTCTTGGCCGTGGTGCCTGGATGTGCAAAGCTCCAGCTTCATGGGGAGCTCTGGGGATTCCACCCCCGGGGAATAACCTGCATGACCTGAACGGCACAGCACGGCAACTCCCAGCCACTGGCTTTAGCCAGGCTCTAGTCCGGAGTCTAATCGCACCATTTCTGCACGCACCAAGTGTCTGACCCTCTGCTGTGCCACCAACCAAAACTCACCGGTGGTGTTATAACCACGCCACCACCAAACCCCTGGCTCAGGCCGGGCATGGGATGTGCTCAGCAGGGGGTGATCCCTGCCGTGCAGCTCTCCATCCACCAGAAACCTTCTCCCTCTAATTTCACCTCCCTTCTGGAACTGAGATAATCACCTTCCTTGGCCAGCGGCTCGGCCCAACATCAGACCCCTCGTGCTGCGAAAACCGGGCTGGCCATGGCAGGGCTGTAAATATCAATTGTTCTAACCCTGTTAGAGCCTAATAGGCTCAGCAATATCTACTGAGGAAAGGGCCTGACCCCGCTCGTCAGCAGTCATGACATGGAACAGCTATAGCATGTTCAGGGTATGCAAAAGGCTTAAATGCACATTTAATGGTTGTCAGGCAGCAGTTCCTATTAATATAAAGACAGTCACATCCCAGGGCTATGGAAAAGAGCTGAAAAGCACAGAAGAAAAATGAATTTATTTCAATGGATGTGTGCGTGATCAAGAAATGATTTAAATAGCTAAAGCTGTTCTGTTCCTGAAAGAGACGCTGCAAGACTGAAACTTGGATAATTAGTACAAAAGTTCCCTTACCCATGTGACTCAGATCTTTGATTATTGACATTTTAGTTCATTATCATTTATGCACTTTCTTTATTTGTGTTTTGCCCAGGAAAAAGCAGCACAACTCAGACAGATAATTTGTTGTCGCTTTGCATATCTGTTTTCCGTCATGAAATTTTTATATATTCTCCATCAAAACCAACTGAACTCCCAGCCCTCTCAGCACCCTAATACCATAATATAAATAACAACAACCTCCTCCACAGAAGATTAATCCCCTACTCCATCCATAACTCCCCCTTCCCACAAATTTAAAATGAGGAACCTGAAAGTGTTTACCACCATTTCAAGACTTCAGCGGGAATTCCTCTCATTTCATTGTGTAAAATACAAGTTTTATACAAAGCCAATACTGACACTATAATTTTTTTTAGCACTAAACTGCTTTGTCCAGGGCTGGCAATTCATTCTCTCTCCTTTCACAGCTAGGACAGATCTTTTGTAAATCTTTGTGATGCACCCATTTGCCTCTCCTTGCAGACTGCACAATTTCACTAATCCCTAAATTGATAAATTATTTAAGTGAGGGCAGAGTAAAACCCTTAACACAGACACGAGAAATTATTTCCATGTCACATGAAATTTCCTGTTCCCCTTTTTTCTTCCCCCCCCCCCCCCCCTTTTGGGTTACCATCCCCATTTGAGCAAGACTTGAAAAGGTCAGTGCCCTCACATTTGGCCTTTAGGACTAGAGGTGATGAGCTGTGTTGAAAGCCATCATTGAGCCTGGGCAACTCAAGAGACTTCAGCCTGCCCAGGGTCCCCAGCACCTCTGGTCCTTTGAAGGGTCTAAAAGGTGCCCGTGATGGGGATGATGCTGGAATCTGAAAAAACTGTGGGCTAGCTCAAAAGGTAATTAATACAGTCTAATTGGTCTCAAGGCCTTTGATAGCAGCTCAGTATCTATCCTCAGTGTCTACACTTTTTTCTGCATCCTTCTGAGGACCTCGCGTTGCCTACGTTTGGGTCGGTGGCAGGCAGAGGAACAGGCAGGTGCCCATCCTTGCAGCCAGAGCTGAAGACAAAAGGCTGCAGATCTGTGTGACTGCCTAGTGGGGAGCCCTGCTGCCAGCACACATGCAAGGCTGATGCAAAAGGAGCTCTATCTGAGCCAGAGCATCAAATCCCTCCACCGCCCTGGGGACATCTGGGTCCTGGTGACCCAGCTGGCTTTCCCCACGGTCTCACTTTGCCTATCGTCGAGTACAGGAACAGTTTTTAAGTCAGTTAGGGATAAACTTGGCTGATTTCTGTGTTAAGTTACACGTTTCAGTCCCTAGTGCTGCAAAGCGTACACATTACTTTCCTCACACCAATATTACCCTTTTTCCTCTATTTCCACTGCATTAAAAGTCCTTTCCCCTAAGCCACGAGCAGGCAGGATCTCTGCCTGGAGCAGCCTCTCCCAGCTGGGGCATGCAAGACCTCAGAAAGCAACCCAAGAAATAACTGCAAAGAACAAACAGACATTTAAAATCCAGGTGTCTGCCATCTCATACTTGAGCCTCAGAAGCAAATAAAATGAAGGGGAACCACAAAAAAACCCCAAAACCCGAGTATTGTGGTTCAGGCTGATACTCATGTCAGCAGAGGAAAATCCTTTTAGCAGCACAGCTCAAGCTGGCTGGCAGCAGGGCTTTGGGTCGTTGGTCATTAGGTGAAGGAGAATGGGATGCACCAACCTCCAAAACTCAGTTTTTAAAGTCACAGAGAGCAAAGCACCTACTGACTTCAGTGGAAGGAGACCATGAAAAAAATCCCACCGTTTCCTTTTTGATCACCACCACGGTCAGCAGGTCCTGCTCACCAGCCAAACATGGGAAGAGAGAAGGGGAGAAAAGGAGTTTCCATCTCTTTGGCTGAAGCTGCCCCATCATTGCCTCGCCCAACCCAACAGCAGGACACACTGCACAGAAGACTCTGAGATCTCAATCATAGCTTGAGGAACACAACCCCTGAAAACAGTTGGTGCAATGAGGTGGATTTGCTCTCATTTTTTTAATTATCCCTTTTTCCACATTGCTCAGCCCTCCCTCCTTTCTCATCATACTCTTCACTACACACTGTCTACTTAGCAAAATAAATGGCTGCGTTCTCAGCACAGAGGGATGTAACGGCTGCTGGGCTTGCTAATGGCCTCTCGTTTCGATGCAGCAGCCATAGGGTTAAATATATCTCTGCAGCTCCAGAAGCCATGCCCAAGCAAAGATGGATAGGGGACAGGCAGAGCAGCAAGGAAGTCTCCAACCTGGAAAGCTTTTGTGGTCGCGATCTTTCTGTCCTCTGGGCCACCCACAAGGCACATGAAGGGTCAAAGCACGTCAAGGTGGTGTTTGCCCTTTTGCTCCTCACCCTTGAAATAAAAGCAGGGCTGTAAATACTCCTTGTATTCTTTAAATTCCTTACCACTGATTCAGACACTAAGTTGAAGCTCTTGAAACCATGGCTGGCTCCCAGCAGCTGTAGCAACCAGAAGGTGCAGCAAATGCTGCCATAGCTGCCGTATCTCCCCAGAGCTGTGGGATGGGGAAGGGACACTGCTATGGGCTGCAAAAGCCAGAGAAAAATACAGTGATTTTGCCCCCAGACACAGCAGCTGTCGGTGGGACACAACCATGAGCCTGAGAGCACAGAGCAAACCCCATGTGTGCCCTGGGGCTTGGGTGCCCAGCAAGCTCTGCCCCCCATGCCTGCTCCTGCTCTGTGCCCAGGCTGGGGGAGAAGGAAACCTCTGGTGTACACACATCTGTCCAGCCTGGCCCACGGGGGCTGGAGAAACTGGGCAGATGGGCAAAATTAAAACAAAATAAAATGTGGAGAGTTTTTCTGGGTTGTGTCTATAATGATGACAAGGGGCCTTTGTCAGTTAAACGCAAGTCCTCTTCCTTTCTAAGGACTGGGCTTTCCTACTTTCCCTGTATCACCACATTTCCTTATAAAGAGCAGTTTCTCATTGTAACACTTCCATTCTTTTTATATTTTTCTATGACTGCGACACGCCTTGTATAGATTTTCTGGAAGGCAGGCTGTAGTCACACAAACTCGAGCTTGCTGCCTTAATTTCTCTAGTCAAATGACAGCTTTGGGAAGCAGTGTCAGACAGGAGGGATGCTGTTAGGAGGGCTGGATGGGTGGCTGTCCTGGACCTTGTCCCAGTCCTGTCACTGCCCAGCTGGATGACCCTGGGCAGAGCCCTGAGACCTCCTGTACCAGCCTATACACTGATAACTGCTTCCCAGAACACAAGTATGCAGTGAGGCTCAATTAAAGTTGGAATTAAAGTTGCAAGGCACTTGAAGCTCCTCAGCACAAACCATTTTAATATAAAATGCTATAAAACCAAGCTGCTTACAGCTTTAAGGAGGCTTGAAGAGGGACAGGGATGCCCAGCGGTGGCAGGATGGCTAAGAGAGGTCACCAAGACCACCCACTTCTCAGCCCAGCATCCCCACGAATCCAGCCTCAGGTGAGACCCGAGCCCTTCATGATGCAGGGGAAAACCATCCCCAGACACAGGGTGATCCTTTCATTGCCTCACAGGGACTGCCTGAGCCCACCACACACCCCAGGAAAAGACTTTCCAAGCAAGACCATGGCGAGGGAAAAAGATTTAAATATGGCAGGAAAAATTTCCTTGCCGCTCCTGCAGTCTGCGAGTTCTCTTGTCCTTTGTTTTAATGATAAAAATACCTCTCTGGGGCATTGGGGTGACACCGCTCCCACACAGAGAAGCTGCCCCAGCCAAGGTAGTGCAGTGGCACCTCTCCCTTCTGGTGTGGATTCCAGTGACAGCAACCACACAGGGTGAGGGATGCCATCCTGTGCCACAGAATCATAGAATGGTTTGGGTTGGAAGGGATTTTAGAGATCATCTAGTTCCAACCCCCCTGCCCTGGGCAGGGACACGTCCCGCTAGAGCAGGTTGCTCAAAGCCCCATCCAGCCTGGCCTCGTGTGTCCAGGGACCGAGCCCTCAGGGCTCCTTTGTCCCAGGGACCCTGCTCATGCCCGAGTCTCCCAGCAGCGCTGTTATCCCAAGGTCCCTGATTACAGATGCTACATATCTGTGCTCTTCCCCTGTATCCTTAAGATAAACATGTCCTTCACTGTAGTCACCTACTCCATCATACACTCCTATCAAATGAGCCTTGCTAGCTCGTAAATTACTGTGCAAACCATTCCAAACAATAAAGGCAATTTTACTTACTGAACCATTAAATTTACATACTTAAATTAGACTCAACCAGACGTTGAGAGGGGACGTCTCGCGGCCAGACAAACAATGAATTTAGGGAAAGAGCTGCCGTGTACTTCCCCACCTCTCACATGAAATTAATGAGGTGCTTCAATTTAATCATCATTAAAATTACATCTTTATTTAGTTACTTAGCAGAGTTTGACTCACTGCGTGGCGTGGAACATGGAGCAATGCCTCCAACATCAGCCCTTTCAGAGAGGGGAGGCAGGGAGGAGGTCCATCCCCCCAAAATGCCCTTTGCACCCCTGCACAGCCAGACTGGCTCCACGCTCATTGAGATCCCAAACCGTTCTCCAGGGTTTATTATTAAGGTAATACGACGAGGGAAGAGAAAGAGCAAGTCAGAGTAAATTGAGAAAATAAGGTCTGGGATTAGCCTGGGATGGGTTTGAGATAGGCAGGCAAAAAGCACATTACTTCTTCAGCCCGTACCAACAAATGGGAAGCTCTCGCTGCATTACTGGTCTCAAAGTTCAGCGCACGTGGCACCGAGAAACTCATTAGAAAAACAAGAGTTTGAAACAAAACCATACGGTGGAATGGAGACAAAGAGACAAGAGACACGCCTGATCTCCTGTGCGTGTGCAATTTGTTTTGCATTTGCTCCCCCCCCCATAATTTATTCATCTTGAGATGCTCCCATGCTGTTGCAGGGGAGGCTGGTGAACACAGCTCAGGCAGGGCAGTGCCAAGAAACCAGTAAAGGAAACCAGTCCCTTCTGTACTGGGCTTGACATCTGCAGGTAGGAAGAGAGGGAAAGTTTCTGAAGCAAAGAGCTCTGCATAAAAGTAGGAGGAAGAAAGAGACATTCCACCCCAGAGACAGAAGTACCCGTGGTTCATCCAAGGTCAATTAGGATGCAAAGGCCCAGTGAGTGCTTCCTAAAAATCAGCAACAGGCTACAAAACCACAGACCTTTGTTGTTACTCTAAAATAATTTCACCCCAGCAGACTCATTCTCTGCTCCCCCACTTCAGCTGCGGAGCTCAGTGACCTCACTGGCCTCGCTCCTGTTTGATGCTGATGAGAATGAACAAGATTAGATCTTAATGAGTTACATTTGGAGACATAAAACACTGGGAATCCCTCTTTCCCCATGGATACCCACAGCTCTGCATGGATGGAGCACGTTCACATTATTTCCATCAGAAAGTCTTCACTTTGACTCACTTAATTCACCCATGCTCCAGCAGCAAAGGGAGAGCAGCTCCCAACAAGCCCGTGGTGACACCATAGATAACGTGAACTCCTTTCTGACTGAGAGACAAGGGACACCTCCAAAGCCATGTTTGCTTGGCCCGTGATTCCACCTTCCAGCTGCCAGCAGCAGAACCACTGGGCACAGCTCTGGTGCTGCTGGCAGTGCCCTGCTCACACCAACTCCAGGGGCCGGGCACAGCGCTGGGATGTGAGATGTCCACAGCTGTGACTTCACTAAAACCAGCCCAGCTCTCCAGTGGGTGCTTTAATGCCAACAATACATATAGGGGAAATGGCAGGAACAGTCAAGGTGTGTTTTTTTTAGGGCTACAAATAATGACTACGCATTCAGTTGCTCCCTGTGAGCTCTGTTTTCCCTTTGATCTCCGTACGAGTCCTGTACTGGCAGGTGTCCCATGCCACCACGTGCCACCACACACCGTAGCGAGCAGTTAGACCTCAGCTCACACGGTGACCCCAAAACCATAGCTCAAGCACAACGCCAAGGGTTTAGTTTGGCATCCCTTTTGGGTTGCACCTTTCTTCAGACGGGGGGGAATAAAAATTACTTAGGTATTGCGGGAAACGGCACTCACACCTGAAAGCTCACTGCATTAAGAGAAAAAAAAAAAAAACAAGCCCACAAAAGAGTAAACACCAAACTGCCAACTGCTTTTTACCTTCTGTAAATCAAAATACACTTTGGAAATAAAAACTCCCAAATTATACCAGGCAAGATGAAACATTAACCCGTGAAGAGTGGAGATGGCAGCAGCGGGGATACACAGACGAGAGCCAAAGCTACAGCTTGTCTACATTAAAAATGCAACATCAGCAGAGGCGGCTGAAAGAGTCATTTATCAACTCCTGGATTAGAGAGACATCTTAAAGTAAGTGCACCATTTATACGCACATATGCACAAATTGTCTGCTGGGGAAGGAGAGGAGAGCTGCAGCCTTTGTGCCTTGGAAGTTTTCTCTCTAGTCCTCTGGGTAAACAGAGGGCCAGAATGACATTAGGCATGGAAAATAGGAACCTTGCTCATGGTAACAGGGGGTACAATTCACGTGAGCAGCCGGGATGGAAAGTAATCTAATGCTGCAATTTCAGAGAAACAATATAGAGTCACTCACATACATCATGATTAATGGCTGGATACCATAGTGTGAAAACCATTTAAAAAATGGCATTTTTGTCACTGACAATGTTACACATATAGTAAAGGTCATACATGATAAGAGCATTATCCATATTTCTTCTGCAAACATGCTTAACCTTGTAGAGCACAATTCCCTGGAAGATTGGTGATCCATCTCCAGCTGCAAACTGCGCTCTTCAGAACCTGAGAAGGCCAATTTTACATTTATATCATTCACATCCACGCACACGTGAGCTCTGGGAAGCCTGCACGCCTTTTCAAGCAGAAAGGGGTGGAAATGTTTCACGGCAGCATCTGCTCCGGGCTCTCCTCCCTCCACCTCATCTCTGGCTGTCACCTCATGCTGGAGCTGGTGCTGAGCCACACTGGAAACCCAGTTACCTGCAAATCCTCCCACCAGTGGGTCGGTACCCACCAGTGGGGCTTGGCACTGCTACCTGACTGTGGTTGGCAGTAAGATGTCCATAGCTGGCTGACCACCTGCCATTTGCAGAGAAATCTCATCCCAATCAAGGATGAACACCTTGGAGACAGCCTGCAGAAAAGCTCAGATGAGCCCACAGACTAGACGTTTGCCTTTTTGAGAGCTTTATTTTAAAGCACACAAATCTTTTCCCAAGGCCATGAAAGAGAGAGCTCTGGGCACCACATGAGTCATTTCAGATCAAAACCCAGTCCAACCTGGGCCACCAACTCAGACCCCACACACCTTCTGAAGCCCACATGGCTTGCCATAACCTTTTCTAGTTGCATCCACAGCTTGCACAGTCCTCCAGGCTTGCTGAAACCCATGAACACCGATGCTATGAGCCAGATTGCAATCCTGCCTTCCAGCTGCAGGAGCAACAAGATTCGCAATACATTTTTCAGCAGATTATGTGACCCTTTGGAAACCCCACAGAAAGCAACACCAAGCTGTAGCATTGCTGTGCTGGCTGACACACAATGGCAAGAGGAATTTTTTCAATATATAGTCACATATTGACTGATGTTTGCACGAGTAATCACTGTTGGGCCACACCACGTTCCAATCATTGCCCTCTCAGGGTCCTTTTCCTGCTGGTCCTGAGCTCTGCTGATAAACCTCGGGTCTAAGCTGCAGTTCAGAGTCACTCTCTGCACTAGAAAGCCAAGCCAAGCACGAGATCTTTACGGCATTGTATCAAAATTTAATTATTTCTACAGCAAATAAAAGCCCCGCACGAAACAAACATTTGTGTAGTGAGATGCTGAGCACGGCTCATTGCATCGGGTTAGAACTCGATTTTAAGCATCTCTGAGATGCCTCACCTTGAGCAGGGGCTGGGGATGAGGACAGGGGCTGTGCTCACTGAAGGATGCTGTTATCCTACAGCAGGGCACAACCACAAAAAAAAATCCAAAGCAGCCACTACGACGGGATAAGCAGCAATACAGTTTGCCAGGTCTGTGTGCTGAATCCTTGCTAACAAGCAGGTATGACTTTTAAAAGCGCAGGGATGCTATTCCAACCTGCAGGGCTGGGGTGAGTGGGAGTTCAGAGGCTGCAGGCAGGATCTTTCCCCACCCCGAGCTCCCGGCTCAGCAGATCCGACCTCCCTTGGAGAGGAGGGCATGATCTCAGTCTGGAGGAATTTCCTCTGCGGGAGACACTGGGAAGTGCTATGGGAGGAGATGGGAGCTCAGTGCCTTGCCTGGAGCGGGGAGCCTTGCCACTAACTCACTGTGAGACGGGGCTGGAGCATCCCGGGGCTGGGAATCACGGCCCCAGGTTCGGGGGTTAATCACCGTGGGGGGAACAATTGCCATCCAGTGGCATTTCCATCGCTCGGAAAACTGTGACCCCAGATCTCCCCCAAGAGCCCCACGGGTCCCCGGCAGGCAGTGGGGGGGTCAGCCTGCCCCCGGTGTGAGCAGCCCCGGGAGGTGGCATTGGGCAGGGAGGGGCTGCCTGTGCCCAGGGGATGGAGGGGACATTTCCACGCCGGCATTTGCTGCTTGTCAGATCGGCTCGTGCTTCCTTACTTGAACATCACAGTGAAAGCTTCCCACTGCACTCAGGGTGGGAAAGCTTTTCCCCAGAGTGGTTTTGCAAAGACTGGCTGGACCAAATTATTCTTCTCATCATGAATGCCTCTCTCTGAGCCACCTTACCCATGCAAATACTCAGATGTTATTAATATGAATGAATGCATCTTGTCTCGGGGTGTCTCATGGTAGGAGCCATTTCAGAAACACTGGGAGGGTGGAGGGAAGGAGGAAATACAATTGAGCAGCCCTGGTTGTATCTGTCCTCTTCCTCAGATGACAATTTCTCTCTCCCAGGAGCACCACAGACTAGAGCCACTCGCAGATTACACATCATTCAGTCTTTTGCTTTGCAGAATTAGCTTTCTTAGCAAGGAAACAAAGGATTTGCTGTATTGGATCAGGCTACCGACATGTCTGCTGCCGCATCCAAGCTCTGGTACTTAAGAAACACAGCAGCTCTTCTCTCTGCTGTGCTGGCCAAGTCCCTGCCTGGGGAGCTGCGTGCAGTCAGAGATTGCTTCCAGATTGCCACAGAAATTCATCTGATGCTCAGTAGCAGGTAGTTTAACTTCTCTCCTAATTTTGTCATCTTACATACCCACAAATGGCCAACGTTATTTAGTCCTTTTAAAAACTCAGCCAGAACGTTTATCTCAATAAGTGCCTTCAGCACTGCCCTCCATAAAGCCAACTACAGACCACATAAAAGGAGGGTTTCTTTTTACTAGTTCAAAATTTACTGCCCTGGATGGTTTACTTTATGGCTCTTAATACAATGAAAGCTTTTGTAAGGAGAGGATGGTGCTGGGGGATCGGGCAGGAGCTAGCAGGAGACAAAGATATCAGTCTGTGGCTAATACAAGGACTTCATGTGCCCAGCTCGGCAGGAAGGCCATCACTCATAAAACATTTAATGGCAGAAGCGAGAAGAGGGACCACCGAGAGCATTCCCCAGAGGTTCTCAGCACGGGCTGTCCCCACCAGCTCTCCCGCAGCAGGTGATGGAGCACTGCGGGTACCACTGGGGCTGCACCTTGGTGGCAAAGCAGCAGCAGCTGTTAATCCTTCCCCTCTCATGCGAGGCAAGAGGAGGGATGAAGGAAGCTGGACAGAGCCTGCTGTTCCCCATGGACTCAAGGAAAAGGGTTCACAGTCAGGGAGAAATATTAAAGGCGATGCAGAGCCCCGGGTCTGCAAACACAGGCTGAGCAGACAGGGCTGCAACCTGGGAAACGCCAGTGCCTGCCACACCACCAACAGCTGCTTTTCTTTTGACCTTTAACTCCTCCTGGCCCAAAACAGAGCACACAAGTCGTGTCACTGTGCTTTACAAAGCCTTGGGTCAAACAGCCAGCCGAAGGCAGGGAGAAAAGGTTGTTTTGGGGATGAACGCTGCACGTTGCTGCCGGGATGAGCCCACGTGGGCTGTGCAGCAGCAGCTTTGCCTCCTCACCACACGAGTGCTGGCACCGAGAGGGCATTACAGGGGAGAAACCTCCTCCCTCCACAGCAGCAGACCTGCTTCACGGGGTCCCTGCCTCCAATATTTGCAATAAGAGAAGGATGCATCCCAGCGGCACGCACAAGGGAAAGCTTAGCAAAAAAAGACACAGCTCCAACCTCTAGACCAAAACCCCCGACCCCGCAGGTTTGCTGCCCATCCCTCCCCAAAAGGCAGGGCAGGCGTTGAGGACTCGGTGGGAGCAACACGTGCCCAGGGGGATGGTACAGCCCCGCACGGACCCGCACACGCGGGCATCTGCGGGGAAACCTCCTTGGGCTGCGCCGTGCTGGGATGCAGGGTAATGTGGGTACTGCTCGAGCGCGTCCGGGTCCCAGGGCACACGGAGGCACATGGATTTTCCATCAGCTGCTCCTTCCCCACAAGACCAGAGTTAACTGCTGAGAGTGCTCGCTGCCATCTTTTGTGAGCCGAGGAAGCAGGAACGCTGCATAAATCATTATTCTTGCTAATTACCAGGAAACATCAAACAAGACAAGCATTTTACTCCTCATCACTGAATTTTGTTATGCTAATTAGAGTTGTATAAGCTGTTGCTATTAAACCTGGAGAGTCAGAAAAACATTTGCATTAATACCCACAAAGCTGCATCAAAACCTAGTTATTAGTATTTCAATGAGGTTCAGGTTATGGGGAAGCTGCTGCCGTTTCAGGGGCTGGTTTGTTGTTTTTAAATCCTGCTGTGAGCGAAAATATAAATAAATGCAGGGTGAGGCCTCATGCAGACAATACTTCTTATAAATGGGGAATTAAAAAAAAAATAAGGAAACTTTGATCAGGAGGAGATATAAATGGGAGGGGGAGAGGGGGAAGCGGAGCGGTGCAGAGATTTTGTTGCTCTACACAGCGCTGCTCATCCAAGAGCTCCATGTTCATAGGCATTGAGTGTGCATGCCAGGCTGGACTTTGCTTTTTTGGATTTCTGAGTCCCTGCTGCCCCCAGGCACTTTGCTTGACCCGGGTGTTTTGGATTTGACCCCCTCCAAAAAGCAGCTGGGAATGGGAGGTGGCTCCTGCCTTCCCGTGAGAATTGCCGTCTCTGTGGAAATCACCCGTTCAGAGACTTACACCTCGGGCATCGCACTAAAATCCAGGGGGGGGATGTGTGTCACTAGAGGGGTGGGGGCCTCTAAACCTTCCTGGGGAACCAGCTCCTTAATAAGAATTGGCAATTCCTTCTTTTTAGTGCCAATCACAGCAGCCGAGCGTTTCATTTGAAGGTCTCGCAGCACTTCAGAAAGGCAAATTATTCCCCCACGTGCCCCTTTGATACAACAATTATCACCATTTGATGCATCAAATACATCCGAAAAATTTAGGGGGGGGGTGTCCAAACGGGCGGCTTGTGAGCAAGGGAAGGGGTGCTTTAACCCCTTAGCTCCTAATGCTGGAATATCATTTTGGTGAGCTACTCGCAAAGGCAAACACAATTATTCCCACCCTGTGGCGGTGCCGGCGTCGAGCCCACCTGAACCGGTACCGCAGCAAACCTTGTACCGCACAGGTCTGCACGCAGCAGAGGGAGCCCACGGGGAAGGAGCTGGGGTGTAATTGGAGTGAGGAGCAAGGATCTGTACCCCGAGATAACACCCTGGGTGCTATTGCACTGCGTTTGACCTGTGTAAGTGGCAAGTGGGCTGTCCCCCTGGCCAGATGCTCCGAGCAGAATCCGTCAATTAGCAGGCTCCCTGGCCCCTTGGCTCAAGCCACTAAACTCCCTTTGCCTGGCATTTATTTCTCAGTAAAGAGCAGACCCTATTGACAGCTGGCTGTGGCTTAAATAATACATCTTGAGCTCTCTATATAACCCATGGTTTTATTCTATTGATGGGGCTACAAGTTATCTGTTTTTAACAGACCATTTGTCACCAATTCTTGAAGAGGGAGAGCCATTCACTCTCTCACTCTATATTTCTATCAAAGAAGGAAAAAAAAAAAAAAGAAAAGGAAAGAAAAGGATTTTTTCCATTTTCTCTTTCTGGTGGAAACACACAGGTGAATTGAGTAGCAGCGTTTCAGTAATGATGAATTGTGGTGGCAGCGCTGTGTGCTTCATGATTTTGCTGATGTGGAGGAACTCAGATGCACAGCAGCCCCCATCCCACGCTGCCGTTAAACACCTTCCCTGCCCCGAGCGGGCACTTGGACCAACCTCATCGACCGGTGAGACGTGCTGGGTGAAGCACCCACCCTACACCCCACTCTCCCGGTGGCAGACCCCACCACGGTCTCCCTCTGCATCCTCAGCATCAGCATTTCCATCTCTGGGGAGCACCGGGTGCTCCGTCACCTCTCCAGTCTCATTTCTCTCCGCCTGCATCCAAGAAAATGAACCACAGCACCTTTGCCTCCAGATGACATTAAGGTATCGCTCCCTCTACCTTGATACCAATCAGAAGAGACAAACACAAGCCGGGTGCCACCATCCCACAGGACCTCCTCTAACGCCGTGTCCTCCCTAATCACAGGCAGATTAAAAAAAAATAATATAAAAATCCACATCAGCCACGCTCCGGTAAGGAGAACTCTAAGAAGGATGAGGAAAATGAAGACACTGTGAAATGCAATAGATGTCAACTTCTACTTATTTTTTAATTTCATCTCTTACAAGCTTTTTGGAAGCTAACATGATTAAGTTCTTCACACAATTTATTAGCATCGTGTTGGAAATCCAGCAGTATATTACACTGTCTGAGTAATCCAATTAGTAAAATGTATTTATTTAACCAGAATATTAGCTGCACACAATCCCAAATGAAGTAAAGTCCCTGATCCTGGGGTTCCTTTCGCTTCTTGGAATTCATTTACCAGCTACAAAAAGGTTTACTCTAATGAAATAAATATCAGCCCTATGTTTTTAGAATAATACAAGAAAAGCAATCTTGCTGCTCAGCTAACTGCCTCTTTTTTTTTTTTTTTTAGCAGACACCGATAGCACACAGATTTCACAGCAGAATAAAGGATTTTCTGGCTTTCACCCAACCCCAGGAACATCCCCCCCAGAGCGCCCCATCCCCAACTGGATTCCCACTCTTCACAACTATCAGATCATTGCCAAGATTTTATTTTTTTGTTTTCATTCAGCAGCCCACGTGCACAAGTGAACCTCGTACCCGCTTTACCCTGATTTGCAAGAGCTTTGAAGGAAAACTCGCTGTGGGAAGCGAAGGCTCCCTAGCACGTTTGTCCCTCCTAATGAAGGAGCTGAGTGACAGCCCCCGAGGGTGCAGGTCTGACGTGGCCCCAGCAGCATCCCCTGGCCTGACTCAGTGCAGAGCTGAAGGGACACACTGACTGATGTGTGACAGTTTTCTGGGGTATTTTAGGGATTTCTTTTTTGGTTTTACTTTTTTTTTTTTTTCCCACCTGTTACTTTCTTATTACCTTAAACTCACCCAGCTCCTAACACAACAGCATCCCTACCTAGGGCTCCCGCCCACAACCACAGGTGAAAGCTGGTGGCTTGTGTGACCCTGACACCTTGGCAGGGTCACGGTGAGGAAAGGTGAGCACTGCCAGGTGGCCACCAGCGGTAGGAGAACACCCAGTGCCACCACAGCCCTGCCAGGAGACCACTGCCTCTACAGCCCACCCCAGGGAACGGCTTGCTGTTGACCGATGGTATTTTTCCAAAGCTGCTTCTCCAATTTATCTTCATTAATCGGCTTAATTAATTATTCTCCCCTGTGAGCAGAGGCAGGAGACTGGGTCATGAACAACATCAAGGAGGCGTGATGCAGCCAGCCGAGCCCAGCGCTCTGCCCTTCTCCCCGCGGGGTGCCGTGGGAGACTTTGGCATTTTCCCTGCCATCTCGGATCCAGGCTCGGGGGAGCCACAGCCACCTTTCAGCTCGTCTTCTCCCATCCAGACAGGATGTGGGAACAAAAGGTTTGGGGTAACGCAGTGTCCTCAGATGGGCATCCCAGGAACCCAACATCTGGGATTTTGGGGAGTCTGTACGTACCACTTGAGTATGTGAAGGGACAGAGGGGATGGATTTGCCTAACTTGCTCGTAACCCCATTTTTCCTCACATCTCACGGAGCAGGACCACACTCTCCACCTCCCCACACTGCTACAGCAGCACCTGGGAGATGACTCTGAAAGCCACGATGGCAAAGGCAGATAGAGAAGGAAGGGACTAACAGCCGGTGTTAATAATAGACATCATTTGCCATGCGCCTCCAAAAAAAATGAACGTCCCGAGGCAAAAGATCTAATTTTGTGTTTCCTTTCAGCTCCTCCGCTGAGCGCAGCCGGTGCCGGAGGAGGGGAGGCGTCTGCGCTTGGGCTCGGTGCGCGAGCCCGTGTGATGCTCATTCACATGCAGAGAATTTGAGAGAGATCCTCCCGTTAATGCAAACAGGAATTACCCGTGTAATCTTGGGATTAACGGAGCCCAAGGAATTATTTACATTTCCTAAATGAGGGAAACTGTATCAAGTGGGTAAGTCGGGGATGGGGAGCCGAGGTGCGGGAGGGCGACTCGCTATCTGCGTCTGCAGGAACCGCTGTCATCGGCCTTCTTGGGAATGGGTTCATCTGAGGTTGCACAAAATGTCTGGTGTCTTTGGAGAAGAGGTGCTGCTGGGGGACAAAGCAGACAGAGGGACACCGTCCTCGAGCTCATCTCCAGGGAGGGAGTCACGCAAACTTCAGACCCCCAATCTGTGCCTGCATCACAGGGCGCAGCTCCTCACTGCCCACCAGTGATTACAGCAGCTGTAGGAATAATTAAGACCAGTTTCCTACATTTTTATTTCAGTTCTCTTGCAAAGTCTCTCCCACAGCAACCTGCAGCTCCCAGTGTTACTGCTGGCTGGGGACACGGACCTGCTCCCTCCCGGGTCACACAGAGCACCCCCGTCAGTGACTCCACCACCACGCTTTGGAATCAGGCTGAGATCACCCAGAGCAGTGACCACACCGTGCTTTTCAGTCTTTACTCATCAAACGCTGCGGTGACAGGCGGCAGAGCCCCCGGAGCCCCATCTTCTCCCAAATGCTATAATACTCGTAATAATCACAGCAACAACAACAACAGTCACAATAACCCTCCATCCTTCACACGCCAGACGATGCCGAGTCAGACTCCATTTCCAAACTAAGACATCTCGCGTGCTATTCTCCCTCCCCTCCAGACTAATAGCTGACAATGTATGCCTTCCACATTAATGATAAGGGTTCAAGGGGAAAGAGACTGCTCTCCCGTTTCGCTGACATTACACTCTCCTATGTACCCACCAACATACCCTAAGGCAACAGAACTAGTAATAGGTTCCTCTAACTGCCTCCTGCATCAAATTTGACACCGGGTGCTTTCTTCTCCTTTCCCATCGCTCACCTTATAACTCTGTCATCATCATTGATTTTGACTTAAGGAGAGGAAAAAAAAAACAACCAACCACCAACCCATCACAAGCCAACCCTCTCCCCCCTGCTCGCACAGCACCAGGGTGGTGAAGCACAGCTGCTGCGGGGATTTGGAGCAGGGAGGAGGCAGGCCAAGCGGGATGCTCCTGTTTTGCCTGTATCTTTGTTGTGAAGGGGCCGAGGCAGCAGGCTGGCAGCGTTTGCTGCACCCAGCAGACTGGGTTTGCAGCCCCAGGACACCGTTGCTGGCTGCGGGGATCCTTCCCAGAGAGCAGGTGGCACCGTTCGGTGGCTTTTTGTGCTGGGCTCATCTTTCCACTGAGGTCAGGATTTGTTAATTTTTAGGCAGCACTCCTTTCTCCTTCTATTTTTCTTCCAGAGAAAAGGCAGTTGGAGTGATCTCTATCTACCTCTGGATTATGTCACTATATACAGTGAAAAACCCTTCCCAGATTCTCTCCATCCCCATCTGTGGCAGAGGAGATGCCCCAGCAAGCTGCTGGTCCTGGCAATGGGAAGAGGCAGGTGATGGCTTCACCGTGGAGGGGTGAAGGACCTCCCCAGCAACAACAACTCTGGGGATGGTGATGGGTATATGCCATGGGGCAATAGGTGACAA
Organism: Gallinago undulata; assembly: GCA_026546715.1. Lineage (NCBI taxonomy): Eukaryota > Metazoa > Chordata > Aves > Charadriiformes > Scolopacidae > Gallinago > Gallinago undulata. The sequence continues at coordinate 28,444,263 of JAOTQQ010000003.1, read as the reverse complement.
TTTCCCCTCGATTCAGTTATCAAGGCTCCCTTTCACTCCCAGGGAAGAGGGCTGGGCTCCCATTCCTGCACCAGCTGCTTCCCAGCACGATGCTGCCAGGAGATACCTTGGTCCCGTTGCCAGCACTCGTCTTTCACAGCCTCATCCTAAGGTCTGCCTTACAGGGGGCTATAACCGTGCTGAAAGGGGAAGGGACCTGTCAAAATCCCCCAGCACAGCATAATCCTTCCTACTGCAGCCTGGAGAAGCCCTTCCTGAGCGATGTGGGAGAGCAGCAGGCTCCTCCTGTCTGGTTTCTTAGCAGATACACAGAAGCGAATCCCCAGAGTGCGGGCTGACCCGCAGCTGGTGTTTTCTTTGATTTATGTCAGAGCCTATTTACGTCCTCTGCTTAAAACAATCCAGTTCGTGTCAGCAGTAAATGAAACTGTGTACCATCCAGCAGCTGCTTGGCGGCTACCTGAAATGAGTTTCACTCCAGTTCTTATCAAGCAAAAATCCTTTTAATCATCAAAAACTGCCACAGCCTTGTTGGAGCTGAGACGGTGTGGTGATTGTAACGGGGGAAGGCATATTGCAAACCGGGGACATGGCCAGAGCCCTGGGATTGCGGGTGATTTTCTTCCAGGGTCCCAGCGACACATGGAAATGAGGGTTGAGCTTTGGCTGTGGAGACCAGTCCACTGCAGACCTAGACACCAACAAGGTTTAACTGGGGCTGTAAGGGCAAGGCTGGGCTGAACGGGGAGCCAGACGGCCTCTGGCATCTTCCCCACTGGCCCAAGGAGGCTCATTACAGGGAAAACACCGTCAGCCATTAAGACTTGCTTATCTTGAAGCTGCTGCTACTGATAAAGCCAATAGAGCAAATTGGGACTGGTTCAGAAAAAATCAGAGAAGACGGAATCTGAATGTGTGCTGCAGCCCTTGCACCCCGAGGAGTCTCCTAGTGAAGGACTTAACTAACGAGGTGGTTGGCGGTGAGCGGGGATGCTGTGAGGAGCAGGGGACATTCACCCAAAGCTATTCCGAGTTCATTAAAGAGGATGGGAAGAGCTGCAGCTGCTCCGCTCGGGGACCCAGCACGAGGCCACAGAACCTGCTTGTCCCACCAAAAACTAATGATCACAGCTTGACTAGCGAGTATCAGATGCTCTCAACACGCTGCTTGCAAACAAGCTGCAGACCGAAAGCAATTCGAAGGAATTATTTGGGAAATAATTCTAAATAATGAATGAATGGAGAAAACTGCAAGCTGTTTACAGATAACTCACCCGCAGAAAAGAGCTGAATTTGCCGAGTAGATGATTCACTATTGATTATTTCCCCAGCTCTAGCGGTAACCTTATTTAAAGCATTAATTAAGACAAGTCTTCATAGTTCAGCATATTCTAATCTGTTACAGGAGGAAGAGCTCTTCAGAGCTCAGCGCTGCCCTCCTGGAAGGAAATCTGGAGATTCTCACCCTGCCCCTGGCCCCTGCCTGGGTGGGGAGGAGGTGAGGGGACACCGGGCAGAGCTGAGCACCGGTCTGTCCGGACCCCAGCGCCATCCCCTATAGCCAATGGAAACATTTCAGCAGCGTCAGGGCCAGTGGGTATGACAGGGGAATATGGGATCCTACCTGGCTGTTGGCTGGATTTCAAATGGGACAGCTGCCTCTTGGGATAAACCCTTTAAAGACAGCCAAGGCAATCTGGCCACCCGCACGGACGGCTGCCCTCAAATGACCTCTTGCCAAGTCTCCCCAGATAGCAATACATAAAGCATGCCCCAAAGTGACACACTCTGTGTGAGTGCCCTTGTGCCACCCAGCCTTTCCAAAAGGTCTGCACTGTGCCCCAGGCCTCAGCTCTGGCAGCCCCTCTACGGGCTCCAGTAACCGGCAGGAGCACAAAGCCCCTGGGGTTATATTAAGAAAAAGGAACCTGGATTTCCTTTCAGTTTTATCAAGTGACTACGGCTGAATCTGCCAAGCATGGCACACGTGTGGAAACGCAAACACATCGGCACCCGGTCTGTTCTTCAGCCAGGGACAGACACCCGGACACACGTCTCTCACAGCTTCAGCCCGTGCTGATGGCACGTCGCTCAGCAAGCCTCCAGCTAATGAAACGGTGTCTTCAGCAGGACATGAAACTCCAACCCAGCAATCCAACCCGGCACAGCGAGATTTCCGACTCAAAACCCAGAGGGATAAGGCTTGTGATGCTGAAGGAAAGGGTTGAGTCATTGCTTTCCAGCTGCGCTCCCCAAGCTGGATCTGCAGCCTGGTTTGCTCTGCAGAGCCACCAATCCCCTGCCCGTCACCCCAGCGTGGTTTGCACAGCACTCTGCAGGCAAGATGCGTGCTTGCTTTCCCCACATCCTGAAGAAATGAGGGTATGATAACCTGGCACCTGACTGAAGGTAAAGTACTGTGTCTTTCAACCAGCTGATTAGCTCAGCATTGCCCAGAGCAGGTTTGCATCATTTCTGGATGACTTGGGTAGAGCAAGTTAGGATCTGCATTAAGCAAGCCCAGCATATGACAAACTTCTCATAACTTTGTTTCAGAAAGAAGAATTCAAGCAGTGAAGTTTTAACCAGCTCTGAAGTCCAAGCAACAAATGACTCTGGTCTTTTTAGCCCCTTTCTGTGTCCACTGTGATCTGATATAGTTTCTCTTGTGAGTTGTCCTAAGTTCACCTGGGTACAGTTTGCCAGAAAAGCCTTCAGGCCCTTTCTCCCCACTTGGCACTATTTGGTGTGAGGCTCACTGAGCACCACATTGTGGTCAAGACACGACCAGCTACGTGGCCCACATTTATCCTAATTTGTCCTAATTCATCCACAAAGACTGAAAGCAAGATTCCAGTAAAAGTTTCTTTTCTTTCCCCCCATCAGATGCAATCAGCCACAAGATATGTCTTACAGGGTTGAGCTTCGAGGTAAAGTTAGACCTGACCTCTAAACAAGGAAAGATAGCAGGAGAGGAATTAAAAATTCAAAGGTTGTCAGCTTATGTTGAGCCTCTCATCAACCAACACCCCCAAACCCTTCTCCTCTGGGCTGCTCTCCATCCATTCTCCTCCCAGCCTGGCTTTGTGCCTGGGATTGCCCTGACACATGTGTAGAGCCTTGCACTTGACCTGGTTGAACTCCATGAGGTCCACACAGTCTTGCCTCTCAAGCCTGTCCAGGTCCCTCCAGATGGCATTCCTTCCCTCCAGTGTGTCAACTGCGCCACACAGCTTGGTGTTGTCAGCAAACTTGCTGAGGGGACACTCAATCCCAACATCCATGTTGCCAACAAAGAGGTTAAACAGCACCCAATCCCAATACCAACACCTGAGGAACCCCACACATCACTGATCACCACTTGGACATCATTCACTGCTGCATTATTTTTTATACACGTAAACATGGAATGGAGCATGTTTCCCTCTCCAGTACGTTCATTAAAAGGACACAAAAAGGGGAAGAACAGAAAAATGCAGTAGCTTGTTTTGACTCTTTGTATCTCCAGCTCTCCTGTCAACCTGGTGACCAGCACTGGAGGTCACACACCGCCTGGTCTCATCACCACCTTGTACGCCAGGTGAGCAGCAGGGTGTTGAAGTGGTCACAGTGGTCACTCGGGTATGACCCACACGGGTGTGCGTGCAAGCAGCTCCACCAGCCTGGTCCTGCATGGTCGCACAGCTCGCCACCAAACATACAAGCAAATATTTTTCATGGATATTGTACGAAGCAAAATCCCTACCTGCTCTTGACTCCTTCGCAGGCTGTTTTCTGGCAAGGCCTTATGTGGTGGTTTATCCTTTGCTGAAAGACAGAACAAATGCTTGTCAAACAGTGGTTCAGTCAGAAAGGATGGGACACTCCTAAATGGGGGGAAAAAAGATGCATTTTATGTTTACTTTCATTACTCTCCATTGTATGTGATACGCGCTTAAGAACTAGCATAATTCTCTCCACTTGGTTCGTTTTATTTTTCCATTCATCAAACTCTTCCCTCTCCATAAGCAAGTGTACTGCTAATTAGGACAAAGGAACAGATTAAGTTAAAATGAGTAGACGCTGTTGCTTTCCCTGCCTCTCTCCAATCCAAAGTCAATCCAAATCTTTTGGAATACTCAAGTAAATTCACATTAATGTGGATACAAAACGCTCCTCAAAAAAAGAGATATTAGAGACGGTGTGAGGAAGGGTGACGGAGATGTTGAAAGACACAGAAAAGCTTTTGCGAAAGGGGAGATGCAGAAAGACACGTGTGTGCCGCCCCACACAGCCACGGGCCAGCCCTGCAGGTGTGTGCTCTACATGCTATTTTGCTTGGCTCAGTTTTCCTTAGTTTGAAAAATAAATGCCTTTGCTTTAGGAGCAGAGTGACCTGCATCCATGTCCTCTGTCACCACAAAGTTCTGATGTCTGAATTTGTTGCAGTGTAAGAGCTATGAGTTTCGTCCCCAAGATTCACATTTCCTGGCCAAACCCGGTTTGGCTGAGGAAGGGCAGTGATGTTGGGTCCTCCATCCTCCCCTCTACAGAGACTTCGAGTGAATGTCTGTGCAATGCAGACCTGCTTAGCAGAGTTTATGGTGATATGAAATGATGCTGCATCTAATTGCCTTTATTTATAGGAGTTTCTAGGGAACCCAGACAATAAAACTTGCAAAAACTTCACTGGGGTCCCACCATGCTTTATTTGCCCCACTTCTAAAACCTAACACTACCATCAGATTTGACCCCATTATTTGGAGCCATCCCGTGGGAAGAAGCCATGGTGCATGTGTTTCTATGCTGGGGAGCAGTCTGGCTGAGGGCCCTTTTCACCATTCCCTCAGCACATTAAGAAACACACCAGTACCACTGACCTTGCTGCCAATTGGAAATTTCTAGGTCTGAAACCCTCCATGAAGCAAACGCCTTGGCATGGGAGTGAGCTCTTTGCACCAGATGGACCCCCTGGTCTCCTGGTAAATCCAGTTCTTAGGCTTTGCCACAAAGAGGCTTAAAATTAATTAGCAGATTTTTTTTTTTAAGGGTTCTGTGTACAAGGAGTGTGTGAGAAAGGACATTCATTAGGAGCTTTTCGGTACTTATAGGCCAAGACGAGGATTTATAGCTTGCAAGAGAGTTCCTTTTATAACTGTCAATTTCAGACTGTTAAAGGTTGCAAGGAGATGCCTTGAAGGCGAAAACATTCCCAATTTCCCCCATTTTCCCAGAAAGACAGTCAAGAAGGAGGAGGTTTTCTGATTTTCTAAAGGTGACCACTTTTACCAAAAAGCATCTATCCCCTTTGGTGCTCATTTCCAGAGAGCTGTCACCCAGCAGCACTGGGCAGGTGGACTGGTGACAAGAGCTGATACACGATGTGACATGGAAGAGGACTTTCCAAGGAGCAAACCATCACAATCTTCAGCTGCTGAGAGCTGACTCCACTGCTGACCATAGACAACTGCTGAGTGTGTTCTGCAACAGCACCCACCATAACTGCTCTAAAAACATGAGTAGATGGTAAGAAAACTGTCTAGTTAAGCAAATAACTCAAAAATAGTCTTCAGATATTTATTCCCATATTGGTTCATTCCTTGACCTTGGCAGAACTGTTTTCAAAAAGAGGAAATGTTGGGGAGGCTTTGGTGGGAAACAGGAACAGGGATGTGCATTTGCCTCCCCTGGCAGAGTGGTTTCCAGAAACCGCACTTTTCCCACCCTGGAATAACCCCACATGAGGTGTCCACAGATCCTTGAAAACCTGCCAGCACCCCACCTTTTGGGGTGTTCACCCTCACCCCTAACCTCCTCAGGAGCCAACTAGAGCCAACAAACAATTCCCATTAATAACTTTGAAAAATGCAGATAAAGCAGTGGGAAGACACTTCCGTAAGTTAAAGTTTTTCATCCACTTTGGAGGAGAAGATCCCTCAGTGTTGGAAGCGAAGCACTATGATACCACTCAACGTGATTTACTGTCTTCAGCACTGTGCTACATCCCCAGCACTTGCAATGCCCACCATGGAAGCACATGGAAGAGGAGGAGATGCATTAAAAAAAAGTCTGAGCAATATGGTGCTGTGCACGTTGGTACTTCTTGGGCTTTCTTTTTTGTAAGAGTTCACATGGGAAGGCCATTTTCCAGAAAGAAAAGCACAAGATTCTGTTGCTTTGAGCAATATTGTTCCTGGCTTCTTTAGCGACTCCTACAAATATTAATTGATTTATATACCAGCCTCCAGTGACCGAATCAGAACCAAATTAAACAAGTTTTGCCTTGCCATAAATCCACCCTGCGTTCTCACGCTCCTGGCTACAGCCAACGAGTTAACTCCCTGATTTTGCTAGAAAGCTTTCTAAACTCAGTCTTGCCTATATTAGGTGCTTTTCCCCTCAAGTTTTCCCACTCTTGGTATTTCTGGGGAAATTTCCTTTGGAAAAGGGGGTGTTTGTCAGTGTTTGGCTGATGGTGTTTTGGATCAGCTCTGAGCGGTGTTGAGCAGCGCTGTGTTTAAAGCTCTGTCACTCTGCCCACTCAGCCACGCTCTCCCCCGTTTGGCTGCTCAAGCAGTACCAAAAATGGGAAGTTTAAGAAGAGATAGACTAGTTTAGAATTAGAAACACTATTTCAAGGACTCGGAGCCAGAAACACAGGAAATCCTAAGCCGAAAAGACACATTTTGTAAAAGGAGAAGTCATCTGAGGTTGGTAAACTGGGCTGCAAACTTCCTCCTGCTATCCCGGGTTTGGTCTGAGATGATGCAGAAATTTAAATCTTATCCTTTAAATCATTGGAAAGAGAAACCGTGACTTTACAGGACCTGAGTTTGCACAGATATTTGGAAAGAAAATTTCATATGAAAAAGCTGTGTTCCCAGCGCAGAAATTGTTCCCCTTATCCACTGCCAAGCCCCTAGGAAAAATTTTGGGGAATGCCTATAGCAGCCTGCATCATTAATATTACTCCACTGACCCAGTTCTTACTCTCAAGTTTCTATTCTACCCTAATAAAGGTGGATTTCATGTACAATAATCTGAGGACAGCAGAGGTGAGGGTATTGCTGTAAGGAAAGCATAAGGAAGATAATATTACCAGGCTAGACTACACACAACTATAACTGTTCAAGTATTAAACCCATTTTTCACCATCAAGAGTGTTATCCAACAGCATGAGAAATACAAGCAGGAGAAAATATTCTCGAGTGAAGGAATTGATGGTCAAAGCCTGAAAGTTTGGTAAAATGCTTTTCCACTTCATGTCCTACAAGCTGTCAGTGCTAGAATGGAAAACCGCAGATCAGTAATTGCAAAGGACACTTCTTCTTTCTTACACTGTCTCTGTCTGTAAGGCAGGAGGATGGCAAGTTAATTAATTATCTCCAGCATCAGTTTACTTGAGGATCTTTTTTTCCAGCAGCGCATCAAAGGAGACTGATAGAAGCCTTGATTAGGGGGATAATGAAGGAAATCTCTAATAGATTACATCATTTCTTGCCCGTCTGCAGCCATTCTCAAACTGGCTGCCTTTGCAGGGCTGGGATTCACGTCTGGAAAATATCACAAGCATGTAAATCCACCTCAAATGCAAAATTTATGGAAAAATTCAAGTAATTGCATGTTTACCATATTTCTGTCAAAGGTCTGGAAAAAAAGATAGCAGACTATCTGACTTGCTATACAGCAGAGATTTTCTGTGTGTCCTGTTAGGGCCTCGGACTCCGTGGAGATAATCCATATTTTGAAGTCACATCAGACATGGACAAAGAAAATTTATTAGATAATACAGAGCAGGATGAGAGCAGAGGCAGGAGGAGAGCACATGCTGACGTGGGGGTGAGGCAGGCAGTTTGATCTCTACCTTGTTATCTGTCCTAGGAAGTCTTTTACTAACAATGACCATTAACGGGGGCCATAGCTGAGGTGCTTTATCTGATTCTTTTTTTTCCTCTCTAATCTTGCCCGTTTTCACCTGCAATGCACCATCTCGCTCAGGTCTTATATCAGACTAACAGGAGCCCTCTGAGGGCAAAGTTGGTTCCCAGTGCAGGGGAAGGAACTTTGGTACTGCAGGGTCCCAGCTCGCCATCCCTGTCACACCAGTGCCCTATAATTCGTCTCTGCGTTTGAAGTCCCTTGGGAATTTTAATGCCATTTCCCTCTTACCCAGACCGTGCACATGCTGCCAAATCCAATAGCGGGGAGAAATGAAGTGTCAGGTTCTGATACACCAACACGTTGTGCTGATTTCTATCTTGCACAGATAAACCCCAAGCCATTCCCAAGAAGTCCCGGTGGCATATTTAAGCAATCTATTTCTAAGATGAAGCTGCAGATTCTCCCCTGGTGGTGTCTGGTGCTTCATAAACTATCAGTGGCACTAGTCACACCAACTCTTGGATGCTCGGGCACCCCAACACCAACTAACAACTGGGTTGAGAGTTTGAAAAAAAATCACTGTCCTAATGAAGGAGTTATTGGTCTCATAAAAGAACCACCTCACCCATCAGAATGAATCTCCATCACCCAGCTCTTGTCCAGGCAAATGGGTGGTACAGAGAGATGCTCCAGCCCTTGCCCTGGGTCTCTCCTGTCCCCCACGGCCACCAAGGGCAAAAGTAAATGGTGCCATGCAAGGGAGCAGAAGCAAAGGCAGAAGGGGAGCAGAAAGTGTTTTATGGGGTTAAACGTCCCGGTCTGAAGTAAAGCAATTTCCAAGTCTCCTGCCATTTCCTTGTGGAGGCTTATCATCTCCAGCTGGGACAATATAAAGGCCCATTTAATCGAGATCCATTTAACACTGAATCACGCTAACAAGATTACTTAGCCAGGGCTAATTCTGCATTTGCTGAAGTGCAGTATCCAGGGTGAGTAATCTCTGTGTGCTGGTGGCAGGTTCAGAGACAGGTTAGCCACTGGCTTAGCATCACAGACAAAACATGGAAAGTACATGGAAGACCATGACAATGAAATTGCAGCCAGTTTAGCCTATTGGGCTATTTCCTTTCCCCTACTCAGTGTTATTTGAGATCAGTGCAGAGAGGGTTTCCTCATTACCCCACAGGATCCTAAAAGGGGAATTATTTTCTTTGTCCTCACAAGCAGCTGAGCAGGCAATACAGCAAAATCCTCTTCAGTCATTATCTGTTAAGTGCATGGCATCCTTTTGTGAGTTAAATGACACAGTATTTCTTGCATGGGACTGAATTCAAAAGGTTTCGCCTTCCATCAGGAGATAACTCAAGATTTGAGTGCTAATTGAATACATTTATATGCACACAAGTGATAGGCATTCATACAATTTCTTAAAGTAGATTCTCACCATTCAGTCATTTAAAAATATAGCACTAAGGGCTCTATTATTTATGATTATTAAATCACAAATCTGAGTAGCAAAATACTTCACTCAGGGAAAGTGTGAAGAGGCTGTTTCAGAGAAAAATCTCCTTTTTCAGAACACCACATCATCACAGGAGAATGCTGATAGCTAATATTGTTTTACAGCTAAGACTCTCAAAGTGACTTAACTCAGGTAAATGGACTAATCCTAATCACCCTTTCAAATGTTCCCAAATCCTCCAAGTAGCCAGAGCTAAGGTTGAGGAGTTCTGGTGAAATCTTCATTTTTTTCATACATGTTGACTCATCACGCTGTCAGCACAGGATATGGGACGTTCCCAGTCATTTCCTCCCTTGCTTTGAGAGGACGGGATTTGTTGTCATTTCAGGAGGGATTCATCTCACCAGGTGTCAGATGTCCACAAGGCAAGTGTCTATACTTGAGTTAGTCTCTTAAATGCATAAGTGGAAAGAAATTGGGGTGATTTGTCTGACCTATTCTAGGCAGCCACCTCAAGATAAGAGCAATTGCCTGCTGGAGGTGCCCATTTCACTCCATTAATGGTAAATGAGGTCCGAGTGCTCAGTGCAGATGCTGAGACCCGGGCGTTGGTGAGATGGATCCTACCTGGTGTAATTGCAACCTTCCAAAAGGTGATTCACTTTTTCTCTCTCTTTTTCCTTTTTTTTTTTTTTTTTTGACAGGGAGTTTATTTTAAGTATTTGAGGAATTTCCCAAGTTTTCATTTCTGTCTTAGTCTTTTCTCCCCATTTTGGCAAACAATCCTCCAGGTAAAAGGGCTGTTAAAAGGAATAGATGGTGGCTGGAAAGCTGCCTGGCAGAAAAAGACCCGGGGGTTCTAATTGAGAAGAGGCTGAATACGAGCTGGCAGTGTGCCCAGGTGGCCAAGAAAGCCAATGGCATCCTGGCTTGGATTAGAAATAGTGTGACCAGCAGAA
>JAOTQQ010000003.1:28402027-28433882 GCA_026546715.1 Gallinago undulata | reverse complement strand
GTGGCCAAGAAAGCCAATGGCATCCTGGCTTGGATTAGAAATAGTGTGACCAGCAGAAGTAGGGAGGTGATTGTCCCTCTGTACTCAGCACTGGTGAGGCCACACCTCGAGTATTGTGTCCAGTGTGAGAGCCCTGTGCTTTTCCTTCTACAGAACAGAGACAGGCTCATGGTTTTATTTTGTAACACAGCCCAGAGCGTCTTTTGATGCTCCAAGGGCTCATCAAAGCAGTGATTCAAGTCAAGGGTGGGTCAAACCCATCACCATAGGCTGGCTGCAAGCTCTTCTGGTGTGGGCAAATGCTCCCTTCCTCCAAATGAACACCACAAGCTATACTAGGTCAAAAGGACAAGACCACAGAGACAAGATGTCCTCCAGAGGTCCCTTCCAACCCCAATTATTTCACAATTTTATAAAAAAGAAAAAAGCTTTCCATGGCAATATCTTCACACCTGGCATGGAGACCTCACACTCAGGGTGCTAGCGGGGGCACACATTTTGCTCCTGATAACACCCAGCCCTTCAGCGCTGCTGGGCCAGCAGCTCTGGGAAGCATTAAAACAAGAAAAAAGAGACACCCATGGAGCTGGGTGCCTTTAGGGTACGACAAGAACTTGGCAAAACCCTTCAGTATGGTAATTTATATTCAAATTTCTAAGCCCACTTGAATCTATCCCACATCCCATTCTCAAAAAGTAACTGAGACATTCGGGAAACTAAATGCCACTTAGACATGGACTTTCAGGCCCAGATATGCAAAAACATGCAAGTGTGTAATGCTACTTCATGTGCTTAACATACACCGATTTCAGGACGAGATTAAATGTTTACATCAGAGCTGGGATTAAGCCTCACGCCAAGTGGCCAAGTGCTGAGGTCACTCATGAAAGTGGGTTTTCTGTTGAGATGTTTAACTTTTTTTTATCGCAGTCCAGAGCTCAGAGCAGACAAATGCACCTCTTTCTCCCTCCCATTAAACTCAGATACTTAAATGGTGCTTGTGGCATTGCACACTGGGAAGACAGTTTGTTGGTCACCCCTATACTGGCAATTCATATATTTGATGGCAATCACCTCAGTGCTTAGAAAACGACCAACAGATTTGGAAGTTTGTGAGAGAAACAGGCAGACACACATGAGAAACATGACTGTGTAAGGCTTGTTTCCTTGAGAAACAAGTTCCTCTGTCAAAACATTCAGAAAACTTTCCAGCTCTCCTCATGACTTCATCCTCAACGTCTGAAAGCACAAAAATCTTTAAGTGTAAGACAGGAATTAAAATCTGCCTCAAAAATATGATCAAGTCACACTGGAAAACCCAGGGACTCCCTTTAGCAAGTGCTCAGGGTGTCTCCAACTATGCAAATCCAAAACACATCCCACTCGTATTCCTTCAAAAAGCAGTCAACTACCCAAGGAGTTTGATTGCACGGAGACAGCCCTGTGCCTTGGACACTATAGAATCGTTGAATCGTTTTGGTTGGAAGAGACTTTATGATCATCAAGTCCAACCATTAACCCAACACTGCCGAGTTACTACTAAACCACGTCTCTCAGCACTACATTTACACATCTTTTAAATACCTCCAGGGATGGCGGGAGGAGCTCAGAGTCTTGAATATAATTTCTGACTAAGGCAATACAGCACATGCTCTCAGGCAATCACCTTCTTCCATCACTTCCTCACCATCTTCCCTTTTGGACTAAGAAGCCCAGAATCTCAGAGGCAGGAGCTGGCTAACTCCCTGCTGCTGCCATCGAGGCAGCTCTTTCCAACCCAGTGGGACACACAATGGAACCGCCTTAGGGGTGCAGGGTACGGTGCACCCCATGTATGGGCTCCTCCAGGTACCACAGTCACAGGGATGTCCGGATGTGGGGCCACACCAAGTCTCAGAGACAGAGCATCGCGAGAGACAACGCTCCTCACACTGATCAGCAGATGTAACACCCGCAGCGACTGCAGCCCCTTGGTCCTTACCGTGGTGGCAGACAGCAGCAGCACGCAAACTCTGTCCACACCAACAGGGCAGCACATTGCAATGCATGAGTTTCCAAGCACTTTCCAAATTTAATGTCCCCTAAAAAACCCATATCTCCAGCAAAGGCACAGATTCACACGTGGCAAGTTTAAGCCCGAAGCCTTCTTTTCTCAGTTACCTTTTCTCAACCTCTCAAAAGCAGGTTGAAAACTGCTCCGTTCCTTGTCGTCTTGTTTGGGATATAATGCCATCCCCTCTAATTGGTGGGGCACAAGGGCTTGAAAGACATTAAGCCCTGCCTGCACGTGTGGGGAGCGGTTACCGCAGCGCGATAAGCATCCCTGCCGGCTGGGCAGCCAAGCCTGACCACCCTCACAGCAACGGCAAAGGCACGGCGCCTCGCTCCAAGCCAGAGGGCCAAGTAGACTCCGTGGGAATCGTTATTAGCTCGGCTTTAATTACAAACTAATTTCCTCCTGCGTAACCAGCGATTTCAAGCTCTGTGGAAACTATAAGGAAACAATAGCATGCCATTTCCCAGCAAAAGGAGCGTAAACAAACAGACACAATTCAGAGCTTCAGAAGCGAGTGATGTATTTAAATGCCCTAAATGCAACGATCGGAGAAATTTCCCTCAAGCTAAGCAGAAAGCATTCCCTCTTACTTCCCAAACTGAATATTTCGGTTTTGAGGTCATCCAATTTCACCAAGTGATAGGGAAGACCGAGTAGGTCTTGATGATAGAAACTGCCAGCACCTAAAATATGCAGAGGCTTCCACCTCTGCGTAATAGGCTGGTGCCGTAGGTTGCTCACCGGCTCGAGCGCTGCCGAAGCCGTACTTAGCAGCTGACAGATTGCAAGGAGAACTGGGGGAGCATGAAGGCTTGTTAGCGGCAAGGTTTTCCCAGCTGAGGCTCAGGCACGCACTGATTGGCAATTCCGATCACGGAGTTTGTCCCGGTGGAGCCTCCATATGTTTCTTCCCCTGGAGGAGCGATGAATGTCAATTCACCCCTTGGGGTGCGTCAGGCGAAAATCCTCCCGAGGGTGAAACGAGAGCTGACAGCAACCGGCCACAGGTTCCCCGACCAAGTTCCACGCGTCGGCCGATTTTGCTAGGAGTCGGGGAAAAACGAAGCTGTGTTTGTTGCGTTTCCACACACAGCGCTGGTGTATACGTCCCTCTCTCAAAATTAGCTCTACGGAAAATAAATAAGGGGAACACACTCTTACGTACCATAAAACAGGAAAACGAATGTTTATGCTGGTAACTCATCAGCACGCCTAGGATTTCCCAAGAGTTCAGGGCATAACCTGAAAACACAGCCTGTGACAGCGAATCGATAGTTCTATTCTATTCTATATGCCCAGGCCCATCATGCCATATTTCCCTTCCCCATCTCCATGTCTCTTATCAACCATTTCTTCAGAGCATTCTGCCAGTGGCTCTTGATGGGCTTTCCAGACCTTAATTAAGCTTCAAGACACCTCTGTGAAGTTGACTAATATAATTAAGTGAGTCTTCCAGATGAATAAGCTGAGGAGAGGTGAGATCAAACAGCAGGATGATGGAGGAACAGCTACCCGGTGGCAAAGTAGGTTGCAGGGCCCAGAGACCCCATCCCTGCTTTCTTACAAAAGTCACTGCTTTTCCCTTCCTATATCTGTAGCTGATTATGCCATGATTTGCTCCTGGAAAGGGTAGTTTGGGCCATTATCTTAACAAGAAAAAGCAGCTTCTTTTGGCATCGAGGTAGAGCTGCTGTCTCTAGCACTGCCACACAGGGATGTTTCTTGAAAGTATCAAGAATATTTGTGCATTTACATGCAACAATACATTTCACTAGTAATGAAGGTGAGGGAAAGCTGTAGTCCAGTGACTTCTTTCAAATAAACTTTCTGAAATTACAGGAATTATATAGCTTATATTCAAATAATTCTAAGATTGTGTGGGTATCTCCTAAAAAAACATATCCCATGAGATTTCTATAATTTCATAGTAAACTGGAAGTATGGCCCAAAATAATAGCAGTCTAGGCCTGAGTCTTGATACAACCTGGAGCCTCACTTGTCTCATAAGTTTAAAAGGTTTATCATGGACTTGAAGATGAATATGCACCTAAATCCCTCCACAACAGGGGCCTTATTAGGAAGAGAATTCATTTGGGACTTTTTCCTGGAAGATGATGTTTAGAATGAAATTGTGAAGTATTAGGGTGCGACAGGAATAAAACAGAAAACTCCCCAGCTCAGAGTCAAGCTGGATCTGCGATGTCTCACTTTCCTGCAGTCGCTTTCCTTCACAAAAGAGCTATCACCCATCGCTTAGGAAGCTCAGCCTTAGAGGCACATCTTCCAACATCATCTTCTCTTCCAAAATTCAATGGCCAAAGCACTCGAGAAGAAATCACTCATGTAACACTTGTCGATGAGCTTTTGACACCAGCAGGGCTGTTGGCTTTGTGTTCACCCTCCTAACACAAGTGTTAGGACTGGCGGGGAGCAGCCCAGAGGCCATCTTCTCTCCTCTTCCCACCTGGGGTCTGGTGACAGCATCACCTAACACTCTTCCTAAATCCACCAGAGGGGACAAAAGCCTCACAACCATGGGAAACTTCGTGGGACATCACTTCTCTTTAAAACTGTCGTTTCCCAGTGCTGGGGCTCTGTGGAAAACTATAAAGTGATGGCAGCTCCTGGGACCTAAGCCACGCTGATTTTTTTTCGTTGTTGTTGTTTTGCCT
Source organism: Gallinago undulata (assembly GCA_026546715.1). Classification (NCBI taxonomy): domain Eukaryota; kingdom Metazoa; phylum Chordata; class Aves; order Charadriiformes; family Scolopacidae; genus Gallinago; species Gallinago undulata. Next base: position 28,429,154 of record JAOTQQ010000003.1, on the reverse strand, counting down.
CATCTGTTTCTTTATACTTCTCCGAGTCTCAAGTGACTCTGACATAGGAATTCCTGCTTTTCATTTTTCCACTGTACAAGATGTCAGCAGATAACAATCCATGCTTCATTGGTGCCGTTCCATAATTGAAAGAGCCAGCAATATATCAGGCTTGGAGTCTGCAAACCCCATCAATAAGTACTCTATTACTTGGGCATAATTTTCCACCACCCCCCCAATGAGACTTAACAGGCAGTAGGGTTATATTGCTGAACCCACACTTCACTGCAAACTGTTTAAGATAATGCCTACTAAACTATACTCTATTGTCACAAATTAGTTTCTCAGACAACCAGCGTCTAGCAAAAATGTACTTAATATGCAAAGCTGTCTGTTTAGATCTATCTGTCTTCCAGTAAAGCTACCTCAGGGAAAAGACAACTGTAGTCCAAAATAACGGCACAGGTTTCTTTCCAAGTCGACATACACAGACCTACACTTTTCTCTAGGAACAAATTTTTCCTGTGTCACCAGGAGGGTTTTTTGCTTGGCTTATCCTGCATTTTCAGTGTGTAACAGAGAGCGTAGCAGCTTCTGCAGCGTTACTGATTGTGTGAGGGCAGTGTGAAACTTGCATGGCCTCTCTTTTTAGATTTAATTCTCTGAGCTTTTCCGTAGCCCGTTAAGAATCAGCTTCCTGGTCCATTTCAACAAAATCCCATCAAGTCCCAAGAGTTTCCCCTTTAAATAAATACCAGGGGCTTGAGTTTTAATTACTTTCTGCAGAATCCCCTTATCAGCAGTAGCTTTGACAGGCACAGGCTGTACATTATCTGGAAACACAACTGAGATCTCTAACTCCTTCCATGTCTTTAGCCCTTGAAGCCTGTCTCATACCTATTACATATCCTGCCCAGAAGCACTGCCAGAGCATGGGCCTGATACCTGGATAGGCAGCTCTTTCCCTCCACACCTTATCATCCCAGAGGATCCTTACGCGCTTCCCTCGTTGCTGGCACAAATAAATTGCTGATGATTCACTCGTGCTGGCTATATATCTGCATACCAGGCATCTCCCAAATGTGTTAGTTCTTGCACAGAACCCTATTTTCCTTCAGTTTTGGTCCATTAGCTCTGGGGTTCTGTAAACTTCCCTGAAGTCCGCTGCTTCTGTTATCTCCACCTGTGCAGGTCGTACCCCTTCCTTGTACCATCCAAGGTCTGTCACAGGCATCCAGTGACATTGCAGCAGTGCATAAACATAGTAAAGCAGCTGGGAGAAGTGGTAACCCACACCTCTCCCGTGTTTCCGAGGGTAATTGCAAGAACCAGTTTAAATTCTAAAAAACCAAGAGCCAGTCATTGTTTAAACTTCGCATAAGATTATTTTGAGGTTTGAATGGAATCTCAGGTCCTTTAATACATTATCTCAGCTGGATCAACCATCCACTAATCTAGGAACTGCCTCATAAAAGCCAGATGGAGTAGTATTTTACCTCAAATCCTCTGAAATCTCAGTCTGCTGCAGAGCAAGCATGCAGACTATCCAACTTATGGAAGGACCTCATTACAGATTTATTTGAATACCTTCAAATTGTCAACCTTGGTGCCCCCAGTCAGACATGTTGCACTTCCCAGTGAGAATTATGTTTGGGTCTTCCCCTTCCTGCACCATTCCCTAGTCCCCCTCCATCCCTCACCTGCACAGCTGCTCTGACTTTTTGGCCTCCAGAAATCACTGGAGATGAGAGTTATCACCTAAAGCACCTATATTTCTGATTAGCCATTTTCAAAGGCTCAAGGAGCTCTATTCCTGACCACACCGGTACTTGGTGGTCTGACTGTGGTCTGTGCTCACTGTTTTTATGCGTGGCAGAGCCGTGCCCACCCCGGAGGGCATACACCTAGCTGCCTTTTTGCCATATTAATAGCCCTGCTCTGCTGCAAGTCACCTTCATGCCAGAAATGAGGTAGCCAAACTTCATGCCACTGGGAACAAAAGCAGGCAGCAAACCAGCCTCAAAGCAAGAGGAGACATAAAACCCCATTAAACCTCATGGTTCAACACATAAACAGAGAGAAGGGAGGACCTCTCAGAGTCCTGCGCTTGAATCCAATAACCATCCATAACTACCCCTAAGGATAGTTTCTAAAGAGGGGAGAGCAATAAACGGCACTTCCCCTCTTCATTACACAACTCCAGCAATAACTATGATGAATGGCAAGGAACAACTGGGTTTCATTGCTAGATCTCCAGGCTGCGGCGTCCAACAATAGAAGCATAATAAAGACAGATGGCAGTGGATTAACTCTTCTTGCAAGGCGGCCAGTGCTGGTTGTTCAACATCCCAGCTCAAACGCAGGCAGCCCCGTCCCCTTTGCTTCTGAGCAGTGTTGGGTACGGTGAGGATCAGGCGTAACACAAACCAGAGGTTTTGTTCACATCAGGGAGCGGAGCCGAGTAATATATGCTAATTCTGGTGGTGAGTTTGGCTTTTAAGCACAGCTGTTCAAGACACAGAAAACTCAGAAGAAACCTAAGCAGATCTTCCACAGAAAATTTCTGTGCTTTTTCACCCTAGAGTATTAATTGCTTGACTTCTTTTTAATTTGGAAAGCTCAAAAAGAAAAAAAAAAACAACCCCAAAATTGTTGCTGGTTTTGTGCAAAAGAGATTGCTTTTTAAAAGCTGATACATCTTCCCCTCCAATTTTGCCCATTTGGCACAAATAATATAGATTTTGCATTCTTTTTTCAGTAGGCTTAATGTGGTGTTAATAGGCACGTATTGGATGTAATTTTAAAATTATCAGGAGTTTTAGGTCGGTTCAAACAAGGGAAGAACTGGGATCTGGGAGGGCTGGGGAGGGAGCTGGCTTGTGCCCACTGCTCTGGCAGTGCTTTGCTGTGTGCAAATATATGAAATTCACTCTAAGCTTCAGCATGAAAAGGGTGCATGCACTGCCAAAATTAGCAGGGGAGGGGTCTTCCCACAACTAATTAATTGAGTTTGAAAAGCGTTTGGAGACCTTCAGATGGAAGGTGCTAAACAAAGTGAAAATTATCATTATTTCTGCTTAAGTGAAACTGCCAAGCAACGCTGCTTCAATCATTCATTGCAAATTCACGTCTTTCTCCTGTTTGTAAGTCCACCGTAACGAAGCTTAATTTCTGCAGATGTATTTGCTATTCAGGAGCATTTGCTGGTTTGAATAATTTTCAGACGGAGTTTTTGGGAAACATGTTTGATTTGCCTATTCATTATCCGTTACTCCGGATGTGTGATGGGTACACAAGGCAGCACGTTGCTGTTTCCGCTCGCTGCCTGAATGGCAGAAAGTTTATTAGATGGGAGAATAATGAATAACCAATAATGAATACTCTTGTTTTCATGTGAAAACAGATGAGCATGTGAAAAGCAGCGTCTCTCCCCACTTTCTTGCCAACAGATCCCCATTCACAATAATGTTCTCCAACACAGAAAAGCCAGCAGATTCTCGATTCAGCCAAATATTTGGCCATTCACAAACTCTAGTTTTGCTGTCCTACCAGAAGTACCTACACACTTGCCTGAAATACAGAGGTGGGTACTCTGGGGTTGACCTGCTGTCTTTACAAAGACGAGACAAAAACAACAACAACAACAACAACAAAAAAGAATGCATTTCTTTTTACAATGTGTGTTACTCAGCATTTGGGGATCTTTGGTCTCTCCTGGCTGTTGGCAATTTCACCCTACTGTATAACTCCTGCTCTTCAGGGTCTTCTCTATAATACCTCATATTGACAAATCAGAAAGGTCTATGGGACTTCTGCAAGCCCACGTGCCAAATCTCTGCCCTGGTGCAAACGTCAAATGCCCAACAGTGGGTCATGCCCAAGTCCAGTTGCACCAATGACCAATCCCCCTGGAACCCTCCTACCTGCTGAGAGATGGAAAGCTCAAATTTACACAAAACCATTTTCTTGTTTCTGTTTTTGCTGACCGCGTGACTCCCAGTTGCATGTAATTATTTTGGTATGCTGGTGTTAATGATGTGTCCAGTTCACTTAGCCTGTTCATCAGTATTGCTGGTCATTTGCTGTTTCTTTGTTTCTTGCCTCCCAAAAGGTCACTACATCATCAGCAAAACCAAGCGCGATTCATCCATTATTTATCAAGCCGTCTTTCCCGTTCACCTGTCCCTGATTTCAAGGCCACGCTCCATCCTACGTCTCAGAACCTACACGCACCTTCAAGCCCACACTTGTGCTGTGGAGCACCTACTGGCACACAGCTTTTATTAAATAGAAATCATAAACTGTAAAAAAGAAGCTTGTGTTGCAAACGGGAATTTGGCATCACTTTAAATATCTTGTGTTTTGCAACCTCAGGTCCCCAGTCCCGCTCCTGCTTTGCCTTCTATCGACTGAAAAAATTATTTGTAAGTAAATCTATGCAATGAAAGACCTGCCTTTTGCTATTTGGCCTGAGTTGTAGCCTGCTCTAACCCTCCATCAGCGACGGCTGCTTCCATCTGCCGAGCGCTCACCAGGGTTTCCTGCGTACAGCCCGGTTCTGTTATTGGCTTCCTCCTCTGGAGCAATATCACGGAATGGCGTCCCCAGGGGAAACACACAGATATTGTGAAACGCCTCGTGCAAAATCAGGGATGCTTATCGCGCCTCGCTTGGGAGCACCAGCACCTTCCCGACACGAGTTCCCCCCCGGGTGGGTCCTGTCCCTGCAGGAGGTGTCTGCAGCCTCCCAGGCTCTCCAAGAGGTTGGGGTACAGGTGATGCATAATGTTATCAAAGCTCCATCTGCCTCCGGGGAGTCTTTTAAATCTCAGCCCCTGAGAAGAGCAATAACCTTCAAAAAAACCCACATGGGACTTATTACAAAAGGGAAATTCTAACCTACAAATAAAGGCAATAAAGAGGCAGACCTCTGCATCTCGATTGCATCTAACACGGCCTCGGAACAAGCGGAGACATCCTGATGAGCTGCCGAAGTGGTAAAGGGGATGTCAGCGATCTCCATTGCGGGTGAGAACTGTGGTTACGCTGGGGAAGAGGCTCTGAGCATCGCCGAGGTCACCCCGGGCAGCGCGGCTCTCCTCGAACCTACCCCTGGGGTTCAGCTGATGGGATTTATCATATCTATTGCTTAGAGCGAAAGTCAAGCCAGAAAAGTGCCTTCAAACTGTGCTCCATCAGGAGAGAAGTGGGGAGGAGAGCAATGCCACAGCCACTCTGTGCTTCCCCCCTATTTGTCCTGGTTATCAGACTGGAAAAGATCACCAATTACCCTCTTCCCAACCACCACTGCTCCTGCCAACAAAAGATGAAAAGCACATTTATTTCTCTTAAGTGAGATCTTTTTGTGACACATAAGGACCCTTGTATACATGACAATTACTTGTAAAAAATGTCTCTCTGTCTACAGCACATCTGTAAATGGATTTAAGCCCATATAAAGGATGTAAAAATGGCTATAACCACCCCAGTGCAGCTCCCTGGAAGCTCTCAATGGTGTTTTTTTTCACATATATAAAAGCCAACACAGAACAAAAAGGCCTGTCAGCAAAGAAAGGTAGGCTCGCCTTTCCTCACCTAACTAGGAAAACTTAATTTTATTTATTTTTATTGACAATTTCAACAACTATTTCTCAATCATAAAAGTAAAAAGCACAGGCTCAGCTAGTCAGCCCATCATTTCTATTTAGCTTTTTATTTGCGCAAGGATCTCTTTGGAGATGCAATATCTTGTTTGCAGAGACACCCTAGTGGCAACACGACATTACTCAAACCACCAAATGAGGCTTGTGCAGACAACGCAGCCTTCTCCTCCAGCACCTCCAGCAGTTTATGGATCCCACCGTGCAACCTGGGGCTCCTCCGTTCCCCTCATCCCCCCCAGCCTCCCCCATTACTGCCAACTCCAGGCTTTGACATTTAGGGAGGGCGAGCAAAGCTTCATTTAAAAACAAATGCTGCAGTTGTCTAGCGGGTAATTATTGACCATTGCATCTTATTATTATTACTTTTACTGTTTATTTTTTGACAGATTCCCCCCTGGGGTTCTGCCTCGCTGACATTCATCACAACCAGCACTGTGAGGCACCATGGAATGTATCCGTGCCTGAATTATGGACACACCACTCATCCTGCCCTGGCCCAGGGGTTTCTAAGGGCCAGGTTTATGCAGGTAGTAGAGAGTCAAAGGATGCCCGGAGGAACGAGAGGAACCCATTGGGATTTGCCCGGCTAAGCAGTCTGGTGCCCAGATCCCAGCAGGGTTGATGGGAATTGGGCACATAACGCGCAAATCTGCTAGGTGCCTCTGGCTTTGAGCACCTGGTCCCTCTCCCCAAGGGCAGCGACGTGCCCAGTCCCTCTCTCCAAGGACAAGGACACCCTCAGGGCACAGCAGTGATCACACTGCATGAGGCCGTGGGCACGGGGGTCCCTTCTCAGCCTATGCACAAAGCAAAGACGATCCCTGTCCCCGACCACGAAGATCAAATCCTTTGGCTCGATGTGTTAGAGGTGGGCAGTAATTGTCTACAATTTAAAACCGGGAGGGGGAGGCTTGCAGGGAGACACTGCTTTTGGGCAAGGCTCTTATTGACTTCCCAAAGTGAGTCCGTTTGGCCGTCCCCTGCCCAGCGGGTAATAAAATCAGCGTTGTGCTGCCTTGGCATCTGTGCTTTCCCAGGGAAGTGAGAAAGACTCTCCTGCTCCTATTTGCACTCTTACCCTAACAACGGCGCCGGGTGTCAGGTGCCTGCGAGCCAAAGGCTTCCCTGGCTGTGGCACGATATTAAAAGCATATGCAATGAGACTGCACCTTCTGTTCACACTCTGTCAGTAATCCTGTGCAGGCAGGTTTGCTGTTAACCTTCCTAATGGAAAGTCTGTTCGATGGCTTGCTGGCTTTGCCTCGGTTAAGTATTATCTGCAAAGATGCAGACTGCTGATTTGTGGGCACCTTCTAAAGGGAGAGCTGCAGAAGCTCAAAAGAAATGATGCACCACGGAGCCGGTGAGGGAAGGCGATTTTTGCCCACAGGCCAGGCCAGTTTTATATATATACACATACACACACAAATATATATATATATATATATATATATATATATGTGCAATTCCTACAGAAGAAATAACTCGCTTTAGCTGATTTGGGGAGAGGGAAAAAAAGAACTTGTCTCGGCTTAATTACAAATTTACTTCTTTTTCTTTCCCCTCTTGCCACCCCTGCCCCTCACCCCCTGATAAAATGAGGGTAAAAAGCCCTGCAAATGGCAATATCCAATATTCATTAGTGGCTTGTGAGAGAGACAGAGAGACACAACTCATTACTGGGTTCTTCACCTTTACCCTTGACAATGGTTATTTACATAATAACCTGACCCTTAGGTTACTCTTCATTAACAAACACATGTGCAAACATAGAAGCAGCTGGCTACGACTCATAAATATATATTGTTAACCTTGGTTTAGAAGACTTACTTTCACTTAGAAAAGGGAAAAAAAAATGAGAAAAGGAGACACTATTTTGCATAGCTATTATGTTATAACCTCAGTAAATGGTACAATGAGCCAGAGGCTCGGCGCGGCGCTGGGCGCCCTCGAGCAGACGTGGGTTTGCAGGACACGGCACCAGGGCCAACGTTGCTCTCCACGCCTCCTCCCCAGAGGATTTGCAAACCAGTGTGTTGGCCCTGCCTGGAGCATCCTTCCCTGCCCTATGTGGGACTGTCCCAGTCAGGGGATGAGGCAGAGGCCTTCAATACCGGAGGGGGGAGTCAATCTGACTCTTCTATTCCCCAAATCATGGCCTGAACTAGACCGTGGTGGGATAGCGTTCAAAGCTGGGCTGAAGTAGGGAAGGACCTCTCCAGAAAAGTAAGTTTTTCAGCTGAGACAAATGGTGCCATTTAAGCCTCTCAGCAAAAAATTTCAGACTCCACATGGAAACGTTCTTGTGCAAGGTCTCGCAGACCAGGATTTAGAGCTTTTCTTCTTGTTTCTGAAGGTATCTAAAACAGCTTCTGAGATTTCAATTTCATCATACGGCTCTGGGAGCAAATCCTCATCCCTTGGCCTGACATGGATGAATGTGCCCATGTCTTAAGCCAAGTGAGAGCCCTGAGCAGAGGGAAAGGTGCTCAGGAGCTTTCCGGAGGATGGGCAGGTTTTTGCTCAGATCAGCTGCAATGGCTCGGCTGCATCTTTATCAAAGGCATCTATCAAAGCATTGCTTAGCGTCATTTCTGATAAGATATTTCCTACAAGTCCCTTATCACACTCCCAAAGCACAGGCCCCATGACTTTGGCCCATCCTTAGGATTATGATTTTTGAGTATACACTTCAGCAACCACACATCAGACACTCCCAGAAAGACAAAGCACCAGCAACACCACTTGCAGGAGAGCAGCCCTCATTTTGACCACGGCCTTGTACATGCCCAACCAGAGGGGGTCATGCACCTTTTCTTAATGCCCCCACCCCTTCCTGCAAGCAGGAGCCTGGTGCTCGAGCTCTACCAGTAAGCCAGGAATCAAACATTTTTATAAAGGTGGTTTTATTTGTTTTAAATAGTAGATGTTGCTCAAAGACCAATATCCCCATCATCCTGCATCTAGAAATAGCACTGCAGATTTGTAGGACCATGGATGCTCACCATCAGCTGCTGAGGGAATCCAGTTGGGATCCCACCACCACCAGCGGGGATCCCACCACCACCAGCTCTCTGCAGATACAGGATGGGGTTCCTGGGCCCCAGTGTGATCACTCTACCACGAGCGTTTCAGCTCATCTCAGCTCTGACATGGAGTGTCCCTCCAAGTCTTGCCCTGTCCCAGCCTAGATGCCAGAGAGAGGTGTTTTGGAGGTTCTGAGTGGAGAAACTGGCAGCAGTGGGTTTGCCTCAGGTTTGACATTTGAGAAACAAAGGAATTGCTTAATAAGAACTTAAATGAGGATAAGGTGCAATTGAAACAGAATTATATCTAGTGTTTACAGAGTACAAATGTTAATTGTGTTTACGTATCAAGACCTGAAATTAACAACTCAACGCTGCAAAATCTTGCAAGAAAGCCAAACCCCGCTGTTCCAGGCAGTCTGTATTATCCTGCACAAATCACTCAGAAGCCTTTTTACCTATTCACTCAGTATTTCCAAACCAATTACTAGCTTACAGTTTGCAAAGCAGGCTGACACTTGGGGTTTCAGGCAGGGACTTCCTTCAGTCCCACTACCAATCCAACTATGTTTTAATTTAGTGAAGAGGGAAAGCATATAATTTTTTAGCTCCAGGGAAGCCAGAGGCAATCACAAATATCCCTTGAGCTGAGTCAAATTCTTCAGTTTAAAGAAGCAGCCCATTCTATTGCAATAATTGGACTTTAGTGTCCCTTTCGTTTAAAGAAACAATAGCTGATCTGGAGAGCTGATGACTTGGACACAGGGCTTTTCACCTCTGGGACCCGAGTCACAGACCTAACTATAATTGGATGAACCCAGAATAACAAGTGCCTCACTTGCATGGAAATAATAATAATAAATAATACTAATACTACTTCTACTAAGAACAACAACACTAATAATAATAAATAGTAATGATAATAAGAGGAAGGAAAGACGAAGAGGAATGTGAAAAAGCAGACTGACACCAGAGATCCCCACACAGTTGGGCTTTTGTTAGTATTCAGCATCTGGATGCCCCATCCTTGGAGGGGTTCAAGGCCAGGCTGGATGGGGCTTTGAGGAACCTGCTCTAGTGGGAGGGGTCCCTGCCCATGGCAGGGGGGGTGGAACTTGATGATCTTTCAGGTCCCTTCCAACCCAAACGATTCTATGATTCTATGCTACACCAATGTAGGTCTTGGAGAAACACAGCTTTGAGTTGACAAAGAAGAGATGGGTGAAAGATAGAGCTCTTGGGTAGGGCAGGAGCTGCTGTGGCCACCAGAAGGGTTGGATACAGCCTCATACATACAACCCATGCAACACCTTTGTACCACTTCTGATCAAATGGGAAACACCTCCAGCCAGAAGGATTGACCAAGAGAGATGTCCTTGGAGATTAGATGAGCAGATGAGAACTACTGTCCTAAGATATGGTTGAGAATACATTTTGGAAAGGAAACCCAAGAAATCAAGAATACCAGGATAATAACTGAGCAGGATTCACCGCAAACATCTGACCGGGGAATTGCGGGACGAGCCCCACAATAACAACAACGTGCTGCACCTCCTGCAGAAGCTGCTTTAATTGCTCCGTGGGCAGCGATTAGAGAGGCCTCGTCCCATCCCTGCTGCCGCACCGGGGACCGGGGAGATGAATCCGCTCAGCCGGGGTCCCGCAGGGAGACTCTGTGGTGGCCCCGGGAAGAGAAGGCAGCTCTCCCCCGGCGCGCACCAACAAACCACGCTTCCCTCTGCGCCTGGCAAATGTCAGCCCAAAATTAGATACGGTAGTGGTACTTATAAATCCAAGTTAGAAAATGCCATCATGTATTTTTAATCCAACCACCTCGTCACTGCATAATAAAATGAAAGGATTGCCGAGTTTGACTGGCATTTGTAAGTAGCATGTGAAAGGGGCTAATAGAGGGAGAAAATTAGCTGCATTTATCATCTTAACTACATTCATATTACACTCACGATCCAATTGTTTAAAAATTGGGCTTTTAGAGCAGGTCCTTTTGAAAGTTTAAGCATTCCAAACAACTGCGATTTATGCTCGGAACAAACATTACCTTAAAAAGATTTATTCTGTAGCCTTTGTGAATTGTAAAAGGTATGGTCTTTGCTGCAGGGGTTTGCGGTAAGTACCGTCAGCACCAAAGCCGGTCAAAACATGGGATTTGTGGTTTATACTGAGTGCTGATGTTTGGAAAATAACTGGAATCTGAACCCATTGAATATTAGCAAAAATCCTGCAAAACCTTCCCTCTGAAAAACAACTTAATTTAACAAAAAATTAAAAATGTTCAAATTTTGAGGTGAGATTTAAAAAAAAAATGTATTTCACCATTCTTCTATTATAATATTACATTTCGGCATAGCATTTGAGTAATGGCAGCAAGTGGTCTGTTTTAGTGACATATTACAGTGTAAGACTTGAAACCCTGTAGTATTTTTATTTTTAAATTGGCCAGATCATCTGTTACTCAGCCCTGATTGGAACATTATCTAATTCAGAGCAATTCCCATTTATGATGTAATGAAAACTTCTAAGTGAAAGAAAAACACGAAAATTCAGTGGAATGAAAGAACACACCAACCTCACTGCAGCACAGCTGAGAAAACCTGACCTGGAGATGCAGATATTTCTAGTAGTACTAAATACCAGTATGACTAAGCAATAACATTAATAAAATATCTAGTTTTAGGCCATATTGTGATAATTCAGAGGTTGTCCAGTGCACTCTCCTGATACAAATATATAGATTGAAAAATACTCAGCAGCTCTGCATGAAGTTAACAACCACAAAAAGTCACAAATCTCTAAAATACTATTCCATTTCATACTATTTTTGCACACTATTTTCACTGAAAACTCAAAGTGATATTTCTGGAAAAAAGCAGTATTGTTTTTGACTATGCCAAAACAACACAAACTCAAAAATAAAGGAAATAAAAATTTCCCTGTGTTTTGTTGCTGGTGTTTGTACAAAGCTCCTCCAGGCTGTGCCAGCCCCTGTGCCCAGCTGTGGGATGCAGCTCTTACAGCTGTGGTACCCTCGCTCCTGCTCCAGCCCGGCCCCAGCACAAACTTACACAAAACTTAGACAAAACCTCCCACAATGGGAAGCTTCCACACCAGATCTCCACTTCTGGAGTCCCACACGCTGTTCTGCCACTGCCAGTCCCCGGGGCACTTTCTTCCCCAATTAGTTTTTATCATTCCTTTTGATCCCAGGATGACCTGAGAATTTATTCTGCTGCTGAGATGCCTCCTCTGCACATCGACAGCAGGAGATGGGGTCGAGAACCAAAGTTTCCCTGCCCGCTCTGCTAATATGAACCCTGGGGAGATGGGGTTGATGTGCTCCAGGAGAGGTCCTGGCAAATCTGCAATTTCAAATAGCTGACAATTGGATGCACCTTGGCGTGGACCGAGATGCTCGGGAATAGGTCACAGACTCTTCTGGGGTTTCACCAGTGCAGTGACACGAGTGGAAAAAAAGTCCTTCCAGCAGTTCTATCATGGTTGAGACCCACCTACTCCTCTCCTGCGACGCTATAATGTCCACCACTCCTGTGATGTGTCACCCACTCTCTCTGCAAACAGCACCCCCTTTCTCACAGAGATACAGAGAAGAGGACTACACTAAAGGTGGCAAGACAGTTTGTGGGACAGTAAATCCTAAGAAAGACTCGGGAGATAAGCCACTGCAGGTGAGCTCCACAGACACCATGAGATCTGCAGGTGCCTGCTCAGGCAGGGATGGCCCTTCCTAATGGAGAAGGTGACAAAGAGCCCCTTTCTCCTGCTCGTTGCTGGTGGAGAACAAAGTCTTGGAGGCAGACCGTGGCCTCTCTTCCCATATCTCCCACCTCATACTCTGCAGCTCACCGCGGCGGGTCACCCAGCTGCCAAGGGGAGAAGGCTCCCCTTCCCCTTCTCCCTCCACCCCTGCCCCAAACACACCGATCTCCCAGCTTTTCATTCACGCTTTGAGGGACCAATCTGTTTTCTAATTAAGCCCGCAGCATACACCCGAGCGATAGTGAAAGCGTGCAATTAGCCCTGAGTCATCTTTTGCATTCATTTCCCCAACTGCAGGCTGCCAGTCCTCCAGCGATAGAGACGTCCCTCGCCAGGCAAAGCGTCTCAGAGCGGCTTGCTGGGAGGAGTCACTGACCCACTCAGTAATTACTCATGCTAACAGCTTAACTAACATGCAAATTCCTCTGCTGACTGACAGGTAAACAGTGAGATGGCCTGCCTGGGTTTGGGGGGGAAGCGGAGGGGGCGGAGTGACAGAGATGTAAAGGCTTGTGTCAGATTCCAGATCTAGCGTGGCTTCAAAGTGCGACATGATTCATTAGCCTTATTTCATGCCCAGGATAACAAAGTTATGGTTGCTGTGTTAATTGAGGAGGGAGGAGCAGGGGGCACTTGCTGGCACAGCAGCTCCCGGGCCACCCTGCAGCTCCTGTGCTCCTGCTGCGGGGGACATGCCACCTCGGCTGGCACCCAGCCGTGCCGCCGCCTTGCCTTTGATGGAAAGGGACCTCGGCCACCTTCTGCCACGCTGAATCCCAGCAGCACACTGGGAGAGGTTGGAAGTCACCTTGCAGGAGCTGGAAGCTGCTCCAGGGGCTGTTTCTCCTCCAGCCAGGCTTACCATAGCTCCTCTGTCAGCGGCAGCCAGTGCTCTGCTGTTCAGGCAAGCTGTTCGACAGCAGCAGGAAAAGGAGGTTGGAGCAGGTTTTGAGCAAAACAACCTCAAACTTTTGTCATGTCAGTCCTTGCAGCCTTGCTTACCCCCCCGCCATGTCCATCAGCTCACCCCTCACTCTTCTCCCTAACGCCCTGGACCCTCTGACCAGCCCAGCACTCGGAAAACGAGCCCGGTTCTGGTTTCGATGAAGAGGCTGCGACAGGCAACAGGGCTTATTGTGAAGGAGGTGGAAGGGAGGAAATTACAAACCTGAATTTAAGCCACGCTTTGGAGTGATCTAAAGCAGCCCCTAAGCCCGACAGCTCCCTCATTTCCTGCTCCTCGCCCGAGTTTCTGCCCTGAGGTTTGTTGATGCTGGCTCCCGTCCAAGAAGCTGAAGAAATCAGTACAAATCCCCCCATGCCACGATGCAACGAGATCTCTGGGGCTGTTAACGGGGCTGGAGAGGAGGCATGAGGGGGAGAGCATTCTGATTACCATCCTCGAAACGTGGGTGAAACTGAGACAGGACCCCACGCACCAACAGCCAGCAGCTGTGCTTTGCTGCCGAGTGCTCAGCCAGGTCTAGGAGGAGGAGGATTTTGTTATTGCTGACATTCCAGGGTCTGGAGACAGCAGGGGCTGGGCTGCTGCGGTGCTGGGGGAGCGCGGTGGCAGGGCCAGAGGCTGCTCTCTCCCACGGGCTGTCCCCAACCTGTCCCCCAAACTGTCCCTCAGGCTCTAACAGAGGAGAGAAAATAAAGGGTTTGCTCAGGGCTGCACAGCTCAGCGCCCCGTTTCCCAGCCCGGTGAGATCCTGATCTTGCCGACAAACACGGTGACTTGCTAAAATGAGTTACAGGAGGAGAAAACATCCAAGAATAGAAGAGCACTGAAGCAATCCCAAACTTCTCCTGCTGCCACCGGGATGGAGCCAGGCGAGGAGTGAGCAACCCCAGAGGGGCCGGGGGGCTCGGGGGCTGCAGGGCACTGCCATGAACTATTCAGAAGACGTGGACAATCTTTTTTCCAACGTCCCTCTTGCCTACAACCTGCACACTGACTCCATCCCAAACAACAGCCTCATCTGCCGGCCCCGTGCCAGGAGCTGCTGCCGAGCAGCTTCATCCCTCCCTACGCCCCTCTCCCCGGGTATTTATTCCTTTTAAGTGGCTGTCAAAACCATCTGTCATATGGAAGGACTGGAGAGGGACAGGGAGAGGGGACCGCGCTGCCCCGCTCGCGAGGCTCCTTGCCACAACAGCCGTCTTCATTTTCATGTTATTTACTTATTTATTTATTTACTTTGGTGCAAACCTCCGTCGTCAGCGCTCTGCACAGAGCCTGCTTACAGCTCCAAAAAGCACCTCTATTATTCTCAGGCCATTTGGTAGTGGTTGCCATGGAGATCAAAAGCAAAATGGCATGCAAATCAACACGAGCCCCGGCGTTCAATAACAACGGTAAAAGGGCAGCCGGATAAGACGATGAGGAAAAAAAAAAAAGAACCCACTTGAAATGCTTCAACCTGCATTGCTGGCTGTGATTAGATCTAGAAGGCAAGAAAAATACCCTAATGAGTTACACCAAAGGACTCGAAAATACAACTCAGTTGTGGCCTGTGTGATGGTTTCAATGTAAACCTCCCCATGCACGCACATGCCCGTGTACATACACATATTAAAGGGGAGCAACTACTTTATAGTGATAAATGTATGCAAAGGTTTCCCCCCCCACACAAGCCCTCTTTTTTCTGGTTGCAGACTGTCTGCCCACAGCCACCAGGTTCCCGGTGTTTCTCAGCAATCCGTGTTCGCACCGCAACCGAATCTCTTCCCAGCTCCCCTTTCCCCCTTCTCCTCCTGGGGACGAGGGACACACGCTGCCATTCCATCCTGGGGCAGGAGCACAGGCAGTACCACTGCTCCCAGGAGCAGACCCTGCGAGTTTGCTTCCATTGGGCTGAAAAATTCACTTCTTCCAGTAATTTCCCACTGTTGGAGAGCCTGCGGGAAAACAGCTCCCTGCAGCCCAAGCAAACGCATCCCAACGTTAAAAACTACCACCAACTACCTCTTTTATTTGCAATTTTTTACCCTTAGGTGTTGCAAGGAAGAAGATAAATAAAGGGGTGGGAATGCAAGCGTTCAGAAATGAGATTTTGGGGTACTCTGGGGCTGGCTGCCTGGTGACAGGGGTTATGTTTTACTCTGGGGACAGGCAGGACACCCCAGCCCCGCAGAGGGAGGATGCTCGCTTAATGAATAGCTCTTCAGCATTTTGTTTTCCCCTCATTGTTAACAGGCAAACTCAGGCCTTCACACAAATCAACCCTGCTTTGAAATCGGAATTACTCATTTTTCACAGGCCTGCCCACAGCATTACAACTACACCACTTAGTGCTTCAGAAATATGAATGAATTTATTCTACGCCACAACAAGCAGTATTAATACCGTAGCCCTTATTTTTGCAGAAAGGGAACAAAGACCTAGAAGAGAAAAGCATCAGGGATTTGGGATGAGGCTACTTGGATTTTTTCCAGCTATGTAGTAGCAGTAGACAACAGGGCATGTGCTCGAAGGACGTGCCAGCTTCATCCCCAAAGCAGAGCCCAGCAACTCCCGTCAAAAAAAGGGCAGCACATAATTAATGAGTGTCCATCAGAGAAAAGTTTGGCCGAGGGACTTCAAGCAAGTCATGTGAATTGTGCTTTTCCAAAGGCTTCAACCTTAGACTAGCAAAACCCAATGCTCTTCCACGATAGCCAGCTCCTGCCAAATTCCAGGAACAGGGTATGTTCATGCACAAGGACCTCAGAGACGGATGGATATGACCCAGCTCCAGCAAAGCAGCTTGCAAAGGACCCGATTCCTTCTACTCAGCTGCAAGACATTTTTTCTGGAAGAAAATGGTGCAAAGGAGAGGGAAGGATTATGGACAAATTAGTCCCAGAACAGAAGCTGAAACCAAAACAAGAGAAGAGGAGGTGCCCTTAGCTCCGAGTGACCTCCCCATTGATTTACTCACATCTAAGTGAGAATTTCCTCCTACAAACGGCCAAGAACCCTTATTGTCCAAAGGGCATGCAAACATTCATTTTTTTGCGAGATGTTTGAACTTTCCAAAGTCCCATAAATTCCTGCTTTGTTTTTAGCAAGCTCTTTATCAAACCCATATGCTGTCAGTACACACCACTTCTCTGTCCTTAGCACCATGCTATAGGCACCCCCGGCACTTGCAGTTTGCTGCTCTGAAGCTGTGCTGTGGTGGGATCTTCACCAAGTCCTTATTTTCAACCTATTTCAAGGCTCTCAAACAGAAAGTGCTGCAAAAATACTGAATTATTGCCACCCAGACACCCCAGAGCCAAGCACCGTGCAGCAAGGAATGAAACGAGAGGCTCCAAAAAACAGATTTTAAGTGGCTTCAGCAGAGCTAGAAAATGAACATTTCTCTGTGCATCAAGGAATCGTGTGTTCTTGGCACTGCGGTAGGAAAAAAGGGGTTTAAGGGCATGGTAAGAGCAGCTTTCAACCTGTGCCAGGGAGAGCTGTGCCCTGGCTGCCCATGCACTCCTCTGGGCTGTGGAAACTGTCCTGGGATGAGTAAAACTTGGAAAAGATTCAGCCTTGTAGGGTGTTTGGTTTGTTGGTCTGGTTTGTTCGTGGTTGTTTTTTTTTTTTTAAAATACTGTTTTTATTTCAAAGCAGACTTGCTACTAGCAGGATTCAGACTCGGGCTGTTTTGCACTCTCCCTCCATCCTGATTTTGGGACATTCATTTTCAGGCTACTACAGCTTTTCAGACAAGGCAGGGTTTTGTTTCCAGCAGCACGTTTGGCTGAGAGCACTTGAACTGAGCAATTCAGAGCTGCATGTTTCCAATGCAAAAATCACATTCCTCCTCCTTACCCGAGCCAGCTAAATTCTCTTCACAGTGTTGAAAACAAACTATTTCTGGGCAAAAGCTTTTAACCTTAGTCATGCTTTCCTCTACTTCGAAGCATCCCAGCTCCCCGAACAGCAGCGTACGTCTCCATGCACCACCCATCACAAGACCCTTTCCACCTCCTCAAGGGCATTTCTAAACCCAGGCTAAGCCTCCGCTTGCCTCTGCCTTTGCATTCCTGAAGGAGTTAATTGGGAGCCATCTCCTTCCCCTCCTCAGCATCAGAGCCCCTTGCTGAAACGCCGCAGCAGCGTGTGAAACGCACACCTTCCTAATTACGTTTATTCACAGAAATCAAAAGGAGAGGGAAGCAGTTGAGTAAAGGTCACATTAATAATACAGGCTGAAAGAAAGTCTGTGGGTATATATTTTTCATTAAAGACACGTTTGACTGAAGGGGACGGTTCATTTTTGGATTGACAGTGTTTCTCTGGGAGGCCATCAATATAGTCGCAGAGATTTAGCTATTTTTCTTGTCATAGCTCCCCGTCTGCTGGAAACCTGCTTCCCTACCAAGAAACGCCAATACCCCTCCATGTGCTCAAGCCTCTTACACAGGCAAAGTATCAGAGAAGAGGCATTTCTGCCTCCATCACAGCTGTAAAATTCACACCAACCTCTACTTCTGCATCCAATGGGGGTTCCTGCAACATCCCATTTCCCGTGCCCAGCCCCAGTGATCACAGGGCTGCTGTGGTTCCAGCAAGAGCCTTCAGTGGGTAAAGCTACTACTTTGCTGGATCACTGCTATCAAAATAATCACCTGAGGACAACCTCTCAAGTTGCCAGGTCCATGCCCAGACACTGTGTTCTTCATCTCTGTTGTCATCTTTGGGACCAACCAGCCCTGTAATCCAACCTCAGCACGGTGTGCAGAGAGCATCAAGTGAACAGAAGGGAACTGAGCTACAAAAGGCTGTTGCAGCTCAGGTTTTCTAAGCATAAAATAGCAATAAGCTGAGATTTAAGAACTTATTTATTGGATTTGGATGGCTGATAATGCCAACAGAATGCGGTGGCCGGCTCCGCAACGCCCCATCCAAATCCCCTGTGCTACACACAGAGCTTTCCCACGCATCTCAAACATGAAGCTCCCTTGACTCCTTGTTTTTCCATTTATTCCCATTTTTTCCCTAAGCACCTTTTTTTCAAGCCCACTGTACAGCATCTCTCAAGACCACTTCAAAGCTGGGTGATGATGAACTGGTGGGGAGGTGCCCAGCCATCACAGGAGGTGCCAAAAAGCTTCTGGGAGCTGCTTAACCTGACGGCTATTGCAGGCAGCCATCTCCGTCACAGCTGTCTGAACAATACATTTGCCAATTAAGTTAATACACTCAAATCCCTCCTATCCACCAGAAAGGGCAGAGCAAATCCAGGTGAGAGAGAGCAGAGTCTTACAAGTCTCCTACGTTTCACACGGCAGAAGAACAAAGGGGAAAAAAAAAAAAAAAAGAAGAAAAAACCCAGTGAAATCCACTATTAATTACCATGAGGTATCAGGGGTCTTATTTATACCCTGGCCTGCAGCTCTGCAAGGAGACCAGGGGCATGAATATGTCCAGGAGTGGGTGCATGCTTCTGGGAGCTCAGCTGCTCTGTAATTATTCTGGACAAGGCACAGCTGCAATTGGACCCTCATGGACCGTACGTGGAGCTGAGTTCCCCAGCTCAGGTGTTGGGGTAGCTGGGGGGGACTGTGGATTTGAAGTCAGCCTGAAGCCCCCCAGAAGGGACTTATTAGAGAGAAACTTGCCCCCTAAAGTGAAATACTTCAGGTTGGAGGAGCAGCTTACGTGCCTCAACCCTTTGTTTTTTCTAGCTACATCGGTTAGTCTAAAAAAATCCACAAAACCAACAAAAGAAAACCAAAAACACCCTCCCCCCCCAAAAAAAAACCACCCCAACCAAACAAAAAATATGTTTGTTGTTCTTATGCACCCTGTCTCTGCTACAGGCTGTGTTGGGTTTAGGTCAGAGCTCCCAACCCGCACAGAAACCACCAAGGCAGGTCCAGGAGCCACTTGCTGCTCACAAGCATCCTCAGTGAAGAGGATGGGGGGGGGGGGACCTGGCTCGGGGCCTCATCACAGCTAGTTTTGGCACAGGGTGGTGATGTCCCTGCTGTCCCCCAGCAAAGGAGGCAGCATCCAACTGGAGCTTCTTGGTAAGAAGCCACCAATGGAGAGTGGCTGTCTGGGGACACCAGCATCACCAGTGCCCCCCAGGGACAGGGCCCTCCCTGGAGTGGACAAGCAAGAGCTGTAGCCAACATGATCCACCTGCAAAGAAAGGCTGAAGGAGCCAGGTTTTGGTCTGCAAAAGGCTGAGAGGGGATGGGATAATCCTGGCTGCTCTAATGAAGCTAGCAGGCAATTGTTTCCCGTGTCCTTAGGGGCATCACAAAGCCATCAGCTTAATTTGCAGAAAAGACTTAAAGGAATAAATATATATACACGGTACAGAGTTTCACCTATATATTAAATATATATACTTAGTGTAATTTCACCTGTATATATTAACTGTATAATTAATAAACATAAAGTACTTTAATATCTCTGTATAAATAATAAATACATTTAATAAATGTATAATTAATGCACCTTCACGTGCACACACGTACATATAAAGGAAACCCTTTTCTGTCTGGTGGCACTGGTTAAGTCCCAGCTGCGTGGCGGAGCTGTGGGAGTCCTGCTGCTTTGAAGGTTTTTAAGAGCATCTCAGCAGTGCCCTTCCTGAGGGCTGAGGAGCATCTCTGTCTGCTTGTGCAAACTGCAGAGCTCTGCCCCATCCCAGCTTGTGGTCCTGCTGCTGCCTACTATTTATTTCAGCTTTTTTTTTTTTTTAATTTAAAAAAAAAATGAAAAAGAAAAACACTTGGCAAAAGGGTAGTGGGGACAAGTGCCAACTGCAAGACAGTTTTGCCCCTCTGCCAGAGTTACTGGGCAGGGAAAAACCACATATGGTAAAGAAACAGTGTCCAAAGGTGAGCTCAAGCAGATTATGATAAATCAGAGACCACAGCACTGACATAAAGCTTTCCATCTACTGTCAGGGAGTGGTACTGGAGATATGCCCTTCCCTAGGTTGGCCCTAGGCTTCTCTGCAGGGCGAGGAGGAGGAAAATACGCCATGATGGAGAGAAGCATCCCTACATCCCACCAGGGCTGGACCAGGCTCGGCCACAGGGCTGGGGTAGGAGCCTGGGTGATGGATGGGGGAAGGGGTCACCAGCAGCCACTGAACCCCAAGTGGAGGATGCTTCACGGGTAGCAGCAGGACTAGGCATGGGCTGGGAGCGGAGGAAAAGGTTGTGCCAGTCCAAGGTGACCCTGCAGCCCCAGGAGGGGCAGAGAGAAGTGAGAGGCAGCAGCTCTCTCCTTTAGGGAGTCACCCTCAAGATGCAACTGGTCTGCTCTCCTTCCTGAGCCACACGCAAGGGAGCTAATAAAGACTGTCAGTGGCTGATGGTGACTAAAATAGGGAACAAGATACAGTAAATAATAGAGGCAAAACACTTCCACATGGGGGAGGTGAGGGGGATTTCAGTAAAATATCACCAACCTATTGGAAAACTGAAATGAAATGAACTAGGAGCATGGTTAAAGCATGGGACTCATATATAACAGCAGAAGGTCTCATATTTATCAAGAGATGTGACCGATTTGCTGCATGAAGCAGGGACATCTGTCAACTCTATGAGCTGCAATTAGCTGCTACTCCGCTACCCAAAAGAGGTCACCGAAAACTACAGGTTGTCCCTTCCTCACGGAAAAACTCCTGGGCTCTGCATTTCCATTAAGAGCAATTGCAAGTTTGGTCTTCAACGTGATTGAACGATCTGGTGGAGTGATGGCCTTTGTGGGTCCTGCAGTTTGTCTTGTGGCATACCAATTACGGTCATTTTAGAAACATGACACAGTCCCACCGGCTCAAGGATGCACAGTCCCTGCTCCCTCCCCTGGGGGTCTGCACTGGGCACTGGGACTGGCACTACCTTTTTTAAATTACCTTCCTTTAATTAGTCCTGTGGCTTACAGCATCACTTTAGAGAGCAGGCATTGCGGGAGGCTCTTTGCATTGCCCTAACCCATCACCTGTGGTGGCCATAGGTCCCCCTGCCTCCAGCAGGTCCCTGGTCTCTGGGGACACCCCCCATCACTCCAGGTCCCATCGCTGCCGGCACCGTCTGGGCTCTGCAACCGAAACAGCACCTGGGGCTGTATTTTCTTATCGTGTGTTTGGGGCCCTTCTCTTCAACAACACAGGCAGCTTCTGGGCCGCGATCTGAGAGCAAATCTCTACCAAATAATTCACACAACGAGTTTCACTTCTGCAAAGCTGCAGCTTTCTCAAGCTGAGCTAGATTTTCCCCCCCCCAACAATTTATGCAAACAGTTACAAACTGTTTGTTGCACGGTTCTGTGGGCACCCAGGGGCCCCGTGACGTTCTCCCTGCCGGTTTCTTCTGCCGATATTTGCCATCAGCCTTCATCCCTCGCTCCCCGTGGACCTTCCAGAGGAGCCCAGGATGTTTGCTGCCTTCCCTGCACCAAGTCGGCGGGGAGAATCCTCGGCGAAACCCCAAAGGGGCCCAAAGGCGGGTGAAGGGAATTGTTTCCTGTTTTGAACCGCTAATTGCGGAAGGGGATGAAGTCATGATCAGACCACGGAGGGAGGGGGGGGGGCGGGAGGTGGGAGACAATCCGGTCTGGGAGCTCCTGGGCTGCATCAGGTGGTGCAGACAGATGTGCCAGGAGCTGCTGCCGAGCCCGGCCTCCCCCTTCCCGCTCCCACCCCAGCAGCCCCCGTCTCAGCCACCTCTGGAAAGCTGCTCTCGCTCACTCTCAACAAATCTTCACCGCACACATCAGTAATATCAAGCTAATTCAATTGAATTAATAACAGTAATTAATTCATGCATATTAGCATAACACTATGCATCATAGATGGAGGCTAATAAATGCAATACTGATTTTCTTAATCGACTTCTTCAACTGCCATGTGTCTTAGTCAAAGGGAAGCTGTGGGGTCTTCCCCTCTTTTCCAAAGGCAGCCAAGAAAAAAGCTCCCCTAAAAACCCCCCAAAACCACCTAAGAGACCCAAAGGTATTTCTGATTCAGACTGTACTTCTGCATCAGCAACCAGAAGCAGCACAAGCTTTGCACCCCTGCAGCCCTGACCTCTCAGTCTGTGGTCTGGGGATATGTAAAGGCCACCCTGCAAGTGTCCCCGTGTAAGGCTCTCTAACTGAGATGCTGCCCCAAAAGAAGTGAAAGGAGTAAGTAACACTGACCAACGACCACTGCAATAATCATATATCTGGATAGTATTTTCTTCCCTCGCACATGGTTATTAAGAGACGATGCAGGTCTTAAAGCTAGAACCTTTGGCTCTGGGAAAATTATATGTGACACTTTACATACGGATTAGATAATTAATGTATGCCCTGATTTCTTCCACCGTAACATAAAAAGGGTGAGAGCAGCGCTATAATTCCAGATAATTAAAGAGTGATGGAGTTACGGTAGCTTCCATGGTGGTGGGAGCGCTGCCCGTTGTCATTAGCGCTGGAGAAGCCCTCTCTACTCTTCACACCTCGCTGCTGGCCACGCTCTGCTCCCCAGGGGCCACCCAGCATCGTGGCCATGGCACCCACTGTCCCAGGCCACCACATCCTGCCCCAGCCCCCTCCTGCAGTCTGAAGACACCAAGAGGAGGCAGGACCCTGAACTCGCAAAAAAGCCCAAACTGCAAAAGGCGCTCCCAGAAACAACTGAGCCGGCTTTGCTTCAGCAGATGAGCCCATCCCCGTGGGGTCTGGGCTGCTGGGAGCGAGGGCAGCCAGCTGTGGCAGGCACACCGAGTCACCCCGAAATTGCTTGAAAACCTCAGATGTGCCCAGCAAACACGGCTCCACCTCGTACCACTTCTCACTCCAGGACCTCGGGGCATCAGGAACGACGAGTGCAAACCTGCACTGGCACTGCGAGCCGGGCAGGGATGGAAGGAGTGGTATCAAGCTAAAATAGCGTGAGCTCCCAAAAAAGGGACAAGCAAGCAGGACCTCGTTGCCCTGGCAGAGGGTGGGTGTCACCTGCGTCCCGCGGCGGGGACCGCAGGGCCTGTCACACCCGCGCTGGCACAGAGGAGGAGCGCAAACGTGTCTGTAGGCATTGGAGACGCAGCAGAACAAGACAGATCCCTATCAGCAGCGAGATGTGCCTCATGCCTGCACCCAGCCAGATTTGCATGAAGCCCAAACTCGTTTTTTTCCGGCGAGGCAGGCGAGCGGCGCTCGCCGAATGTAAAGAAAACGCATGTCGGTGCACGGGCACGGAGCATCCTTTGAAATCCCTGCAGGACCTCCCTGCCTGCTGTGATCAAACATTAAAATCTAGAGCTGTCACCGAACAAAACAAACACAAACTGTCTGCGCTTTCATCTGCACAGCATCCTGCAACCTGCCCCGCTGACGGGCTCCCTGCCTGCGCCCGCCGCAGCCCCGGGACCCGTGCCAGGCTGGGGGGGTGACGTGGGACACGACAGGGAGAACAGCAGCACCCAAGTCACACCGCAGGGTGACATTCAACGCACTCCTGCCCAGCAGGTGTTTGCTGGGTTTGATCTTCTAGCAGGAAGGCGCTTGGCCTGGATTTAGCTTGGAGCAGCATTTCACGGGTCTCTGCCCTGCGCGGGCACGGTCCCCATTGCCTGCCTGTCCCCAAAGAGGAGAGAAATATAAGCAAATATATCTATAAATATATATATAAAGTGAGGGAGGCAGGCAGGCAGCCCCAGGTGAGCAGTGTGGGTGGCAGTGCAGCGTCCCCCTTCACTTGAGTGTGTCAAACCTCCCCTTCCTGTGCGGCTGAGCTCCGCTCCCAGAATAAAACAAAACACAAACCCTCCTCGGCAGCAGAGCTGTCAGACACACTCGTCTCATTTACTGTGGCTTGAGCACAGACTTGCTCAGGAGAGGAAGGCACGGGCCGCAGGTGAATAATTTCCTCTTTCGGGTCCCTCTCTCCATCTTGCCTTTCTGCAGCCTTTGTTTACCCGCGCGGCGGCGGCTGCTCCTCCATCACATCACTCAACGTGTCTCAAGCGCCCTGCTCCCCGGCATCTCGACAATTCTGTATTTAAAACACTACTAATAATAATCAAGATGTGTTATTGTTTCTCCTCCTGCAGGATCTCCTAAGGCTGTGAAGGTCTCAAACGTCTGACCGCAAGCCTGATAAATGCTTGCCTTCAGCGCTGCACTTTCTTGTAGCACCTTTGAAATATGTATGCACATGTTATGCGGTGTGGATGCATATCAATGCCATATCTACATTTGCATATTAAATCATCGCCACATCTTCTCTGGCAGTAAAATATGCAGAGCATATGCTAAAGACAGCATCTTCCCTGCCTAACCGGAGCAGCCCTCCCCCTGCGTGCTCTCCCCCAGCATGGGCTGACGATCCCAGGTATTTCAGCCCCTGTCCTTTGTTCTTCTCCTAGGAGAGGTATTTATATATATATTTTTTTTTTCCCTCCCCCCATGTTGCTTTTCATGGTTTTAAGGACTTTATGTTCCTGCCTGCTTACAAATCTATTCTAGCTAGAGCTGTGCCCTAACTTCTCCTCTCCCCAATCAGAGGGGAGAAAAATAAGAGAGGTTATGGCAACGGTACCCAAAATAACGAGCTGGCAGGAGCATGGGATTGCCTTCCCTGTGTTTACCCTCTCTCTTTACACAAACCTGTGGAGGCAATCAGGGATTTCAGGCAGAGTTGAAGCCCTGCCATTACTGCTGCCCCATCTCGGATATTCACACCTGAACATTCCAACCTGGCTGACACAAGACGGGAGTCACAAAAAACGGAATGAGGTATTTTCTATGAAGAGTGGGAATGTTTGGTTTGAGGATTACTGGAATAAAAACCAGAAGTAAGAATAAAGTTTTTTAGGGCATAAGGCAACTACCAGGTCCTTGAATTAGGCAAAAACCTCTTATTGCCAAGGTCTGCTTCTTACAAGGAGCCTTGATGCTGCGCTTGGCAGCCACGGGTTTGTGCTACAGAGACCCCACAGCCTTTCCCATATGGCCCTTCCCATTCTGCTGGTTGAATAAAAATGCTAAAATTTACAATTTACTCAAATACACATGCAAAACATGTGCCCATCACCCCTTTGGAGTAACAGAGATGGTTTGGCCAAAATAATCCCTTGGACACCTAAATACTTGTACTCGGGGGTGTCAGACCTGGAATCAGGAGTTGGGCACACACCGTGGAAGCAAACGGGGCCTGAGGTGGCTGCTCTAATGTTACAGATGTGGTAAAGTAAATTATTACTATTTTTATTATATATAATATACTATTAATAATAATGATTAGTTAATATTATTATTAATAATAATATCATCCCAACCCCCAAATCCTCCGGATCACATCCTGCCCATCCCTGGGGACAGACAGCAAGCCCTGGTGTCTCTGTTGACCCCAGAGCTCTCCTGGGCTGGTGGGCAGGGGCAGAGAGGAGACGTGGCTGCATCACACCACACACACCTCTCCAGAGCCTCCCTCGCTTCCCTCTCTCAGCAAACCAGGCCAAGCTTTCACGTGACAAGAGCTTGTCACATCAGCAATGCTTCGCCATCAGGCAGCCGAGCTGGCTAATTATCATCCCTCGTGCTTTGTAATCTGCTATCTCTCCTCTCCTACCTGTAAGGCTTCTGTGTTTCTCAGGCATTTCTCTCCCAGACTAACTTGTTCCCCCCCCTCCTCCCTCCACCTTTCGCTCACCCTAATTTTGCAGATTTCAGAAAAGAAATGGGAAAAGCTGTCACTATTAAAGGGAGCTCTAATAGAGCAAGAGAACAGCACGAGCCCTTTTGTTTCTCCACGAAATGTCAAAAGGAGTGGGATTAGTGAGCAGCTTTTTCTCCTGGGCTCCCAGGTGGCCACACGAATGGACCCACTCACCTTTCCCTGCTCTCCAGCCAAAGTCCCCAGGAACCCCTGGACCACACCTGCAGGGATGTCCCAAACCTGCCCCACCACCCCACACTGGAAGGAGCAGAGAGGTGTGGAGATGTCCCGCTCAGTGCTCCTCTCTCATCCCCATCACGTGGCGTAACACTGGAGTGATGAGCTGTGCAAGGCATCAGCCTCCAGACCAGCTGCTGCACAACCTTCATCCTCTGCTACTAATATCCTCCCTAAATTAAAAGCAGGCTGTGATATATGGGCTGTTTGGTGCAAGAGCCTCTCCCTCCTGGCTACCATCGCTGTAATTTTCCGGGAACAGCGGGACCAGGCTGGTTACATCACTGGGCTCTTTTCCACCCACAGCCACCTTCTTTTCAATTACCGCCTGCCCCAGGTCAAAAAACTCGACCCCTCTCACCCGGCGAGAACATGCTGGGCTTTAGCCCGTGGTAGATTAACAAATCCTTCAGCAGAGATTAACAGCACGGGGAGTGCTCTCACTCCTGTGCTTCTTCTCTAGAAAGCAAAGTCCTGTTAAAATCTTGCAAGAGGTCAAGTGAAGCCCTGAAGGGCTCAGGCCTTAAGCCCCCCAGTTCTCCGATGGCACCACGTGACTTACAACCACAGCAAGGAAGAAAACCTCCTGGTGCATCGTCCTTCAGTGCTGTCACAAGCCAGGGCAGGGAGCACATTGTCACTGATGCCCACCAGCCCAGGAGTGACAGCCATGGTACCACGGTACCAAGGTGACACATTTCTGCCCCTCTACTCTGCACTCGTGAGACCCCACCTGGAGCTCTGTGTCCAGCTTTGGAGTCCTCAGCACAGGAAG
>JAOTQQ010000003.1:28367754-28401927 GCA_026546715.1 Gallinago undulata | reverse complement strand
GCTGTGGCTGCCCCATCCCTGGAGGGGTTCAAGGCCAGGCTGGATGGGGCTTGGAGCAGCCTGGTCTGGTGGGAGGTATCCCTGCCCAGGGCAGGGGGGTTGGAACTCGATGATCTTTAAGGTCCCTTCCAAATCAAATGATTCTATGATTCTATGTCCCGATGGGTCACTCTGAGCCACCTCTCCCCAGTGGGAGATTGTGTCCCCAAGCCATGTGGTCACTACCACACTCTTGGCAGATGATGGTGACAGCAAGCTGAGCCAAGGCAAAGAAAAATACAATTAGGTACACTTTAAAGCCAAGGTGTGATGCCCCCCTTTTGTTTGCTGGAACTGCATCACGAGTGGCTAATTAGGGTACCGAGACATGTTTGAGTGCAGTGACAGTGTACTGACAGCTAACTTCTGGCCAACAAAGACAGGGCAACCACCTCATAAACCCATGATGTTGGCAAAGAGTTTCAGAAAGCCAAGTCTAGGGACAAGCAGAGATGAGAAGCAGGCATTTCACAGCGCTGCTCCTACAAATTTTAGGAGGAAATGGACCAACCGCATACGTCTGTCTCTCTCTACAGGAGAATAAATTAGCAATGATAATAGAAGGAAACACAAGTAATTGAAAATGGAAAGTCTATGCCAGTGTGACCAGTGATCTTGATCTCCTGTGACACCACGAGGATGGTCTCCACGCAGAGGGCTGTCCCTTGGCACAGGTTTGGCCACGAGAGCGGCGGTTTCCCCTGCCCAGAGCAGCAGCTGCCCAGCCAGGATCATCCCTGCTGCCTCAGCATCTCAGGACCGACGGCATGCAAAGATGCAACGTGCCAACCCGTGGTGGGCTCCATCCCTCGTCTGCGTGTTGCTGCAGCTGGGTCCACCTGCCCTCAGCTCCCCAGCCACCCTACAAGGTCCTCGCCTCTGATTTTTTGCCGATGTCATGGGGAGGGGGATTTTTCATTAGCGCTTGTGTTCCTCTCTGTCTTTCAGGATGAATCATTGCTGTTTTAAGCACACAGCAAAGATTTATGCAGTAATAGATGTGGGGAATAGCTGTGGCTCCGGGGTCTCAGAACAATAATACATAATTCAGAAATTAATACAGGGTAGCAAAGACAATGGGATTTGAAATGAACATTATCGGCCAAAGCAAAAGGAAAACTCCACAGGCTCATCATGTGCAGATGCTTCCACTATCCACACACCCAATTATAACTTTAGCTCTTACAAAGAGAACTGACTTAAACCATTAAATCTTTATTATTTTTTTCCCCGTGGTGGGAGCGGGAGTGGGAGTGCAGATTCCTTAAAGATAGAGAGTTTAAATTAAGCTTTAAAACTGTGACTGAGCAAGATTTAATACTGACAATTAGCCTGGACAAACAGTTAATCGTCCTGCAGGCATAATTTATATATTCTCTGTGCAACAGGGAGAGAATGTCAGCACATCGCACTGCAAATTAGTGCAATAAAAGAATCTCATAACCTCTAACAGCTCGGCTGTCTTGACAAAGAGAGATCATTCCTCTGCTCCCCATGCTGTTGCCTAGCCACACTCCCAGCACCCTGGGCTGCTGCTCTCGCCTACCAGACTCTATTTCCCACCCCTGCCCTGCTGCCTGCACCTTTCTACCAGCCACACCACCGGCGGAGAGCTTTGCCAGATCCCCTGGGATCAGCCAGGCTGGAGGTTTAGTGAGTAAAAGCTTAAAAAAAAATTAAAATAAAAACAAGCATCGCTATAGGACGTGGTGATAATTCAGGTCGTGAATTAGCAAAGTGATTAAACGCAAGCTTAAAGGTAAGGATGGGCCTGGGTGGCAGGAGCAGGGCCAGGCTAAGCCATGATCAACAGCCAAGGTCAGGCACAAGGTCCCAAACTGGGCATCAGCAAGCTCATACGTGAGCTGGACTCAGGGTTGTGTTCCTCCAGGTTGGATATTTCAGATAAATCATACAATCAAGGTCAAAGAAAAGCACAGAAATAACTACAAATTTCCTGACATCTATTTGAAGAACATTGCCAGCGTCACATGTTTAGGCCAAATTCTGTGATGAGAAATAAAAATCCCTTGTAATAATGTACCCAGATAGCTTTATTTGGACTGGAGCACATTTTAAGGGGCCATTGCTATATCTTATTTATTATTTTCTCAGGCTAAACCACCTCTAGAGAAAGTTAGATATGCACTCGATTTTCCCTGTAAGTCCAATGGCTGTTGCTGCAACCCATATGTCATATCACAGCAGAAAGAAAGTAGGAAATCATAATGAAGAAGAAAAGTGAAAAAAACCCAACCTTTAACAATACAGTCCATACCCAATATTATTATTTCAAGAGTATTATTTCAAGAGTATTATTTCACTGGAGGCTTTCATAATGACTTACTGACCCAAACTATTAAACACCATCACTTTGTCTACAGTGGAACAGATGAAGTACTCCAGAAATAGCTACTATTCAGTGATACATATATTATACACTCTGCAAATTTGTTGAGGAACTTTTACAAGAGGGATATAGAAAATTAAATTAATTATTAATAAAAATCAGCAATATCTTTTCCCTCATCTCCTGCTAATACCATACAGGTGGCCTGTGCTGCTCTTTTCCTTTATACAAAATTCTTTTCCCTGCTAAAATGCTTTGCCTGTCTGTGCTAAAGGAGCCTGTGGGAGGCTGCTGTATGCAAAGAATTTGTTTTAAGAAAGGCAAAATGTTAGATCCCTCAAAATTAGTTACTAACCAGTGGGAGACACAGATATTGGCAAAAAAAAATATTCATCTTATTCAAAAATCCTTATTTCCTGTGAAATTAAATTTGCATTTCTTTTGGGGTAGGAGAGAAAGGAAGTGGGGAATTAAAGTCCAGAGAAAGCTAGTGCAGGGATAAAATATAAAACTCTATTGGGACTTCCAGCTCTTAGGCACAGCAGGAAACTCAATACAGATTTACTTAAAATAGGTTAACAAGGCAGTTTGCCATCATCTTCTTTTAGCGCTAGAGGACTCTGCTTTCGAAGGACACAATTAAAGAAGGAAGAATCAGGACTCGGCAGCAAATTTCCAGGAGCAAATAGTGTCTTTCTGCTTCATTTCAGCTATCAAAAACCAGAGATAATGGACCAAGTGGGGTCTACCAGCACAGGCTTGTGCTCCACACTTACCAAAGATCTGGTCCAATATCTACCTTTCTCCTAAAGACCTAAGGATGCTTATATGGGAACCACCTGATCCTCTCCCAGAGAACTGCCATGCACATACCACAGCCTTCAAATTCAGTCCAATCTCACATCCCTCTGGTCCCTTTGAGTATATTCACCAGCTCTGAGCAGCTAAGAAACCAACATCACCAGCTGAACACCAGTGTCCTCCCAGAGAAAGCTTTCAGAGATGCAAATGGCCCAGAGTAATTGCCTGGCATCAGGATGCATTAGAAGCAAGAAGGCACGAACGTGCTGGCTTGCCAAAGATTTATGCTCTAGAACGTACTATTCTGCACAAGACAATGTGTTTGCATAAAATGTTGAAAACATAACAGGTTTCCAATGCCATTTCTCTAAAGACAGCAATAGCTCACTCCAAAGCACGTACACCCAAACCTAAATGCACACACATATACCCGTGTGTCAGCTCAGCTGGGTGTCTGTATTAAAAACATGCTGAAATGCATTTTTTAATACAGAATTTAAACAAAGCTTAGGTGGAAAAAAACCCAAAACCAAACACACAACCTACTTCATGGACAGTTATTACTATTTCTTAGTGTCACGGTGGGTTTTCTTTTTTAATGCAACCAAAAATCCTTGTATTTCTGTAAACTCAACCCAAGACACTTGTTAAGTTAAGCCTCTCTGCTGAGAACTCATTGATACCAATGTGAAAAAAAAAAAAAAGGCATTTTGTTTGCATTTGTTCAAATCTTTGACCTCCCAGCAAATGAAAACATCAAGTATTTCCCCAGCTCAGGCACCAGCCTCTCTGATATCACAGTCTTCTCCCTAGACAAGGCAGGATTAATCCTAGAGCTGTTCTGCAGGAGCAGGCAGGACACATTGGGGAAAGTGAAAATTCTCCAAAACAGCCCTGATATCTTGTAATAAAAGGAATATGGAAGGAGCTGGAGTCATCCAGTGTCTCTACTGCTGGAGCATGGGATGGAGCAGCTGGGCTGGTGGAGGTCCGTGCAACAAGAAAAATTCCCTCTGCCCTCTGGGGCTGCCATCCCATTTAATCCATGTGGACTATCCCCATCCCTGGCCAACAGGATTTGGGCTACTGGGCCTCAAGATGAATTGCAAGAGCAAATGCTGATGAGGGTGCTGACAGAGCTCATACAGGGATGCAACATCTCTAACACCTGTCCAGAGGAGATGTCCACTTGTTGCCAAGGGTAAACCTGCCACTTTCACACAGAGCTAAGTACAGTATGACCATAAAATGATGGCAAACCACCCAACAAGCCTCCATTTGATAAGGTGGCTAGATGGGGAACGGTGAGAAATGCAGAGCCCCCAGGCCACGGCGCATTACGGATTCGTTTGCTGAAGGCACAAGCAGTGAGCGCGACTGACATGGCTGCCCACGTGTCCCACCGGTTGAGCTGAGGTCAGGAACCGACCTGGAGAAACTCCAGAGCTAAAGCCCACACAGCTGGGTTTGTAAGTTCGGAGTGCGACCTGCAGCGTAACCTCGTCTGTGGGATGGCAGCATCCTTTTCACTAAAAATAAACAGTTCTGGTCTGTCAACAAAACTCTACAGCTCAACACCAACAAACATCTCGGCAGCAACCACCAGCCTCTGAGCCACGGGCACCGGAGGTCAGCTCTGCTGTGCCCCACGAGCTCTGCTGCATCACAGGCTGCCTCCAGGCTTACAGGACAAGTGAAAATAGGGAGTTTTTCTAGGGAAAACAATCACTGAAAAACATTACTGACAGATTTCCCGTGAAAAGATGGCATTTTGTAAAGCCTTCTGTTCAAGAACAGCCAAAAATGTCAATGCGACATGTATTCATTCTCTTACTTATGATAATTGGGCATTGGTTTGTCTATTGTGACAAAATTTGGTAGGTCAGCCTACCAAAATAGTAGGCGAAATGCTACTTTTTAATTTACTATTTTTTAAAGCAACGGCACCTACTAAATACTGATCAAAACAACTTATTGTCTTCTGTAAAGAACGATGCCTTCTGTACCAGACAGATGCCAGCTTGACATGTCATGAAATAAAATGAAGAGACACGGGAGATTTATAATAAAAGCATAATGCAGTCAAAATTAATATGCAGAATTCCAAAATTTAGTTTTCAAGTTTGAAAACAATTTTTCAGAATCTAAGACTTTGGAGGAATTTAAAAAAAAAAAAAAAGAAAGAAGTTTTCAGTGAATAAATAAATGAATGAATGGAGCTAGATGAGGAAATAGCTCTATTACTAGTGAGACAGAAAGTCACAGCTTCAGCAAGAACAAGGTGAAGTCTCAGAATTTAGCCGAGTTTTCCTTTGTCACCATGGAAGAAACTTTTTTCACAGTAGTTTTGAAACAACTGACTGTCTCTTCTGCCCAAGACCACCGCTAGCATCACATAGGGAAGAGTGCTTGATTATCATCTGCCAACAAGCGACTTGAAGGCCTGGTGAGGACCGAGTCCTATCAGGATGGATGCGGGGTTGCTAATTAAATCCAGAAGCAGAGCCTGGATGTGCGAAGTGCCTTGTGCAGAGGAAGTGTCTTTCACACCAAGTCACTGTGCATTATAAATTTGTTCCAACAAAATTATCCTTTAATCATCCCATTTTGTTGAACAAGGTTTCGCATTAGTCATCCCCAAAATAGAAGTCAGTGAATGGTCTTTATCCACTTAACGAGGATGGTAATCACTTTATTCCAACGGGTACAGTCTGTAGCCCACATACACACTTTAGAGTACTAAAAGGATCCTTCTCACAGTGCTAACTTCCAGCATCGGTTTAAAGAGCTCCAGAAAAGGTAAATCACTTTTTAGAAAGACTGAGCTATTTTAACCACCTTCGCTTGTCTTATTGTTTGGTCCAGCTCTCTACAAGTTTAAAATCAAAATCTGTTGCACAAACACACTTCCCCATCCTTGGTACATGCTGCTGGTTTATTGTGAGGGATTTCATGCAACCAGAGAAGATGCTCTTCAACGGTCCCAAACTGCAACACCAAAGAGCAGGCAGCCCTCAGAAGAAGGCTGAGCTCAACTCCGTGTTCCTCTACCACCAATTTCTACATTAGTAAATCAAATATATTCTGAAGTGTTTTTATTTGGCTGTAACAGAGCATTAGGAGTCATTCTAGGGCAGATTTTTATTTTGTTCACAAGGCTATCGATCTTTCAGGGTGTGTGGAGGGATGAGAGTATACCCAGATTAAGGAGAGGGAATTTGCAAGGAGGTGTAACAGACGAAGGGGGACAGAGGTCCCATTTTTAGGCTTCCTAACATTAAAGGTGCCCCTTTAAAGAGTTAGTGCTAATGAGACAGCAAATTATTGCGCTAAGAGTCGAAACCAGCCTTCTGGTTCTGCAGATCCGGAGAACCAATCTGGAGGTGCCCAAGTGGAAAATGATGTGGTTTGTGGAGGTTGGTGTTTCGGGTCAGTGTGTGTGAGGGCTGCCAGGACTGCCCACCGATACCTCACAGCGCGAGTCGCTCGCAGCTCTCCGGGCGCCTGTGACCTTCGGAGGGGCTGCAACTGCCAGGAAACAGGCTGGGAAGGCTGGGGAAGTTCACACGGAGCCCCCGTGGGCACGGCAGGGTCCTTCCAGCAAACATTAACCTGCCCGGGATCAAGGCAGAGGGGGGACATCCTCCACCCTGAAAGGCTGTGACCCCCACAGGTAAACCGGCAAATATATGGGGAGAGGGGAGAAATGAGAGCTTATGAGAAGGGGCTTTTCCTCCATGAGAGCTGGGGATGGAGCCTCCTGCTAAAATAAAGGTGCTGGAGGCAATGTTGCTTTGAAAGTTCCAGTCTGATTTTTTTTTTTCTCATTAGAGCACGTACGTCTGAGTGTTTTTACTCATTAGTGTTTTACACCCTTCTGAAAATCCATATTTTGTGCTGGCTGTCTCAGTATTTAGCCTCTTCAGTTTTCCAGCCTGAGTTTTCTGCCTGTTTTCCATCTTGTTAATTCTCCTCTCTGTTTTGCCATCTGCCCTGGTTTATGAAGCACCTCTGAATCTGGCAGAACGTGCCAGGAGGGTGGCTGGCAGAAGCAAGACAGCAGTTAACAGCCAGGCAACCCAGCGAATAGCACAGGGAAGTGAAGTATTTCCTTTCAGCAGCGGGATCAATGCCGGCAAATTGAGACCTCCTGCAACTGGGACAGGAGCAATTCTCCAGAGTCCACCATGAGGTCCCCAACCCATACTTCAGAGCTACCTTAGAAAAAGAAGAGCGAGGAGAAACTCCTCCTTTCCCAAGCGCAGGAGACCGCTGAATATTTGCATTATTTCTCATAACAAGAGAGGGGGGGGGGGAAGTTACAATGGAAACTGAGATACAATTAATTACCTGTTAACGGAGAATGAAAGACCTTCTG
The DNA here is from genome assembly GCA_026546715.1 of Gallinago undulata. Classification (NCBI taxonomy): domain Eukaryota; kingdom Metazoa; phylum Chordata; class Aves; order Charadriiformes; family Scolopacidae; genus Gallinago; species Gallinago undulata. The sequence continues at coordinate 28,394,359 of JAOTQQ010000003.1, read as the reverse complement.
CTCCCAATATCTAACCTAGTTTAATTATAGGTGTCTGGAGCCGGGGAGACTGTGTGTTCACACGTGTGGTAGGAGGTGGTAATAGGCAGCTCACTCCCCCCTCTGTAATCCTGCCTCCAACCTCTCACCGTACCTGTTTCTGATATGTGCAATAAGCATGAAGAAGGGCTTTGGATTACAAAGAGAGACCTCCCCCCCACCTTGTAATTACCAAATTAACACATTCTAATGGGTGAAGTACTCCAGCAGCAGACTATGATTAATGCACAAGTCCAATTAGCTGCAGATTCTTTCCCTCTAATTTTAGCCCACTTAAATAGCATGAGACAATCTGTAATGTCTCTGGGGTGAACCTCCCCTCTACACAAGCTCCCTCCTCTGCCATTTAATGAAATCTCTGGTGCTTAATGTGAGAGGCAGCTCAAGTCTGCCACTCTGCTGGAAACCTTCTTCTGGAGCAGCAATGGCATCACCGGGGAAAGCCACCTCCATTAAAGGCAAAAAGAATACCTCACTTCACAAACATCAGCTGATGGCAGCTTATCTGCCGTCACACCAGGTGGAGAGGAGTGAATTGCTGTAGAAAGACCACATTTTAAGCTCTCTAAGAACCCTGCTGATATCCCCAAACCTTACACCCACAAGGAGGCTTGCTGGCAGCAACCTGAATATTTCTGAAAATGACTACTCAGTCACAAGGGTTTCCAATCTGGCCCTAGTATTTAAATACAATTCCATTACTCTAACAGCTCCATAGCTACACCAGTCGTTAAAGCACTCATCTCTTTAACAAAAATACTTGTTTTCTTTTACCTTGAAAGAAAATCAGGTCAAACTCCTCAGAAACCCCTTGTTGAGCCCCATTTTCAATGTAAGAGGGGTTTCACTGGTGCAATATTGAATGAACCCAGGGACCGAGGAAGAGGAGGAGACAACTCAACAGCAAAGCTCAAAATACTGAGAGTGGCCTCGCTCAGCCTGGGAAGGAAAAGGTCCTTCGTGCAGAAGCTGGAGGAAAGCTCAGCCCAACGCTGGGTGACAAAACAACCAGGCTCACGCAAGCAGCACCACACGGGGCTTGGGGATGAACCAGCTGCTTCTCCTCAGCCATTATCTGACCAAACAGGTCTGCACTGCATGGGGAAAGCCAGCACCTTGAGCAATGGCACAACGTTTCAGGGCTATTTGCAGTATCCTCCCAGTTTTTCATATTCCAGGAGTTTCACTCTCCCAACCTCTGCCAGGTTCTGAATGCCAAAGTGAAGAGGGTTCTGAAAGGGGAACAGCCGTATGAACAGTCAGGCTCACATCACTTGTGCTTCCCCCAGGTTGGTTGGGTTTCTTGCACAAAATTCTCCAAAATTTGAGTGGGAAACAACAACAACAACAAAAAAATCCCACCAATGCTGGTGAGCACTCAGACACATGCAATGCCTCTGACCTGGGGGGATTCACAACATTTGAAGCTGGTTTCTGAACTTCACCCCTACTGTTATGGAAAGGAGGACAGCATTTCTGCAGAAGGGGAATGCCAGCACGGCCTGTGATGTGACAAGGTGACACAGCAAGTCTGTGGCAGAGAGAATAGTTCCCTCAATTGCACTGGTAATGCCCTCTCCACCCAACCAAGGACAAATCTCTCTTGCCACCATCGACAGACACATCAGCATCTCCTGCCACAACCTATTTATTTATTTATTTTAAAATATAACCTCATATTTTTATTACCAAAATTTGCTAAAGTAGCAACAGCAGGTTCTTTGCTGAGCCACTCCCAGCACTGCCCTGTTTTGCCATCGCTTGCTTTTTATGAGACGTAAAGAAAGCTAGTAAAGCTTTCTAAGCAGATGACGTTGTGTACAAAATATTAATGCTGCTTATCCCTAAATTGATATTTCTTTGAAGACTTCTAATAAAGCCCAGTTCCTCCAGAGCCTTAACCATGACAAACGTCAATAAATGTTATGAGTCCCTGAGGCTGAATTTTAAAGGAGCATTAAAGATTAAAGAATGCACAGGTCAATTACTGAAACAAGCAAATGACTTTAGGAGTAATTACATATAATTTTGCCTTGTTTATTTTGCATTAGTTATAAGTGTCCATAATCTTGTGTCCCCCCCCAGGGTCTCTTATGGTTTGGCTTGAAAAATTCCTTCATCTCTCATTTTATTTTAAGAGCAGTTGCTGAGGCCAAAAAAATGGCTTTTAAAATGGTCTTCTGGTGCCATATATATATGTGTGTGTATATATATATATTTATAGACACACACACACGCATATATGCACAAACATCCCCTGGTATCTCACCTATCCAGCATGTGTGTGCCTGCCCATCCAAAGCCCTCTGGAGCTGTGTCCCCCCATATCCCTACTGGCGCAGCCCATTTAGCCACAGTGGGGCAAACGGTTCTCCATTTCAATATCTGCCTGTATGGCTGAAACTGCTAGGTGGCATTTTAAAGTCTGTCTCATTCATTCATGAAGTCCTGGTACCTCCAGGTAAAACCAGGCTGATGCCGCAGAGCTAAGAGCCTCAGCTACTCTTCCATCCCTGGGCATCTCCACTCCTCCTCCATCCCTGGGCATCTCCGCTCCTCCTCCATCCCTGGGCATCTCCGCTTCTCCGTCACCTCCTGGCTCAGTGTTGCACACACATCACCCCGTGCTGCTTTAACATTAGCCTAAATTTTAATGCACCGAGACCCCATGAGGAAAACCTTCACCTGCCCATGCTAGAGGCTGCCATCGTGTCCATCCGTACTTGCTCAGCTACTAAGCTTTGGCCAAGCCAAGGCTAATCCAAGATGCAGGGCTGGTGGCACAGCAGGACAGGCCCCTGGAAGGTGCTGAAGGGGAAAAGCGCTGCGGAAGGGGGAGCAGCAGGAGAGGAGAAGTGCTTGCGCAGGGCTTTCACCCACTTTTCATTTCTTTTGTGTTCTCAGATGGCACAAGATTAGCAGACTATTTACATAGCCCTTATGAAGTACATTTGATGTTCAGGGCAGACTCAGCATCTCTCATGTGGCTGTTGTGCCTCTAATGTCATTTTATAGTGTGTCTGCTTATAACAAGGGTAATAAAATAAATTTGGGAGGGGGGAAGGGAGGTTAAGGAACACATTATGCAGGAATCTGGACCTCTCTGCAGCCAGCAGGAAGAGGAAGCTCAGTAATGGACATGTCATAATCTTTCTGTGCCGGTTAATATACGCCCAGCGTTACACTGATGTTTTATTGCACTCCACACATTCAGCAGAAGCCCATTTCTTTTAAGTGATTTTGATAAGCTGATTGATGCAGTCCCTGTTTTTCTCATATGTGTGTGTTTGTAAGAACCCGTCTGCCTGATGCCATGGGCTTCTATCTAATAAAGGACCTATAATGTACTTATTTTCCTCGACCATGACTTTCCTCCACTTTCCCCTGCAATTTACTACTTTAGAGAAATTTAATCTGCTGCTGAAATTCACTGTATTATTAATGGAGAGTCAGTGCACAGCCTCACTGTAATTAAACTACGCACCAAGAAAAAAAAAATAAAAAAAAACTCAACCCACCCAGTGTTCAAATAGCATCAAGGGTTTCACTGAAACTATTTGGAGCCAAGAAATGTAAAGCCAGGAGGAATAGCTTTCTCGGTTCCTGAGCTGTTTGCTGGTTATTGCATAGGCGAGATGGTATGCAGATTGCCTACCTTCACAGCTTCCAGGGGATTAAATAAAACTCCCTCATTGCAGGTGTCACACATGCAAATTCTGGGCTGAAGGAGAGACAGGCTCCCTCCTTTTGATTAAAGAAACATCTCAGCTTTTGGCAGATAATAAGTTTTGGAAGATGCTGCCACAGGAGGCTGCCGAGGCCAGAGCAACAATATAAATGGGCAAATTCTCACTGTAGGAATTTACTGGTGGTTTGGGTGATCCCGATGCAGCCCCTGCTGTAGGAATCTCTTAAGCTGCTGGCAAAGCAGACAAGGACAGGAGCACTCTGCTTTGCTGGGACCAGCACCTCCAGACACAGGGCACGTACAGATGGCTGCAGTGATCTCCAGAACAATTTACCAGCTTGCCCTTAGCCCAAGATCAGGAATAACACACATTTCCTCTGGCCAGAGATGCCGAGGCTCAACAGTTTAACCCACCATAACATCCCAGGCACACACACCCCTTTAGCCAGCAAAGACAGACTGTCCCTTAGACTCCAACCTACCACATGGAAGGACTTCACCTGTATCTCAGGTTCCCATGCAGCACAGGGCAGCGCTGAGATAAAGTGATGCCAACCTGCAGGTGAGCAGGGAATGGAGAATTACTCATCTGAGCTCGTTCCAACCTCAGCAAATTAAAGAACTGCAATAAAACTCTCTGGCCGGCTGGTCCGGTGCCTCGGGGATGTAACACGTGGGGACAGCAAATCCATGTGACAGCACATGACACAGTGCCAGGTCACAAACCACAGCCACAGGGAGCAGAAGAGGGTTCGCTTTTGATCTTGACACATTAGTTGCTGCTGGGGTGAAAAAGGCAGGATAGAACACATTTCCATTGGGACCGTGAAGGGATTCAGAAGCCACGGAAGATCACCAGGCCACTATTTGAAGCCCTCTCTCTTTTCTTTATAGCAGTCAGAGAAAACAAGTCCACCAATTTGGGGCTTGGGTGCTGTGGGTTTTTTTTTTAATTATTTGTTTTAGAGGGGATCTCTTTTCATTTGTCAAACCTCCATCGCAGGATTAAGCAATAAAGAGAACATTTGGCATCAGACAGACAGAGACGAGAGGGGTAGGGACAGCACTTCTTGGAAAGAATGGGAACGGCGTGGAATGCATAAGGAAAACCATGCAATGTTATCTCTGCCCCTTTCATCGGGACTTTGCTGGGAGTAACACACCTGTGAAAACACCAGCTGGGCAGCCAAGAGCACGTATTTGCAATGAATATGCTGGTGGGAAGGGCTGACCAAGAACTAACAAAAGAAAGGAGGAGAGAAAGAAAGGCTAGTAATTGCTTTTATGCAAGAGCTCCAAAGTGCTGACAAGGGGGCCAATGCTGCAAACCTGCAAAACACTTGAAATTCCCAGGAAAAAAAGTCCCTCTCTTGCCTCATTTTATACAACTTGTTAAGCAATTTACAAGCAATGTGAATCAAAAGTTGGAAGGGGAAAAAATATAGAGTTTTTGAATAAAACTAGACTCAATCTATCAGCAAAAGAGCCACTGACATTACTTTTAGGAGCATTTACATGTTCATGAATACTCAGAGCACCTCAAAACTACATTAAAAATATGACACAAAGCTCAAACTTTGACAAGGACGAAACCTCCACTGATTTCAGCTGCTCTGTGCTAGCATTGATCTGTTAAGTTTGCAAAATACATTATTTTTAAACTACAAAAGGTGCAATTACAAGTGGGTTTCTTACCGGAGAATAAGAGGCACATCCCTAGCAGAAGGGTCGCCCCTCTCTTGGCAAGGCTTGGGGTTCTGCTGTAAGATGTGGACAGACAGGAGCTTAGACAAGAGTTTTTCGGAGATGTTGGACACGACAGTATTCTGCCTTGGTTTTTTTTATTTTATTTATTAAATGGGTGGAGTATTTTTTCCCCCAAGTCTCCTGAAAGGCAGTTGAACCTTTTTGCTCAAGACTTAAAGAAATCCGTACACCTGAGGAGAGCTGAAGTAGACCCCAAGATTTTATGCTCAAAATACAGATGATAGACAACCTTAAAGACAGTTTGTTCTTACCAGCCCTGCCCACAACACATTGGTGACTGCAGAGTGCAGATCCTAAGAACAAGCTATTTTTTCAGGTATTTTTGGGGGGGAGAGAGCTCACCAGTGTGATCTCCTTGAAAATATGGACCTAGGTAATGACAGTGGTCACATGGAGAGGAGCAACACAAGGAATAACTCCAAACTTTAAAGAGTTTCTGCTTCCCTTCCAGAAAGATTTTCAATTCCCTATCTGGAAGTAAGTGACAGCTGAAAGGGGAAATATATATATGTAAAAATCCTCATTTGTCTCACCTAGGGTTGAAAAGAGAAGGAAATTTCATGACTAGAGGCGGCTGCTCGACTTTGCGGTGCAGCTTCCTATCGGTATTTGTTTGCCAGGCTCTAGTCCCTACGCTTCCTTCACTCATTGGGAAGATTTTGTACAGTGTATTTGTGAAGGATGATTGACTACAGGGAGTCTTTGTTGTACTATCTTCTGTAATTATTTTAATTCAAACACATTCCCTTATAGGACTGACATCATAAACGCTGTTTTCTATAACAAATAGCTGTCAAGGCTGTCAAGCAGATCTGCTTACTGTTTTATATCATTACGATATTTAATTTCAACTCTGCGTTCTTTGTCAAATGTTCTCAAGATTTCCTTTCCCTGGTAGCAGATCAGACAAGACGCCTTCGGTTTCAAACAGATCATTCTTCAGGGTGAGGTCAGAAAAAAACAGAAACAAGACAGAGGGAATTTGCAGGAAGATGCTCGCGTCCCAATGGGAACTCATGGCCAGTCTTGACTTTCCTACAGCGCATTACTGTACATATGGGTGTTATTAACTGCCAAGCTGGTTGGGTTTTATGACATGCTCAGACTCAAACCTTCTTAGTAACAAGATCACAGAGAAGCCTTTCTATTATCAGGCTTTAAACAGGACCGGGAGCTGAGAGAAACAGGCAGCACTTAATTCCCAGCTTCTTCCTGTATTTCTCATTTATCTGACTTCCAGCCTTCCTTGTTAAATGAAAAGCCATGGTTCAAAAATAAACACTTCATAGCCCTCAAAGGAGAAAGACTGAGGTGTGGTCTGGAGCCACCACCATGCAGCTGCATTACTGGAGCGCTTGGAGGTTTCACGTTAGAATACAGCCTGTTTTGTTTAGAAAAAGGCAAGTTTCCGTGTCTGTTGCTCTCGTTAGCTGCTCTGCCCTGCCCTGCAACCTCACCTGGCCAACACCTGCTCTATTGGAGCCACATCTGAGTTTGTTCCTGCGATTCATGGAATTTCTGAATGGAAACACAATGACTTCAAAGCTAATCCGACCTCTCCGTGGCTGCAGGCTGACACGCCAAACCCATTTTCTGTGGGCTGGCGTGGGACACCTGAAACCGGTGTTAGATCTTGTGAGTGATGCCAAGACATTTTCACGGGCTCCTGGAAAACCCATCTGACAGGAGGTTTCCAAAAACCACCTTGGCATCTCATTGCCCTTTGCATGTGCAGGTACATAGAGAGGCAGTCACAAACGTGCATCCATCTGTTCCTATCTTTTCAGAGCAAGAGAAGAATAAAGCAGCAGAGAGATCCTGCTGTGCAGGACCAGCCAGATGCCTGAAGAGAGGGTGTTTCAGAGGGGGCTGAGCACAGCCCACCCTGCCCACAGCAGGCTGCAGAGACACCAGAGACCTCAAGACTCTCCCAGCTGCTCTCAGCCCTGCTGGGAAAGGTCCATACATCCTCAGAGGACTTCCAGTTCTCCAAGACAGAAGCCTCCTTCATGCTAGGTGTTCCTACCATGCCTGTTACAATGCAATCTTCATTCCAGGCAATGGAGAGAAATCACAATTAATGAGAAGTGAGAGGCAGGCATGGCATCACTGCTCTTTCCACAGCAGAATATGACTTCCCTACACAAACACCAGTGCACACGTGGTCATAAACACAAAACAACCCCCCCAGCTCCCTCTGAAGGAATAAGCATTAGCACAGCAAACACTACCGAGACGTGGGGCTGCAGCCTGTTAGGAGCCCCACACATGTGCTGCTATTTGGAGCTTATCATTTAATTAAAAATAACGCACAGGTTTGGGGTACCGAGGCAAGATTGTACACTGAGCTGCTCTGCTTTCCCTCTCCTGTCCCTCCCTAGTCCTCCCTGCCTGCCAAGTGTAGGTATATAATACTGTAACCTTGCTTTCCGGCACAAAAGTGCTATAAATCATCAATAAATTTTACTGACTTTCCGGTGACCTTCACGAGGACTGGAAGAGTCACATCTCGCACCAAAGATGGAGCTGTAAATATTTTATCTGTGCAGTAAACACAGTGCCGACAGCAGCAACTCACTCACGTCCCGGGGACTGCTCTGTGAGCACTGATGCTGTGCTGAGACGGAGATTTATCTGCTGCTTCAAGAAGAACCTGGGCACAAAGGCAGAGCGGCTCACAGAAAGCTATCTTATTCCCAGCAGTTTCATGTCACCGGCAGCGGCTGCTGCCTCATTACAGAGCGATTCCCCAGCTCCGTGAGAAAGGCAGGGAAGAGGAGCCGGGCTGGCAGGAAAGCAGAGGTGCTAACTGCTCCTTCAGTGAGGCCCCGAGCCAGAAAAACACTAAAACGTGTTGGAGTTTGACAACATGAGATGTCCTCTGGCTGCTACGGAGTTTACGGCACCTGGGGTTTGTTCTTTTCCAGACTCTGGGGTTAAGGTTTGCGGGGAGGGTTCCGAGATGATCGTTAGTTCACGTTTCCCCCAGCCATACAGATCTCTTAGAAATTCAAGAGTAATCGTGCCCAACCAGATTTCTCACAGATGTAGGTAAGCACAAGCTGATCCATTCCCAGCAGGAAAACAGACCATCCTTGCCCTGCTTGGGAAGGTAACCGCATCCTGGATGTACAAACCTGCAGCCCACGCCACTGCCATCCATCACCCAAATTGGCTCCCAGGCTCGTACAGGTGTGGGTCACGGTGCTGCCGCACAGCACGGCCACTCAGTCCTATGGCTCCCCATCATGTCTTACCAGGGATTTCCATTAAGGAAACAAATAAACCTCTTTGCTGCTAAGCTCAAGGGCTGCAGAAAGCAAGGAGAAGGAGGGCAGTGAGCTTGTAGACAGATATTTCCTCTGCAATGGTGAGGAGCAGCTCACACGAGACACAACTCAGTTCTTGCACATTACTCAGAGTTTAAAACTCTCCCATGAAATGGTCTGTTCTGTCCAATCTTAAATACTTTACGCACCCAAGCATGCACCCCTTTAAGGCATTACCACTTCTCTGGATACCCACAGGGCAAGTGATTCAACAGCGTGGTGCCTGGACCTCAGGCATCTCAGAAAGCCCAAAGCCCCTCAATGTCTCTGTTTTCCCTCATGCCCACGTGCCCTTCTAGCCTCTGCCACGCACACCCACGCTCTTGCACACAATCCAGGCTCAGCTCACGCGCATCAACCTGGACGCGGTGTTATTCTGTAATATTTCTTAAGGCAAAACCACATCTACAAGGCAATCCCCAAGGATACATCCCTTTGTTTTCCAGCACGCGCTGCCAGGAGACACGCACGTGAGATGCCTGCTGCTATAATTGCACCAAGAAGAAGCAAGGCTCCAAGGGTTTAGCCGACAGCCTTCCCCGGCTCCATCACTCCTGCTGCTGGCAAGGACTGGGACTACTGGGGAACCTGCCATAGGGACACGAGGGTAAGACAGGCCACTGGCCTGGCTCCCATCTCTTGTATCTGTCCTCAGATGTCCTTCCTTATCCTGCTAGCTGCATCTGGTCCTCAATCTTCAGCTTTCTCCCCAAGTGAAATAGCCCATCTTGGCCTGGCATGGATCATCCTCATATCTTCTCTGTGGAAGGGTCCCAAATCTCCCTCCTGCTAAATATAATGTCACTCCAGCTCTTCCAGTAGCTTCAGAGGACAGGGACAGCCCAAACTGTCATGCTGTGGCTTGAGGCAGCAGCCCATTTTGGGTCGTTTGCCCACCTAGAGATCCCCGTGACTGCATGCACAAAGACACGGCTGCTGGGTTTCCCACAAACACGGGCTGCTCCGTCTGTAAAGGGTTTGCTCGTGAGAGTAAAGGGTTAGTTTTGTCTGGCAAAGGCTCCCAACCACCACCCCCCTCCCGATTTATTTCTGCAATTGTAATTAAGGCCCTGACAAAGTGGTTTAGCTGCCTGAGTCTTTTGTTCAATTTATTGATTAGCTATTTCTCAGAAGTTCATTACCATCCAGAGGCTGGGAATTGGGAATTGGGTCTATGTGGTTTTTCAAGGCTTCATCTCTGCTTCAGATGATTAAATGCAGCCACAACACATCCATCCTGCATTGAACAGCTCTGCCCAAGGTCAAACATTCATGCAAAACAGGAGCGCATATCTGCATGTCTAAATATCATCTGCATGAATTTCCAAGAGGATGTTTTTAAAGCCTTCCCAGCAAGTAGGAAAAAAAAATGTATTTATGGAGGTAAGGCAGGTCACATCTTAATGCTCTCAATACAATACCATTTAATTATAAACTAATATATTAAAAAAGAAAAATATCACAAGACCAACTCTCTCAAAGTAGGAACGGGGGAGGTGTGAAAATTGCAATTGGCACAAATTGGCAGCTTCTGCTCAGGAGCAGAGGGCTGAACGACAGGATGGACAATTCTGCAAGACAGAAGCATGGAGGAAATACTGGATACCACCATCCATCTTGTAGTGGGGGAAAAAAGGACTCCAGTACGCAACGCTGTCCATCAGCAATCTTCATTATGTTCAATATTTATCACAAGGACAACATACCGTGACCCCCCCATCTCTTTTTAAGCAGCACAACCTGCTGTCTTTCCTTGAAGGATTTTCTAAGCAAATGAGATGCAGCAGGTTTCATCCAGATTTCCATAGAGCATTTGTCATTAGCTAAGCTTGAGAAGACAGGATTTAGTAGAAGCTGTGACATGGGTGAAAGTCTAAGCAGATGCTGAAGGACACAGCACTGGAAGAAAGGAAATTCTTGATGGAGATACCTGATAATGCACCTTATTCAATGTTTTTAGGGGTACTGACCACAGTAGAACAAACACACACCAGGGCAGCAGATAGCTGGAAGCGGCACAAGTCAAACAAGGAGAGCTCAGGACTGGGGTCAGAGCTGGCTGTGTCCCCAGGTGAGGAAGAAGGCCACCATCCTGGCTTGTATCAGAAATAGTGTGGCCAGCAGGACTAGGGCAGTGATTGTCCCCCTGTACTCAGCACTGGTGAAGCCACACCGTGAATACTGTGTCCGGTTTTGGGCCCCTCACAACAGGAAAGACATTGAGGGGCTGGAGCGTGTCCAGAGAAGGGCAACGGAGCTGGTGAGGGCTCTGGAGAACAAGCCAAGGGAGCTGGAGGTGTTCAGCCTGGAGAAAAGGAGGGTGAGGGGAGACCTTCTCACTCTCTACAACTCCCTGAAAAGAGGGTATAGCCAGGGGGGGGCGGTCTCTTCTCCCAAGGAACAGGTGATGGGACAAGAGGAAATGGCCTCAAGTTGCACTAGAGGAACTTTAGGATAGATATTAAGAAAAAATTCTTCATGGAAAAAGTTATCAAATGTTGGATTAGGCCGCCCAGGGAAGTGGTGGAGACACCACTCTTGGAGGTATTTAAAAGACAGGTAGACATGGTGCTGAGGGACATGGTCTAGTGGCAGAGTCAGGTTAATGGCTGGATTGAATGACCTTAAAGGTCCCTTCCAACGTGCATGATTTTAACGCTTCTCAGCAGAAGGAACAAACTCCAGTCCTCCCCCTCACTCCCTGCACCTTCCCAACTTGACTGTGCTACACTTTCCTGAGCCTCCTATCTCCAAGGTACAGAGTCTCCCTCTCCTCCTGCCACTTGTCCTCCCTCTCCTGAGGTCAAGACCAGACACGAAGATGATTTACTGGGGAATAAACAATAATTTCTGCTGCTAACTGGGAATTTCACCACTTGGAAGACCAATATGATAGCTGGAGGCATCAGGCATAGGATTTCCAGTAGAGGTAGGGATCTCTAGAAGCTCTCATCACTTGTGTCCAAGAAAGTCATACAAACCTTCAACTAGAAGAGGCACAAGCTACAAAGGTGCCTGCGGGGAGCAGAAGGGCCATCCTACAAAGGGAGATTAAACCAGTTTAAAGCTAAACACACAAAATGAAGGTTGAGGACAGAAGAAACTGCTAATAAATGTACTGAGGGTGTAAACCTTTGGGTGAGGAAGAAGAGCTGTGCGAGTTAAGGTAGAACGCTGCATGCCATCAGACAGGCATGGAGATAAAGACAATTCCAGAGCAGAAGGGAACCAAAGGAATTCCACAGATGGACTCTATGCAGCTCTCCTGTGCAGGTACAGGGAAGCCCAGCTGCTCTCCCATATGGAATTATCACCAAGAGGTTTTTTTTCTGAAACATTAAGAGGTTTAGCATACAGCTGGGACAAAGTTTTAATGTGCAGCCTCATCCAGCTCTTCAGCACCTGGGATGGGCTCCTTTTCCTTCTTATGAAGAAGGACAGGCTCCTGCTTTAGTATTCCCTTAATATCTGATCTGCCTTTCACAGATGCCTTGCAGCATGGCAAGAGGCAATGAAAAATCCCAATCCCATAGTCAGCACCACGTTCTCAGCAGCCCCGTCCACCCAAGCCTAAGAGCATTCGGCCCCCCTCAACCAACGTTATTCAATCATTTGAACTAAGAGAAGGAGAAATAGTAAAACCCTTTAAAAAGTCATAGGAATTACCAGAGTAACAACTTCTCCTCCCAGCACACCGCTCTTTGATACTGCTCTTTCCCTTTTTCAAGCACATCCCATTGCAAAAAGGCTTAAAAAAAATAAAATCATTTCCAGCTCAAGGACAGGAGATGAGTACTTTACTCATTTCAGTTTCTTTTCAAACAGGTGAATTGTTTTCTTTCCCAATAATTGAATTTTCTCAAAATAAGTACACCTTTTATATTCAGACAAGACCATCTCCTGCTCCCCTTTTGAGTACACACCTGTGAGTGTACTACCGCAATTATTTCTGCGGTGACACGTTTGTGATCTGAGCTGCACCATGTGCTGGCTGGGATGCCAGCTGGATCCCCAAGACACTAAGCAGACTTTTATGCAGGGATAAGGTGCTGGTTATTGGTAATGAGCAAGGAGAAAAAAAAGGGGAGGGGATGCTTTCCCCCTCCACCTCCCGCATCCTCCCTTCTGAAGATTTTGTCTCCAATTTTCTCCCCTTGCCTTGGGGTCCCTTTCGAGGGATGTAATTGATATAGTCACTGAAAATAATGGAATTTATAGCCCAGACTCAACACTATAAATTTAGCTATTACGTTCCTGATGGGAAAATGAAGAACAAAATGAATTGAGACAGAATATTTGTCTTAATAATTGTCTCTTTTCTATGCTGTATGTGTTTAATACGTCTATGTGTATATATGTGTGAATATATACATACGCATAACTATATTTAGCAAAGGGTTTTTTTGTTTGATTTTTGGTTAGGATTTTTTTTTCTTCTTAAATGACCACATCAGCATAAACCCACGGCCAGGCAAGCAGGCATTAAGAAGCTATTTGTAACAGAGCAGCAAGGTGAATTTCCCGTACTGGAGCTGTTTGATGGGAGAAGAGCCAAACTTTGCATAATCCAGACACAGTAACAACCAATTGCTCCGCGTTGCAAGAAGTACGTGGTTTCTTCTTTGGGTTTTTGGCTGTTTTTCAGATTGATTTCATTTTTAGCCAGGAAAGTAAGAGCTGAGCCAGCACTTCTCTGCTCAAAGCTATTGCCCTGAGACTCTGATAGCGTTTCCCACTGAAACGTTCCCTCTTCTCTGCTCCTCCTGTCCCATCCCTGCTCTGACTTCTGCTCTACTGGGTTGGACTCACCCAACGTCATCTCCATCCCGCTGCCAATGCACCACTACCAAAAAAAAAAAAAAAAGTGCATGTCCAGGCTGTGATCATTTGTCATTTAGATAGAGTCTATGATATGAACCATGGCAAACACTGTAATGACTAATTTCAAACATTTATTACAACACTTGAGAGACTTGAAAGCTCTCCCTGCTCTTGATTTTAATAAATGCAGTCTTGAAGCAGCCGCTTATCAAAGTGACACAAATTGTGTGGTAAATAGATTATGGCACAGCTGAAATACTGGAAAATGAGATCAGAAATGCTACTGTCTCCCATTTAAGGCTTTGTAAGATGCTCCGATCAAGCGGTTTCCAGAAAAGTGGCACGGGCAGAGCTGGTGGAAGTGGGAAGAAGCCAAAATGCCAGGGGATCAACGCAGGGCCAGGCGGCTGCTTATCATCTGCCTATTTGCATATGAACAATTTCTTGCACATTAACGAGTTTGTACACCAAAGGGCTGGGAAAGAGATACCAACAGTCCTTGAAGTCATTATTTTAGTGCCAAACTGAGATATAAGACCGGCTTCATCTGGAGAGGAGTTATCACACCAGCAGCAAGACTCTCATGCTGTTCTCTGCTCCTCAATCTCATTGTCTTCATGGAATAAATATACTTCTTATCAAAACTTACCAACAGTACTGGAAAGGGAAATATTTTGGCAAATTACATGCAGATTTCAACATGCAGATAAATTAAAAGCTGAATTAGTATTTGTTTGCATAAAGTTCTAAAAATTGAGACAAGAGCTTCTTTCTTGGGATACGCTTTGACCAAGAAAATTGTTAAAAATTTGGGAAATGGTTGTTTTGTTTTTAACAAGCATCCCCAGAGGAGATGGAGAAGTATAACAAACCTTATTTTTCAGCCAGCCACACAGGGACTCTGTAGGCCAGCTGGTAAAGAAACTTAAACACAAGAGACAGGAAAATTAACTTGGAAATGTAAGAACCTTCCCACCAAAACAGGATTCAGTTTTAGAATCAGCTGATGCCAATTGTTTTTAAGGTGCAAAGAGGAGAAAAAAAAAAAAGTATCAGGTATCTGGTATTATGGAATTTATCATTCAAGATAGCAAACACTGGGGGTCAGATTATATTTATAGCTCTCTTTTTCTACTGAAGGGACCAGGCGAAATTTGCACAAGAAGGAAACGTACCCAGTTTCAGTGAAGTAGAAAGTACCAGAATTTGGGGGTTCAGCTCCACTCAAGACGAATGTCTCAGTTATCTCTGAGGTCACCAACAACAGCCTGGAATTGCACAGACACTCATGGGCAGGATATTCACCCCAACTCAAAGCTCCTTTAGGCTAAATATTTACGTTTCCTACAGTCATTGGGCAGTGAACTGGGAGCAAGAGCTGTCTGTAGAGACACTACTGGCCACAGCAGGTGCCCAGGCTCCAAACTTAGGTATCTGACTTAGATGATTTAAATTTGACAGCGAAACCCCCCCCACTGTGCCAATTTTGGAGGATCTTTGCCTAAATCCCCTGGGCAATGCTTCTTTGCCTCTTTATGGTCCGTTCCTTTGAAAAGATGCTGCCTAAGAATAAGGCTGCAAGTTTTGAATATGCAAAGCAGGAATATTCCCCATCAGATATTCTTTTGCTTTATTCATATGATTGAAACTCTTGCTATGGTTCTTGCAAATCCAAGGAAATGTGTTTACAGTCTCATCAACTGAAAAGAATTGGATTCCCATGTTGCGGCTCAGGGGATTTTCTGGGGTTTCTATCAAACACAGCAACTCTGGCAGCAGAAGGCTACTTTAATCAGTGCCTATATTGCAGCTTCCTATTAGAATACACAATTAAAACCAGGAGAGGAAAAAAAATACACACGCTTTCAATCTTCCTTCAGGAGAAACTCCAGAAATCTGGTGAGTGAGGGAAAAGAGATTCCTCCTAACTGCCCTAAGTTCTCTCCTGTATTTCTTTGGCCCTTGATGCTGGGGAACTTTCATCCCCAGCCCTGAAAGACCTCTCTTTTCGCACACCAAGGTAGGGGAGATGGGAATACTCCATCCTCCCTGCACCCTCGATACAGCCTCACTCAATACTGAGAATGAATCAAAAGGGGAAAGGAACAACGCCTTGCTCTCCAGACCGTAGACCAGCATTACAGACACCTTCCCGGGGGATAAAGTTCATGCACAAAGCAGCTGCTTGGAGCACACGGATTCCTCATCCAGAGCATTTCCCCTGCTGCCACAGCACCGGCATGAGCAGCAAACACATTAGAGGCTTGGCAGGTACCAGCCTGGGCAGGGCACAAGTCATCAGCTTTCCCCAGCACCATGAGGCATCATACAAGATGTAGGTAGTTGGTGGCATCCAGTAGGGTTGAGGTACACGTGGCACAGGACCCAGCAGCTGAGCCCGTTTAACACATTTCACTTTCTGGCAATGTCTCTCCTTCTCCATTGACTGGGGACAAGTAGCTCTGGACTCATGGCACTGAAGATATGCCCTAAGGATCCAGGCGTTGTCAAGCTGGATGTTCACTACTGATCACCCCCCCCCTTACCTACATGAGAGACAATTCAAGATGTGGCTAGTAGGGTTTGGGCTGGGACACTCTATGCTTGATTCCTTTGGCCAGCACGTCTACTTGTCTCACTCCCAGTCGGTGTCCCCAAGCAAAATAACACACATTCAGCGGGGATAGCTGGGAAAACTACAAGCCCTGGAACTAAACAGGGACAAACTTGGCACTATAAACATCCTGCGTGGATACTAAGTTTTGCTTCCAGTTGCCTTACAGTAGAGCAGTGGGAGCCCCACACCCTCCTCCCAGCCTAGTACTGGGAACTTTATTTCCAGCCAAGAACAACCCTCGGCTTTTCAATCCAGACATACATGATATGGGTCTCACGGCCATATACAGGATGTTCACGCTCAGAGTGGGAATTTAAGTACCCCAGTAGTAACACCCACCCCAAACACACAGCACTGCTTTTGGAGCTTTCCTCTTTTTCTGCTTTAGAGGCTGAAAACAGATGAGGCTTGCTGTTTTGTGACACGAAACCACAGCTATCGTTGCGTGATAGAGGAGCTGCTCTCAGAGCAAGTGTAACTCAGCCTAAAACGTAGCTGCAGCAACTTTCATCTATAAATCACAAGCTACCTTTAGGTGGCAGGTAACTGTCACCCCTTCGATGCAGGAGGTGCTCGAATCGCCACCTGTCAGAAGGGCAGAGCTGGAGCTCAGGTTTCCCAGCTCTCAGTGCCACCAGCTCCCATTCACTTTCTCCATTCCCAAGTCACAGAGGCAGCATTTCTGACAGGTATTTCAAGCTCTTGCCGGGTTCGCTTTTTCCATGGAAGGAGTCACTGGCGACAGTTCACCCATCTCTAATTCAAACGAGGAGCTTGTTTGCTCCCTGCTACCTCTGTGCTCCTGCAGAGCCTCAGCCCAAC
Source organism: Gallinago undulata (assembly GCA_026546715.1). Classification (NCBI taxonomy): domain Eukaryota; kingdom Metazoa; phylum Chordata; class Aves; order Charadriiformes; family Scolopacidae; genus Gallinago; species Gallinago undulata. The sequence goes on along the minus strand of JAOTQQ010000003.1, from coordinate 28,377,276 downwards.
ATTGCCCATGACAGGGTGGGCTTCTGAGCACAGGCAGTGACCCTGGCAGAAGAAACGGCATTGGGATAAGGAGAGAGATGCTCACACTGAGATGTAGCCATGGCAACATGCTTTTGCAGAGCAGGAGGCATATCTGCCAAGGCTCAGAGATTTGCCATTTGATCGCATGGATTTCCATGCTCTGGATGCGATCACATCACACAAAATCCAGGTCAGGCTTGATGCCTTGAATAATTCTTTTACCCTCAGGGGCACAGAACTGATGTAGGAAGCTGTGTCTCATGGAGGATATGGTAGGATTAAACAGATTATCTTTTTGGCCAAAAATAAAGGTGAGCTGTGCAAATGAAGAGACACCCAGTTCTGCTTTTATTGCACGGGAGGTGGCGGGGAAGCAGCAGAACCTCAGAGCCGTGCATGGAAATCTGTGTTTCCCAGGGAAGAGATAAAGCAAAAGTCTCCAGAGCCAGGGTACGATCCTTCTAAGTAGAAATCCCATCCCACCTTCCTCTTCACCTTGTCACTGTTATACAAAGACAGGAGTAACCACATTTCCAAACTCACGACTGTCACAGCATCAGCTTCTAGTTTTTTGCTCAGGGCTGTCTCTGAACAACCCATCTGGGCTGGGCAGGCATTTGTCAAACTGCCGGTGCAGACACCCCCCCCAGTCCCCAGGAACTGTGGAGGTGACAGCCCAGTGCCCACCCAGCAGCGATCCCCCTTTCCTGGGCAGCCAGCCCCCTCACCCCGCACAGAGGGTCACTCCTGCAGCCCCCGGCAAAACCAGGGACCATCTAAAGAGCAGGGCTATGAGGGGCCAGAGGAAGAGCCTGCATCAGCACGTGTTGGGATGGCAAGGAGAACGTGAAGCCCTAAGCAAAGGCAGGATGAAAGTGAGAAAATCCACAGACTCTTCAGGGCTTCAGGAGATTTGTGCCAAAGCCTGGAATGAAAGTATTCTCTCTTGGGTTCTGCCACTGAACCAGACCCGCAGACTGGCAAGGGCTGTATTTGCTCTGATATGTGCCTGTGCAAACCATGAAAGCCAGGTCTGAAGCCCAGAAAGAAGAGGCAGCTTGAGAGCAAACAGCACATAGCAAGTGAAGGATGTGCCAAGCTTTTTGATTCGAGCGAGTCTGCAAGAAGTGCCGGCAGCTCCACATGTCTCTTTGGGGCGGTGGAGAGAGAAGAGGGGGAAGGAAGAGACAGAGCTCCCCATGGCATTGCTCAACTTTCTTTGCTCTGATGTAATCCCCGTCTCCTGATCCCGGGACAGGAGAGTCATAGAAGAAACCACAGCTCCACAGAGTGGCTTTACGCTGGCTGTGACCGTGTGTGCACTCGGGTCTCTACAGTGGGGAGGGAGAATCTAAAGAAATATCAAACTTAAGTGGAAAGAGGAGTCTCATCTGAGTCAGAACTCAGTTGTGTTGGGAACAAAAAAAAACAAAACCACAAAGGCTTATTTCACATTTTGAAGATATTTTTCTCCCTTTTATACCAGCAAATTTGAAACCCCTAGAAATCTAGATGTTATTCCCCTGGCACCTTTTAAAGAGTGTACCCTTCTCTCAGTAGCTCCAGGGCTTTAACCTTTTGAAAACAACAGGTCCCGAGACCTTGAAAGGAAAAGCCAGCAAGATAGAGATCATACTCCATTAGAGCAGGAACGGGAAGGGAGGGGGGATTTATCCCAGCGATACAGGTCTTTTGGAAAGGTTTAATTCACTCCCATGTCAGGTCCTTTCCTTCCTGCCCTCCCCACCCCCAGCTCCCTCTGAACCAGTCTTCCCATCCCTTGCTTTTCACCTCTGTAGGTTTGAGCAGGAGATAAACATGCCCTAATTATCTTCCTCTTGCACAGCTGAGCCCTGCAGCCCTTCATTTCCTTACCTGAATGCTCTCGCTTCAAGTGGGTTATATACGACAAAGCCTTTCAAGTATATTTGTTGTGCAGCAGAACTTGGGTGTCACACAAGCATCTCAAGCTTCTCTTTTCCTCAGCACAGACTAATAAGGGACATGAATTACTCAGACTTCTTACAGTCCAGAGGGCCAAAGGACTAAAAGAGGGAAGAAATAGGGTCACAGATCCTCTTGCCTTCAGAAAAACAGCATGGATGCCTCTTTGGTTGATAGAGATTCAAACTTGCCTTTGGTTTTGTGCTCAGTTTTGCAGAGGGAGACGAAGAGCTTGCTTGCATTGCAACTGCCTTAACATAACCACAATATCCTTCATCTCAGCAGGCACCTTGTTGGCAGCTTCTGCAAAGGGCAGGGAGCAGTAAGAACAGCCTCTGTCTGTCTGTCCCATGGGGTGGCCCTGGAAGAAGCTGCCTTCTGCTCTGAGACAAGACAAATCAACACAGAGCTGGGGGGTGCAAGGGAAGCCAGTGTTTTTGTTGCATTCCCTACATCATTCCCAGCACACTCTTACAAGTGATGAGACCTGAAGTCTCTCATCATGACTGCTGCCTCATTGTACCAGCACAGAGCTCCACCTGGCAGACACCACTCCTGCTTCCACACACAAATATCTAGTGCAGCATGTTGATAGGAAGAAGCACTGAAGGTCAGCAGATGTCCAAACCTTGCTTTATGCAGGGAAATCATCACGTAGAAAATCCACTTGAATACACGTCTTTGAACTGCTTCTGTATCAGTACCAGGTACAGAGCACAAAAAGATGGGACTTATTCATAGAAAGGTTTAGGTTGGAAGAGACCTTGAAGATCATTTAGATCCAATGCCCCTGCCATGAGCAGGGACACCTAATTACTCAACACAAAGTAACCCTCTTTCAAAATCTCTAGACCCTCAGGAGCCCTCAATAACAGGGTCTTGCCTGCTTAGACCACATAGGAACATGCAAACCTTTCACACCGATTCTTCAAGTCTTCCCCTCCCTTGCAGAGTACTGACTTCTTCATGAGGTCAAGAAAGACAACCCCCAAAAGTATGGAGGCTGCAAAGTTCCTGCATTAGTGATGCTAATAATAGCAATATCCCACCAGGGATGTCACCAACAGATTAATTCTGTGACACAGACCAAGGGACAGAGGCCACCATGGCTTTTGGCCAACAGGTAGCTCAGCCATTGCTCCCAGTCTGGGACCACGTTAATATAGAGTGCAGTGCTGGCATGAGGGCTGTGGGGCAATGCAGGTCCCCTCTGTGAGAGAGGGCCAGCCAGCAGAGACAGTGGGAGTCTACTGGTCACTGGTCCCACAACCCAGCCAGATGTTCAGCTGCTCCCCATCTTGAAACACAGCAGCATGGAAACCTGTCCTCCTCCAGTTCTGCTTCCAGAGCTCCCTTTCCATGTCCTGTTTCTCCTAATTCCGTGTAGATTTGTAAGATCAAAAAGGTTGGCTGGGCTTCGACCCAGCCCCCCTCTCTGCTTCGAACTTCTAATTATTTTGCTAATTTTGAGCCTAGCGCTAAGATGCTCTGAGCGCACCTAAAACCTTCCCTGCAAAAATCAAGCTGCAAAATGTCTCCCAGGATCTAATCCCCAGTGAGAAATACTCTAACCTTTCCCAGTAACCAAGAGCAGAGCTTGTCTAGTCATTTGCAATTAAGTTCCTGAGCTAATGAAGCTGCTTTAAAAAAAAAATAAAGAAAAAGAAAAAACCCAACAACCTCAGGTCAGTCTAATTAAGAAATGTTGTACCTTGCAGTCCCAGTGTATCTTGTGGCAAACAGCTGTGCATGCTTTCAGCTTTGACAGCAGAAAAGGTGTGATTATTTATTTATTACAAGAATGCAGCAAAGCTTCAGGAGTACGAGACGCCTGTGCTGTAAGGGAGCTGGAAGTATAGAGAAAAGAAATGACATTCAGCTGGAACCTGTAATTATAAGAGGGAACGGACCATATAAAATGCAATTTTGTAATGAATACTTATGCATTAGCTTTTCTTCGAGATTAAAAGTACACAATCGAATCAAGGCCAAAGTGGAGCTTGCCCTCAAGGAAAGGCAGTTTGGAAGACAAATGCAATTATGCCACTGCCATTTGCAATGCTACAGAAAGTGGAAACCTCACACACACAAAAAAAAAAGTCTTAGAAAAGAACCTATTTGGAAACAATTTTGCTCCTGATTTGAATCTCTGCCTTCCCTTAACAAGGGAAGGGATCTTTGCTGCTAGCTACAGGCTCACAAACAGGATCTTGCCAGCCAACATCTGCTCCTGATGTGTGTTATCTATCTTAGATCAGCGAACAACTATTTTCCCTCTGCTTTCCTTTTGATTGAATAATGTTTATGCTGCAAGAACCAGATCTGATCTGCAAGAGCAAAAATTTTAATTAAGTGCCTTGCCAGAAAAAAAAACAACAACAAACAAACCAAAAACCACAACTAATTTTAGGAACTGGTCCACCGGACTCTCTTATTTCCTTATATTCCCTCTGGCTGTGCCTCTCCATGGCATTAGCCCACAGCTCCTCAGGACTCTGCCTGCTTGTACAGAACGCTGCATGATGGGTTCCCAAACTTCCCAAGCATCCATCAAGCCATTGGTATGTGTCACCGGTGCCTGAAATGCTGATTCCCTCAGCTTGGTGCTCTTTACTCAACAAGCAAGGAATGACAAGGTGTTAAGCAACAGAAGTTGTATTTAAGCCTATCTTTCTTTTTTAGCCAATTAGATCAATTTTACAATCTGCAGAAGACACCAAGGTTAGAGGGTAGCTGCCAGCACTGCTCGGGCACAGCTCATCTTGATCGGTTATTAAAATTCTGCTTGTTAGCTGGTGAGAAAAGACACATCCAAAATGACCTCACGTTGCTGAGAAACCCATCAAATCATCTCCGTTGCTGAACAGAGCATTTGCACAGTCTCCCCAGCCAAGAAAAAAACCCTAAACCCTCCAAAATAAAAACATTCCAGCAAAAACCCCAAACCTTTTCTGGATTATACTACAGGTTATCCATGGGCACAGTTAACGGAGGGACTCCATTGGATTCACAGCTGCAGATTTCCACGAGCAAACCCCAGATCCTCAGCAGGAGGCCGAGTTCACAGCGAGACATCCCTGATCAGCTGAGCAAGGGCTTCGCTGCAGGACACACAGTGCCCAGCTCAAATAAGCCTCCCCAAAACAGCCGGTACTCACAATAACCCTGGAACAACATACATGAGCACAGACTGTGCACAAGGGACTCATGCAATAGACTGGCACTAATGACAAACCACCGAGCTGCACTGGAAGGGTGGGAAAAAGCCCCATAGCACACCTCCCATCATCATAACCTTCAACCCTGAGCTATCCTGCAGCCCGAGAGCTCAGCAAACCCCCTAAAATTACCAACCAGCAAGGATGCTCAAAGTGACTTGAAGAGGAGGGAAGGGAGAAATTGCAGGGAGAAGACAGACTCCCAAAACCAGAGCATGGAGGTTGAGGGGTGGAGGAAAAAATAGAATTTAGAGAAGAGAAGCAGCCAAATGTGGGAAAAAAAAAGGCGGGGGGTGGTGGTGGTAGGGGGGGAGGGAAGGATCTCAAGAGCATCCACTTAAGCTTTGAATTGCCTGGCTTTGTCTCTGCTTCACACAATGGAAACGTACAGTAGCAACAGACAGATGCTGAGAGCTGGTTTGCTTCTCATCTGCAATTCCAAACACCCTGTCAGGAACAAATATTTGAAAAGACATCTATCCAACCATTAACGTACCTAGTGGGGCTTTTTTTTTTTTTTTTAAAGAAAAATAATTCTGCATTCATCACAAAGATGATCACGCAGAGAGATGCCAACAGAACCACCAGAGGGATAAGCAAAGTTTCAGGTCTTTCTTTAGGGCTGGAGACAGCTCACTATCGAGCTGAGAAGGTGCAGCTGGTTAAGTATTTGCAGTACAGAGAAAGGGGGAAAAAAAAATAAATCAGACAGCTGTATTTTTAACTGATCATGTGCTTGCTTCTGTTTCGTAAGATTTATTCCCTCATTAATCACTGCCCTCCCTTCATTCATGTTAAATATAAAAATGATTAGGAAAGATCCTCATCATGGTTAAAAAAATAATTAGCTGCTACATCATGTTGCACACATTCAGACAGAAAGGAGTGATTAAATTAGGAATATTAAAACCCCATTAATCTGTGCTCAACTTAAGCTCTGCTTGTTCATCTCACTGTGGCACTTATTATTTCTGACACTGAAAGATATTTGAATTACTAGCTGAAACAAGGTCACTATCAGAAAGATGTCAGGTCAGCAATTAGTCAAAGGTGGGAGAAGCTACCAGAATTGAGCTGTGCTTGACATGCCACAAATATGTCAAGAAGTCTTCCCTTCCTCGTGTCACTGGGATGAGCAGGTCAGTGCCCGGACCCCAATGGCACAGGGGTGCAGATCAGCCCCACCATTGCCTACCTGCTCGTACCAGGGCTGCCAAACCCTCCCTGCAACATCTTATCTCCTAAGGTTACCCCCAAACCTCTGTGCTCCAGCCATTGGGAGAAAAGTTGGGGCAAAGGGTATGATTTGAAACCCACATCTGGAGCTGTGTGTGTTCCCTGGGCTGGCCAGAGCTCCACGTGGGCAAATGCCAACCTCCACCACAGCGGTGGCTTGCAGGGCAGCCCAGCAGCTGCTGCCTGCAGCGTAAGGTCTGGCAGGGCACGGGCTGTAACGGGAAGGACAGAGTCAGTGCAAGGAGAGCAGAGCTTTAAATCTAAGCCAATAGCATTGATTTCAATATAATTAACTAGCTTGTTCACCACTTGCACTAATGCCTGAGGGCAGGAGCACTTATTGTTCACTTAACAAAGCACTCTGAGATGTTTTCTCCCTTTCAAGAAGCTAATAACCTCGCTTCTATTTTGGCTCAGGAAGCAAAAGCAGCAAGCCGGGCATGAGAGAGATGGTGACAGATGCAACAGAAAGATGCAGAAAAAGTTATTTGCTCTGGGGGAATGTGTGCAAGCATACAAGCATTGGATGGCAACAAGAGAAGATAGCCACAGATCCGTGTGTTTCACAGAATGACAGAATGGTTAGAGTTGGAAGGGACCTTAAAGATCACCTAGTTCCAACCCCCCTGCCCTGGGCAGGGACACCTCCCACCAGACCAGGTTGCTCAAAGTCCCATCTAAGCTGGTCTCAGACACCAGTGATGGGGTATCCACAGCTGCACTGGGCAACCCTGGGCCAGGCTCTCACCACCCTCACAGCAAAGAATTTCTTCCTGATATCTAATCTAAATCTCCCCTCTTTCGGTTTAAAACCATTACTCCTCATCCTATCACTCCACTCCCTGATAAAGGCTCCCTCTCCATAGTTCTTGGAGCGCCTTTAGGGGCTGGAAGGGGCTCTAAAGTCTCCCTAGAACCTTCTCTTCTCCGGGCTGAACAACTCCATCTCTCTCAGACTGTCCCCATGGGAGAGATGCTCCAGCCCTCTGATCATCTTTGTGGCACCCTCTGCACTCACTCCAACAGATCCACGTCCTTCCTTATGGACTCGTATTTAAAGAGTGGCTTGGAGGGAAGGCCACTGCCCAGAACTGGCATTCACTGCATTGTGTTCACCATTTGCCTGTCCTCGTGCCGAGCTGGGAGCATTGCATGAGCAGGACCCCACATGGGCAATTGCCACTGGCCTCAGGGTAAAGGCCCCCAGTGCTTCCAGTTCCCCATTCAAAGAGCAAAGAATGGCATTTGCTCAGTGCCTAGGACAGGGCAGCCCACATCTACTGCAGAACTGCAATAACAATAATTGCAAATTTTAATCTTTAAATTCAAGAAGGAAAAAAAAAAAAATTTTTTTTAAAATGGAACTACTGGCTAAACTTTTTGGAGAGCCCCAACAATTCTGTGTGGGAACCTTCAGACTATGACAGGAGGTCTTTGTCACTGCTGGCCCCATTTACCATTTCCCACCATGCTGAGCTAAACCCTTTGAGATTTGTTACTACTGGGAGCCAGGTGTTACCTGCCGCCACACGCAGATAAGGGAAGATGCAAGCACAGGAGGACAAAAAGAAAGCTGACAAGTCAGTCATGTCTTACAGAGGAGTTCCTAGGCTGCTCTTCCAGCCACAGGTGGACTCAGGTGCTTGGGAGTTGATACCTTTGATATATTTGCTATGCCTGCCCTCATTAAGAGGAAGGAGAAAAAAAAAAAGCACACAAACAGAAATTTTCATCCACAGATCTCCTAAAGTCTTCCCTAAGCACAATATTCCAGTATAGAAACTAACAAACTACTTACCGTATACCTCATTCAGCACTGACAAAACCACCTCTGAGCCTCTTTAAAAAGGAAACAGATAATAAACCAGCTAACAAGCCTGCGCTCTAATTGACAACACAGAAAGGAGGGAAAGATGCTGCATCTACTTGCAACTGCAGAAAGAACTTTAGAGAAGCAGTATATAATTAATTGAGTTGGGATTTCACTAAGATCCCCTGGTCTTACGAAAAATGCCATAAGACATTTAATGACCACAGGCGAGGAGAACTTGGGGTTTACATCTCCTTTGAAACCAAGCACAAAGAAGTGATCCAGCACCCCACACCCACCCCGATTTTTCTTTCCACTTTTCTATTTCCCTTTGGACAACCGCTCAGTGCTCCCTCCAGGAGCTGTGGGACCTCTTTCTGAATGGGATGAACTGCACCTTGCGACTACTCCGGTAACTACTCAGGGGAAAAATTAGCTCCACCATTTCACTGCCACTTCCTTTTAGAATAGCACAGCTGGATTGTGGGGAAAAAAAAAAGAAGTCAAAAGCAACAAAAATGTCTTTACTAAAATATTTATTTACTTTTTTTCCCCCCTCAGTACTTCAGGATGTGTTTTGTTTAGGCAACAGCCACAACACACCAGCAAGACATCCTGACTTTACCCACAACGGGTGGGATTTTCAGCTAGACACAATAGCAGCTTATTGTTAGCCTTGAAGGCAAGCAGAGGTTTGCCATTGACTTCACTAAAAAAAGAACTGAGCCAGCAAAGCTCTTTCAAAAACCCTACCTACTACTAATAGCGTAGACACCACGGGGCAGCGGAGTATTTAACAACCAAGCTCCACTATATCTTTTACTTCGTTTGAAATGACTTTGAGGCTCACCTACATGAAAAAGAAATCATACGTGGCTATTACAGACCTAAAGCAATCCTTAATCATTGACATCAGGGAGCTTTATTTAAGAAGTGAGGAAAATCAGGAGCAAACCCTGGGAACTCCCACTGAAATCCAGTGGCTGGTAAGCTGGGTGGTGGTAAGCAGAAGCAGAGATTTGGTTGGTGACTGAACTTAGCGTGTGTTGTGTCCCTACCCTTCAGCCAGGGCAGTGTTGATGGCAGAGCCATAGTTACATTTTAAAAGCGTATTTTCATCCTCAGTGCTGTTTTGGAGGTGAGGGAACAGGACAAAGAGAATCTGTGGCTTTAGGTGTTCAACAAAACTGGTGAGGGGTCTGGAGCACAAGTCTTGTGAGGAGAGGCTGAGGGAGCTGGGGGTGTTCAGCTTGGAGAAAAGGAGGCTGAGGGGAGACCTTCTGGCTCTCTCCA
>JAOTQQ010000003.1:28310872-28367654 GCA_026546715.1 Gallinago undulata | reverse complement strand
TGAGGAGAGGCTGAGGGAGCTGGGGGTGTTCAGCTTGGAGAAAAGGAGGCTGAGGGGAGACCTTCTGGCTCTCTCCAACTCCCTGAAAGGAGGGGGTAGCTGGGGGGGGGTCGGTCTCTTCTCCCAAGGAACAGGCCATGGGACAAGAGGAAACAGCCTCAAGTTGCACCAGGGGCAGATTAGGATGGTTATTAGGAAATATTTCTTCACAGAAAGTGTTGTCAAGCATTGGAACAGGCTGCCCAGGGAAGTGGTGGAGTCACCAACCACGGGGGTATTTAAAGATGTGTAGATGTAGGGCTGAGGGACATGGTTTAATGGTAACTTGGCAGCATTAGGTTAACAGCTGGACTCAATGATCTCAAAGGTCTCTTCCAACTTAGATGAATCTATGATTGAGCAACCTGGTCTAGTGGGAGTTGTCCCTGCCCAGGGCAGGGGGGTTGGAACTTGATGATCTTTAAGGTCCCTTCCAACTCTGACCATTTGATAGTTCTCTGATTCACCTGGGAGCTCTGTATTTGGTAATTTGGGTACTATGTTCTGTGCACATCATTGCTCTTGTTGCATGATTAGTTAATTTCTTTAAAAGAATACAAAAATAATGTCCTAAATGCCAATAACAGGGAAGACTAAGAACACATCCAAATAAAGGGAGTAATTTCAGCCGCCAAGACGCGAGCAAGCACTCCCCTGCCCCAAGTGCTCTGGAATTAAGGCACTCATAAATCCTTGCCCAGCAAGCCCTGGAGAAATAAAAGAGGCTTTAAATATAATCTAGCCTATCACTTTATATAGCAAGGGGAGCAGCAGAACTGAGGGTAAGCAGAGAGCAGCAGAGGAAAGGACAAACATAATTGCTGGAGTCAAATAGAGAAAATTGCAGGTAAATGCCAGCTAGGTGGGATTCCAAAAACTTCCCCAAAGCCCAAGGTGGCTCCATGGTTAAGACCCAGTTGGCTGTGGCCACAGCCACACACGGCGAGGGAAGGGGACTGCTGACACGTAGGTCAAGCAGAGCTGTAAAAGGCATCGCTAAATGCACGATAGCTTGTTAATCGGAGCTGTGCCATTGAGACTCCATTGCTGGAGAAGCTTTTATACAGCTTTGACACTTAAAAATGGTGTTAGGAAATTCAGAGCTTGCCAGCTCTTTAGGACTTCAGCCAGCACAGTGAATGGCATTTGTGGTACCTCTTCCAACTTGCTGGCACAACATTTTGCCACGCGTTCACACGTGCGTCCCATGGCAGAGACGCACAAGCAGAGACCTGGAGAAGAGGAGGCTCAAAATGACAGACATGGCAGGGAAATTGTGCAGAGATGGACTCCTGGAAGGACAAGTGGTTAAAAACAGGCAAATTCACCAACAGCTGCACCAGTATTACTTCTTTTTTTTGCTTCCCAGTCCAGGTCTGTACCAACAGTGGTGGTTTCCACTGCCTCTGCATTTGCTGTCTGAGAAGTTCAGAGGGGGTGTTTCAGGGCAGGGAAGGGCAATCCCGGAGCAGTCGCATCGCAAGAACTTCATGTTGCCAGGGAAACAGCTTACTTGGTAATGGAACCATCTTTCTGGGGTTGTTTTTTTTTTTTTTCTCCTCATTGGTTTTGTATCCCCATAGCACCAGCTAACTTAATCAAGCCCCAGACAGCGGAGCAGCAGCCATGGGATATAAAGCAACATGCAGCAAAGCAGCAGAGCCCAACGCAGAGCAAGCAAGACAGTAAGGGTGCACACCAGAGCTAGAGGCACCAGGCAGAGATGAGCAAGGTCTTGTCTTTAATACACAGAGAACTACCTAACACTGCTAAAAAATTAATCCTCATTAAGCAATAAATAAAAAACCAGGCTGTGGCTCCAGTGACCACAATACCAACTCTCAAATCTGGCTCCCTACAACCAAGTAAATCCCATGCCCTCCTCTCCTGCCAAGCCATCATCCCTGAAGGTCCTTCAGGACTTGTCCCAGCACCCGAGTGCCTAAACCTCCTTGGGCATGTACATGAACAAGCAGTTACCCTCAGACAGAAAAATATAAAATCTGCAAAGACAGAGAACAGGTAAAATTTACCAATGCTTTCTAACATCTTCCTTGTATGAGAATATCTCCCAATTAATATGATACGTACCAAAAGGAAAGCTAATCCCATAGGAAATCCCTTCAAAAGCCAGCTCCAGACACAATATGTGCTGCTGGCCCCCTTTCCCAGTACAGGGACAGACTGAGAACTGCAATAAGAAGCTTTCAGCTTTAATGATTCTGAAATTATCAGTCTGGGGGTTGTTGAAACTGGAGTTATGGGTCACATGGGTCAAGACTCGGGGAATTCCCAGAGGGTTTCAGTTGAGACTTCTCTAAGCAAACAAGGGATGGAAAGTTTTACAAGCTCATCTTGAAACTCCTGCACACGTAGGTAAAAGAGCCATGGCTACAGTGGTACTTGCTTCAATTCAGCCCCAAACAGCCCCAGCCAGCCCCTGTCCCCGCTCCAAGCATCCTCACAGTGGCCTGCGGGGAGGGAAGTGGATGGCACCTGATGCAGCAGAGGGGTTGCTGCTCCCCAAAGGCTGGTTGTCTGGAAGCACTGGTACCAGGCTGCATTATCCACCAGCCCCCAGCTGCCCGGGTCAGGAAATGCCTCTGGTTTTGTCGGAGGGAGGAGCACAAGACAGGCAGGGATGGAGGAGAAAGTTTCAAGCTTTCTTGCTACCTTTATGTAAAATAATTTCTCATGGCCAATTTCAGCATGCTCAGCTCCTCTGGCGAAGTGGCTCAAACCACATGAAGCCATACCAGAGGGGTCTTTACGGCTCTTCCTCCAGTTTTGGGGCACCTCAGCAGCTTGCAATTACCTTGGTGTTTCCATCCCCCACAGGGTGCACCACAAGTCACTCTCTGCAGGGCCCCCCAGGAAGGAGCTGCGTTGCAGGGGCAACCACATCCTGGTGACACAGAGCCCAGGCGCCAGCAGCATCGCTCAGAACTGTGACAACAGGAAGGGAACGGGGGCACACGGCCAAGTCACCCCCAGCACCGCGGGATGGGGCAAGGAGAGGATGGAGAGGGAGAGTTCTAAAACCTCTCCCAAGAAAGAGCCACCCTTCTGGGTCCTTTCAACCCCAGCACAGGGCAAGTAGCACGAACAGGTTCAGATCGCTCCTCGCCAACTCCATTCCTTTGTGCAATCAAACGTGCAAAATTTGCATTGTCTACGTGGCTCAAGTTGTCTACCCCGGCTCCCACAGACAACCCAGCAAAGCCCAAAGAGTACAAATCTGCCCTGCCACGACAGCAAAGTAATTTCTCCTCCCTGATGTGTTTTATTACCCAACAGAAGGAAACCCATATTTTTGGAAATTGAATTACACTTTCTTGAATATTAAGAGAAAAAAGTTATTCCCTTCGCTGAGCTGCATTAATAACATCCCTGTTTTACAACTCACAAGGAGGGAATGAACTAAATTTTCTTGTGGTGACTTTCAGTTCTCGAGTTGAGACCCGAAGTGTTGATCTGCTACTCGCAGCGACAGAGAGATGCTTGAGGAGGCTCCATCAGACACCTGGAGAGCAGGCACCGAGAAATGTCAGCTTTCAGGAAGAAAGCCAGAAACTTTTGAACCAGCAGCATCAGGACACTTATACCCAAGGACTCTGGTCACAGATCCAACTTTTAAAGAAAAAAGTAAACAAATACAAAAAAATTCCTGCCTTATCTTCCCAATGCAATTTTGGGTTCTTTTGAAAGGAAAAGGGTCTTTGTCTTTACTTGCTGCGAGAACTTTTACCAGGCAAATGGGCACTGTATAAAGGATGTTTCTTTCAAAAAGGACCAACTCCCCCTCCCAAAACACATATATGAAGTGTTCTAACCCAAATTATCTTCCAGAATTTCAGCTTCATTTCAAAGAACTCATACTTCTGTTATCTGGCAGAGGAGGCAACTCACCACGTCTTATCAAGGAAATTGGACATTCAGAGGTCTTTATCTTTTTTTTTTTCCCCCCTTTTTTTTTTTCCTAAGGCCCGAATTTCTTAAATCACAACTTTTATTAAACCCCAGCATGGTGCGGATCACAGCCATAATTCTTTTTCCCCCACCTTCCCACCACAAATCCATTCAAAGTGAGTGACATTTGCAAAGTGTATTTTCACGGCCCTCCGTAATCCCTTCAGAATATTAAGACTGCATTACTTTGTCTTTGGTTACATTAACTTCAATTTTCCTTATGAGTAAGTATTTGGCTAAAAATTAATATAGTGAAGTTGAAAAGAATCTTATGATAGGAAAAAGACTAATTTCATCTCTGGCTGCTCAGATACCAGAGTACACTGGGGTTAATGTAATTAACTTACAATTTTAGCCTAGGTTGTGTACATACACTGAATCTCCCTGCTGGAAACAAGATTAGATTTTATTACACTATATATCCTGGTTATCTTCACCATGCCTCCAATATTACTTCCCTCAATGACTTCAAGGCTCTCTGCTGCAATGAAAATGCAGAACCATCTGGTATTGAGCCCATGCAGTTTATTTAAGGATTTAATTAAATGCTCTAAATGGAGAGCTTCTTTGAATTAACATTTTAAATGTGACTTATTGCAGGTTTAATATTGTCTTAATGCCAACCTGGGAAACTCCATAGCCAAGTTGTTGACGTTTAAATTGAATTCATTTGGGTGGCTCCAGGGGGACTCATTAATTAATCTAAACAACTAATGGGGATTGGTTCTGACTTTTGATGAAGATTATTTACAGAGACAATTTGCAGTGAATAAAGAGTCACAGTAGGCAAATGTTTAATTGAATTTAAAAAAAAAAAAGGACATCTCATTGTGTTCAATATCAAGGATGCATCTTGCGAGTAAGCTTTGAAATACCAAGAAAGAGACGATTGCTTGAAGCTTCCTAGCTGCACACTAATAACAAAGAGAATGGGTAATTACATTTGCCTGTGTAATTTGCAGCTTGTAAGAGGACAACAGGTCTGCCTGGCTTCTAGTACACACAGAAAGACACCAACAGGAAATATTCTGTATTATGAAGACCAAGTTGCCCCACTCACTTTTACTCACGTACCAGAAAACAGCATTTTCCAACCAATCATCTGCTGGAAAGAGAGCACCGACTCTTCTCGCTTACATTTGCAAAAACTCAGAACAACTGCAATGAGCTCAGCAGAGCTGCTTTAATTTACAACAACTTAACCTATAACATTCAATCTTCTTTTATTCTTTGATTATATCAACTCAGGAATCAGTTATTTGCACCTCCGAGCGCACCACAAGCCCTGCAAGCACTAACATCTCGTTACGTGGTTAGTTTTCAGCAAGCCACAGTAGCAAAACAGTGCCTGCTTCCCTGTGTGTCTGCACTCATTAAGGCAAATCATCCTTTAGCATCTTTCTGCTGTTATTATCATTATCCCATCTCATCTTGAAGTTTCCAGTAACACCAGAGGTTGCCACCAAAGGAAGAAAACACAACGCACTAAACGCCACGAGCGCTCGCATTCCCAGGGAAACACAGCTCCTGCCCTGCAACCCCAGCTCCTGAGGGCACAAACTCTTCTAAATACTTGTTATTTCAAGCATGAATTCTTGAAGAACAGTTGCGTGTTTCACACAAAGCACACGCGTTGCTGGCAAGCATCCCAAGAATGCACAACAGACCAAGGAGCGAGGAGATCGTGGGCTACAGATACCAGCTGGAGGTTGCAGCTCTCTCGCCTGATGCACCCTCTCCTACGTGATTTCTGCTCTTGCTTGTTATGGATTGTCCTTAACCTAAAGCCAAACTGATTCCATATTTAAGGCACAGCAGGAGAGGTGAAGGACAGAAGAAGAAAGGAGGACATTGAGAAGAAAAAACATCAAATGCCACAAAGGCTACACTGCTATAGTGTGGCCATTAACGACACAGAGAAGTTTGATGGAGAACTCATCCAGCATCTGAAACACTCACATAATTGGGAAACACCTCAACTACCAAAGATGCCCAGTGGAGGCTGGGGCAGCACACACTGACTCTTCACAGCAATGTGGTTGCCTCTCGCCCAGAGGGGTACCAGTTACTTGGGACACTCATAGCTCTTGGTCTGATTTAATCCAGACATGAAGGACCTCAGCCGTGATCAGGTCTTCAAGGGAACCTCATTCACGCAGAGCAGGCCATGTGTCACAGCAGGCACCTAAAAGCTTTTAGTGGCCAACTATTGCTAGTGATTTTACCACCCATGCCAATCAATGCAAAGGTTCAATATTTCACACTCCACCACGCTGAGTCCAGCTCTAACAGCCAACTGCACATCACTAAACGCACTCCCTTTGTCCACCACTGGCCTGTGACAGGAGTCCTGCTTCACGCCAGCACTGCCCAGCTGGTTAAACCTCCTCCGAGGACTGTTATCGGGGTGCAAGCAAGACAAAACCACTGTGAACATGCTTCCCCTCGTGCCAAAGACAAGGCTGAACCCACACCGGTCTCACGTTGCCGAGTAGGGTTGGACGAGGAAAAGCCATTGTCTTGCCCCCGAGCCCCAATCTGCATTGAACGAGCCCGGCCAGAGCCCAGGGCCAAACCCACACTCTAATTTCTCCATCTCAAATTTGCATTTTATTTTCCATAATATCACAACCTGCCTTGTCTGAATCAAGGAGGTTCCAAACTTCTTTTCTTTCCAAAGCTGGACACATCCTGCATGCTAATTTAGGAGGCAATTGAGGGGGAGGGTACATGAAGAGAATGCACATAGCCATTAAGCCAGGGAGACTAAAGCATCCTGCTTCGATCAGCACTGTTGGATACTGTCTAGAGCATCGCCAGCTGCTCTCAGATACCTACAGTGGAGCTCTTTTATGCAAACACCTCCAGTAACAGCTTTTGTGGATTTGACAGACAGAGTGGTTAAAAATTAGGCATTCAGTGGGTATCCAGTGGAGAGACATTGTACAGCACATCTGAAGAGGGGAGTCACACTCGGAAAGGAAATTCTGAATTGTCTGAAGGGGAAAGGCTGCTCAGGCAGGCGGGACGGATCCCGACGGCAGATCAAGCCATGCTTTCAGAATCGCCCATATCGTCCCTCCTTGTCTTCCCAGGGATGCCAGCTCCCATGAATGCAGATTCACAGGCAAAAGACAGTCACATCCCAAAAGAAGCAACCAAGGCAGATATTCACTGCAAATGGGAGGATGGAAACATTATAGAGTTTTCCCCATTAACTCTCAAAATTTCCTACAGAACCTGTTCTGCCTTTTTTTTAAAATTTATTATTTTTTTTAATCACCAACTCACTCAGGGCTCTCTCAAGATGGTGTAGCTATTTGATGTATTTCATTTTCCCCAGGATTGTTTGCTCTCAGTGTGAAAAGTGTCAGTTATTTTGGGAAACCTGAAATCAAGTGGGCGAGCAAAGGAATTATTCATGAGGACACCATCAGGAAGAAGGTTACCTCTTTCACCCTGATGGGAGGCCGATAGCTCAGCCATCGTTTCATGCTCGAAACAAAGAGGCAAAAGTTTATGTCCCCTTGAACCTGGGTGAGGCATTAGGAGTTGAAATTATAGGGAAAGGCACAGCTGGTCCATCAGCAGAACAGCGAGGGGAGCTATGGCAACACTCGAGGCTCCTTCCAGCCTTGTGCATATAAGTCTTAGTAAAAATCAAAAAGAACGTTGCAATATCCATTAACTTTGAGTATCCCCAGGGGCATAAAGCTGGTGCTTGCTTAGTCTGCAGGGCTGTGTCCTGCTTCAAATACCTGCCATCACTTCCCACAGCAGGCACCCTCCCATTTCACCCCTGGGATTTGAGGTTTCCTTCATGCTGATGAGGTAGAGAAGTGTGGCTTAAAGCAATTCTTGTCTTTCAAAGCTTTTTTTAGGTGTAATGCTATTTTTCTACTTGGAGCAACCAACTCAGTCTGCACCTGCCCATGGGAATGGCACACATTACAGATAACTTTTCTTAGTAAAGCTTTTGCATCTGTCCTGTATGTGTCAAATTTAACATCTTTTATTGAGAAGGTTATCTTCCCAAGGCCTTTAAGAAAGCAGTCTTTTAGCATCACTGACTCACAACAGCTCCCTCCATACACAAAAACTACACAAATAGCCATTAAACCATTGTTTCTGGCTTTCAGCCCTGACCAAGCAGAGGGTTTGGATCAATCAATAATGGCAAGGTCAACCAATGGCTCAGAGGTCATCTACCCAGTGGAGACTGCTGGCTCTAGAGGGGTCACCAGAGTAAATGAAACATTGTCTGAGCAAAAATGGGGGTTTTGTTTGGTTGGGTGATTTTTGTTGTTGTTGTGTTTTGTTTTTTTTTTTTAAACTCAAAATCCTGGAACTGCTGGGTCAATACTCACTTCAGCAATGATTTCTGATGTTCACTACATTTTCGTTTGAAACACCTTGTTGCTGTAGGGAATACCAGATGCTCTGGATATGCTGCTATTGCCTAGGGACAGCCTTCAGATATTTTGTTTGATTTTTCTACTCCATCTATCATCAAATAAAAGTATCTCATCCACACCTCCATGGACTCCTATGGGCTTTGGTACCAACCATTAAAAGCGTCTACTAAGGGGTAACCACAGTGTTCCCACCCAGGGCAGGAACCAAATAGCCAGGATGGAGAGCTAACAGATTTGGGACTGCATTTAGGTTACTGCAAAATACATGTCTAAATAATATATATATTTCATATTTTAAGTATAAATGTATCAAGAAAGTATATACACAAACGTGCAAAATTCTGAAAGGGCCCCAAAATCTCCCCCAGTGATGCTATGAAAAACCCTTGTATGCAGCCTATTTTAATTGAAGGCTGGTCAAACACAAATGCATGTGTTAAAACAAACTTTGACAGAACAGCTAAACGGGCTTTCTAGGGAAGTAGAGCTGATTAAAATCAGCAAACTAAATTTGGAAGTGAGGTGATAGAAACTGGCACACGAAGATGCATTTTCTTTCTTATTCTCATTTACACTCCTCTGTTATAAATAAGGTTGTTCTGAGAAAAAAAATAGAGTTGTTATGTTGAAATGTTAGATGGCAAAGCCATCACCTTTGTCACTGTTTGGATTAAAATGCATCTTTCCCCATCCTACATACAAATGGAATATAAACAGTAAAACCCTAACATTTAAACAAATATTTGTAAGGGGGTTTTGTTTGTTTATAAATACTTGTCCTACTCCAGACAGAATCCACAGACCACACAGAGTGTCATAAAATACCACTTGTTTGCTCCCTTACAAGAGAGGAGGGATACGTGTACTACCACAGGAGATGTGGTAAGTGCAGAAGAACTTCAGGTGTACAGGCAAGATTTACACTCTCAGACAACTATCAACCCAAGATACTTATATTCACTGTCATATCTCACACCAAACAGCTACACAAAGAGCCTGTAACAGAGTATGATCCTAAACCCAAGTTTCAAGCAAAGCTGAGCCTGGGTGTCCACCATCTGGGACCAGCATCCAGAACATCACCCCAGTCCAGCTACCTCTGTTGCAGTTCATCTCAGCAATGATAAAGATTAATTCTTTTCCAACCATGGGGCACATCTTTCTTTTGCAGAGCAGCAGACATCAACACAATTAGCTTTGAGGAACATGATTTAGTTTTGGATCAAAATTACTGACCTTCTGTCTGTCACCAAGATCTTGATTGTCTTTGGTATTAAATTCACAGGCAGAAGCTTCCATGTCCTGAAAAAGAAAAAAAGAAAAAGAAGAAAAAAAATGGATTTTGTGTTATTCCCAAATTTAAATCCATGCTTGTTCCAACAGAATTTATATTCCACAGAAAGACAGCTTCAACTTTGTTTTCAGCATTTTTTTAGCTGAAGTGCAGGAGGGATCAGAAATGAAGCAATAAGTTTCCATTTTCCCAGCACTGATACAGATATATGACAAGAGACAGCCAACCCAACAAAGCAGTCAGAAACACCCAAAGAAAAGCTTTAAAAAATATTATTTTCATTTCTAAATGTTCTCTTAAAAAAAAAAAAAAAGACAAAAATTTCAGGTATCTGCCACCTTCTGTAGCAAGAAGTGTAACAATTTGTCCAAAAACTTCAAAAATCTGACATTTCATCCAAACTTGAGCAGCTGATAACAGGTAAGGAAGTTCTGCAGCCTCTACTCCCCCAACCCCTTTCCCATGTTGGTGCCAATATCTCTATTTTGGAGAGCTGCAAACACAGACAGAGCTGTTTTGTCCAAAGATCCGTGGCAGGTAAGGGTGGACTCAGGACCAGAGCCTGGAGCTGCAGAAAAACCTTGAAGCTTTGAGAAAAATACCAAAGGTGACAGCGGGAAGGCTCCAGAAAAGGCACGGGGAATTGAGTCCGCTATAGCAACAATATCTCTGTAAATTGTTCTCCTGGTGAAAAGCCAGTATGGTGCTAAAAACCACAGAGTTTTACATTGTTACCTAGAGCATGAAATAACGTCCCCGTTGAGGGCTGCAGGCTCGTAAAGCATAACGGAGAGTCATGAATGGGATTTCCAAAGGTACCCAAATGCTTTTCAATAAGGCTGAACACCTAAATTATTGAGGCACTTTAGAAAAATCCCCCTTCATAGAAGTAAATCCACAAGATATCTGTATCCCCATCAGTCCTCATGGACTTTGTGGTTACAGAATAAATGCCCTAACAAAATTTCAGCTGGTAAATTATTGTGTGATTGCTGATGCCTGAGGATAATGTCAGGAAGGTGGCCAGGATCTCCTCACTTAATTCTTCATTTGGCCTTTAAAAATATCAAAAAGCTGCTCTGGAGTCAGTTTAGCTTCCTCAAAATTTGTGTAATGCTCCTATCTGTTGGGTAGAGTTTGCTCAGGCAGAGCAAGCTAAGCTACTAAGAGAAGTAGGCTTTCAAAAGAGGCAGGCTTTCAAAAATAAATAAAAAAAAAACTGTCAAAAATATTTTTTCTACAGTGTGCACATATTTTCCTTTACTCTGCATGTGGATGGACACCTATTTTGTAAACAGTCCATACAGGCCACGGCAGGAGACACCTGAACACACCCAGGATTTGTGCAGAGGATTTCCCCTTGATCTCCTGGCAAATAAAGTTTAGCACGATGGAAGGTATCCCGTGGCTGTTTATATTCAGAATATCTAACAGCAAGAGAATTATTACACGCCAAGTAAGACACTTTCAATACCAGACTAACACACAAGCAGCAAAACCTCTGAATTAGTGCCAGGGTGTAAAAGGCAAGGCTGGCTCAGCTCTGCTTTGGTCTAAAGCTAAGAAATCCAGACCAGAAAGTCCTATCTCACGCACACGAGAACTGGTAAAATCAGGTCTGTGCTTATATTGTTTCGTAAGTAATTTATCACCCACTCCCTATTCCAGCCTCCTGTGCTGAACTACCCAGGGCAGCAGATTAAAGCAAAGGGAACATGCCAAGTGGAAAGTCACCAGCATTTGTTTCTGGAGAAGACAACTGAAAGATGGGAAGGCAGGATGAGGAAGATGCAGCTCTGAGACACAAAACACACCGAGACAAATGCCCATGACCCAGCACAACGTTCTACTACTTTCTTAGCAACACGCGTCACTTGGATTAATTTTCTGAAAGAAAACAGGCTGTCTCAACAGCAGCCTGATGGTCTCAGCAATTCACTTTACAATTACTCACTAAACTACCTTGATTTAATTATTCAAGAAGAATCTCACTGCCACTGATAACTACTTAATTAAAAACACAACTTTAGAGCAATAAGAGAATCACGTTATATTGCATTTGAAATAGATTTCTTGCTGAAAACACGCGCAGTTCATTTTAACTGGCTTAATGTGCCAATATATTTAGAGTCCCAAGGATTTTAAGAATGGCTCGAGCAACAGTGATCACCCAGGGGCTGCAAACAACATGCATAAGCTTGTTCTCGTTCAGAGCAATTCCAGTAAAATCAAATTAAGAAAAGCATCACCGTAACAGAGACGGTCTAGAGCATAAGTAAGCTTTACACTAAGGAAAGTCAGAAACTAAGAGATCAGGACAAGCTCTTACCCTGCTCCCAGTCCTGCTCCACCTTCCCCAAGCACTGCTCCTCCTGCTCTTTCTTCCCCAGCGAAAGCTCCACAGGTGAAGGTGCAAAACCACAGCTGCGGCTGCCCTTTCCATTTCCACCCAGGACCCACGTGTAGAGGAGCATCCGCCCTGGTCCCAGCTGGGGCAAATACAGGTGATTTCACGCCTCTCACCCTTCCCCTGTGACCTACCTTTTCTCTCTGGTATTGCTCTGCTACAGGCCAAAAATAGGAAACTTGTGCTCCCTTGGGCTGGATGACTCTTCAGTTCTACCACCAGCTCAAAGCATTGCCATGGCAAGAACACCAAGTGTGCAGACTGTCCATCTCCTAGGCCTGAACTTCAGTTCTGAAGGTCCCCAGTGGGTCTCCT
The DNA here is from genome assembly GCA_026546715.1 of Gallinago undulata. Lineage (NCBI taxonomy): Eukaryota > Metazoa > Chordata > Aves > Charadriiformes > Scolopacidae > Gallinago > Gallinago undulata. Next base: position 28,355,215 of record JAOTQQ010000003.1, on the reverse strand, counting down.
GCTTCTGCCCCAGACCATGTGCATGGCGGGGGAGGGGGGGGATACCTAGCCCTTCCCTCCATCGCCCCCGCGTCAGCGTGGTGGCAGCAGATCCTCCAGGTTGGAGATCTCTTGCTGAGGGCAACAGCCTGCAAGCAATTCCCACTTTTTTTCTGCATCTCAGCATTTTAATGGGTATCAAGTACAGGTATCATTTGATCCTTGTGAGAGTCAAGAGCAGCCTTTGATAACCTGGGGTTTTTTACCCTGTGACAGAAGGAGTCGTGAATTAATTGGCTCAATTGCTGCTGTGATAGAGACGGAGACAGCCTTTGGGGGAAAGAGCTGTTACCTATGGTGGGACAGACTAGGTGCAGGCAGGGGTAACTGGAGACACCAGTATGACTTTCTGAGAGCACAGGCAAGGTTTAGACTGCGCCAAGCAAGGTAGGAAAGCCTCCCAAATTACTACCATGCCACCATTTCCTATTTAGTTATTTAAAACATCTCCCCTTCCTCTTAACTAAGAGGTACCAGCTGCTTTGGTTTTAATACATTTTCAGTACAGCTGAAACTATATATGTATTTATATATGAAAAAAATCAAATGACCGCCTTCTTGAATATTATCTTCCCCATTTATTGTGTGCCCTCTCTCCCCTTCTCTTCCCGGAGAGACCAACCATCACATGAAAATGCTTTTCATCATCTGCAAAATTTGATGCCCAAAATAGCCCCACGGTTGCCCTAGCAACTAGCATTTATTCCCCCTCCCCCCAGTACCCCCCCTTTGCATATTGCTGCATATTTCTATCATCTCTTTCCAGGCACAGTTCATAAACACGGCTGCATAATAAAGAATGTTATCACCAATGACTTACAGCCCAGCTGCTGCAAATAAGATATGAAGTGGCAGGGAAATACAATTTCATGCAGCTAGGACAACAGATTGATTGGGTGCCCTTCAAATTTGATGCCACTTCTTTAAGTCTGTCCAAATTCAAAAAAAAAAAAAAAAGAAAAAGAAAAAAAAAGTTAGTTTCCCCACCTCCCCATCTTTCCATGGTAGCAACAGACAATAAAAGTGGGAAATAATTCACTAGGACACTCATTATGTCTGCAGCAACCTTGCCCTGAGAGACTGACAATTTAAAGAGATGGGCTGCTTTTCCCTGCCACCTCCTCTACTTTTTCCCCAGCTGCCCTTCTTCATCAAAAGCCTTATTTCTCCAGTTTGGTTGCCTGTTTAATTTAATTATCTTCCCTTTCAAATGATTATTTCTGTTCAGATTACTAGCCAGAAGGTTGTTATAGATAGAGACAAGCAAACCCCTTAATTTCATTACCACCATCTCCAAAATATCATCCTTATTTTTATTTAGTTTTGGTAGAACAATATGAAAAGCCTCTCTCCCCTAGCACTTTTATCAGAGAACACCCCAGCAAGGACAAAAAGAGGTGTGCTTTTAAATTCCTCTTCCCCCTATTATTTCTGATGGGTTGACCTTCAAGGATATGGACATCTGCTTTGGAGGCTGATCTGAACATGCAGAGATCACCTTGTGGTACCCAAGTCCGACACGGACCAGCTGCTACCAGCTGGGCCATGCTGATGCACACAGGGTGCTCCTGCTTCCAGGACAGAGAACAACAGAGACAACCCTGCACATCACTGTGGTCCGGGTTTTCTCTCCCATATTCATCTCTCCTTTCTGTCCCTTTCTTCCTCTTTCCATTGCTAAAAGGGAATCTTTCTTCTACACACTCACGTGTTGGCCAGGGCAAGCTTGTGGTGCCTGTCTCTTTGAGATACTGTTCCTTCCTTCCTTCCTCCCTCTCAGGTGCAAATGGCCTTCCTCATGGAATCACAGTGGGCTATTCCTTTGTATGGGAAGGATGCATGGAGCAGTGGTGGAAAGGGTGAGGGTCATTCCATAATGGGGATCTTGGCACCAATCTCAGACACTGCAACCACTGGGGGAAGAGCAAAACACAACATGTACAATGGGTACACAGAGACCTCTCGGCTTGAAAATTTGCAGTGAAAGAAAATCTGGTTTATTTCCATTTAACAAAGAGAAGAGAGAGACCCATCATACGTGTTGTGCAGCCTCTGGCTCCAAATCATCTCTAGGATTAGTTAACACTAATAAATCACAATCAATCACATCAGTCACAGAGGGAAGAAATCACTCTTTGCAGAAGCTGTTCTCTTAGTGTTCAACAGCAACAACCACCCCAAAATTCTCCCAAAGAGTCCTGAACTAATTCATATGCATCTGGACACAACATGGAGGTGGTCGTCTCTTCAGCATCTCCAGCGAGCATTTCTCATAGCCAGAGACTGCAGCTGCCAGGCTGACCTCAACCAGCCCTGCCTGCCCAAGAGCCTGAAGATGTGGGGACGGGGTAGTCCTTGATCCGATTATATTCAATGTGTGACCTGCAAGATCCTGTTGCCTCTCAGTTCCCCCTTGTCTATCGGCACATTGCAATAATGGATCTAAAGCAAGGTTTCAGGTACAAACAGCTCAGATTTGTGCAATGAACTGGATCTCGATTCCAGCAGTTTGCACTCCCTGGTCTCAGGATGTTGTGATGCTTAAACGTGTAGGACATGTGCCAGCTCTTCAGAAAGCAAACAGGAAAGCAGTTCAGAATAGGATTATTACTATTATTAAAATGAGAGATGAGGTTTTAAACCCTAAACTGCAGATCAGGAAAGTTAAAACCATTTTGTATCTTGAAATATGTTCAAGCATTAAAGCAGCATTCATGGCTCACACAGAAGAGTGTTTAGAAGCAGCAGTAGAAGATACCACAACAACGTTGGTGGGGTTTTGTATCTTTTTTTTTTTCTTTTTGGTGGCACTTGCAGTAGGAAAAAAGTAGGGATGAGGAGAAGCAAAAAACATGTAATACAAGAAGGAAAGATTTTTGCAAAGTAATTTCTACCATCTCCTTTGAGGCATGAGCAGTTCTTTAAGCTAAGAAGGGTCGTTGCTGTGTCAATTTGCTGCCCTGAGTGGAGGCCAAGTTCAAGAGGACTGTGTTTCTTTTAATTTCCTTTGGATACAAGTACTTGGATACAGAATCCCATTTATCTTTCTTGACTCAAGTAAATAAATTTAAAAACCCCTCACTTAGTGTGTCCTGTAAACACCCCATAATATACAGGATCCAACATCACTTTTTTTTTTTTTTTGCACTAAAACCTGAAACCCTACTGACACCATAAAACACCGGTGTTACCCATCCCATGATTGTTTCCCATAATGTAGGAGAACATTAAAGAGAGAAAAATCGTGTTAAAAAATGACATCTTATCTATTTCCTTCCTTCCTACCACCACTCCATGTTTTTGTCATTGCAGGTCAGACACCTGCTCCCCACGTTATAATCTCTGGAAGTGATAAATGCTCGTAGGCAGTGATTACGAGTGGCCGTATTCACTCCGTGTCAATCTGGAAACCGGCACACTCGTTCAGTTGCCATTCTTTGTCCTGCCAACAAGGCCAAAAAGCCGAGGGGAAAAAGGCAAAAAAAATGACCTGACAATTTTTCCCTCCCTCCTCCTTGTCCCTGGAGGGGAGATCTACTGCCAGGCCCGTGTTGGAGAGGGGATGCAGCGACTATCAGCACTCTTACAAATTCTTACGAGACGGGGGTATAAGGAGGGTAATTTACATGAGCTGGGATCTCCTGGATTTGACCATGACCTCTGCATGGCTATGGATATATTTAACATGGCAAGACAGATGGGCAGCACGCCAAATTGCAACATAACCTGGCAAAGCCCAATTTAATCATCATTGCACCAGCAACGGGCAGCCCCCTGATTGATTAACCTTTCCTGCTGCCGGGCTGTATCATGTCCTCATTCAGGCAGACCTTGGGCCACCCTGGCGGGGTTGAACAGGTCAAGGAATAAGAGTCTTGTTTGGCTTTTCCCTGCCCCATTATAGCAGCTGACAGCCGTACCCTGCTTACAAAGGAGGGGCTGCAGGGAACGCACTGAATGTTCCCTCTAGAACAGGCACAGCTATGACATTCTGCGCTATGTGGTCTTACCATAGACCTTCATCATTCTTTGTGGGACTCCTTTTGGTGATTGAATCTGTCAGTGGCCACTGAAACCTGTGCCAGGCCACCTGGGCTCTGCCCTCCACATCCCCTGTAGTGCTTATGCCCAGCCTTAAACACAGAATATTTTACAGGCACATCTGGAGGTACCTGGTGAGCCTCTCCACAGTTAGGAGAGTCCTGGAGTCACTGTCCATAAAGCAAATGCAATTTTTTTTTTTACCACTCCAACATCTTCCCCTATACTCCATGTACTTCTCTCACTCCTTTGACCCTCAGAGATAATGCTCCCTTTTTGTAACACAACAGTGTTACAAAATATTCTGCAGTTCACATGACGAATGGCTAAACCTGCCCATTTTCCAAGAGTTTCGTTGTACTGCAGCTGGATGGATGATAACACAAAAGTGTGCACCACAGACCTTATCCAAAGCATGTGGCTTCCTAGACTTTGCTGTCTGGTTGAAGATGTTGTTGTTCATTGGGCACTTAATATTTGTTTTCTTGCTACAACGCTCACTTTTGTCTCAACAGCCTGCTTACACAACAGCCTTAGGTAGGTGGGGAAAACTTACAGACTTGCACTGATATCAAAAAATGGCACCTTTGTGCTGAAGCACTTTCTGAAGAGCTTGTACAAGCCCTGGCTCAATTGTACCAAGCACAGAAATAAAAGCAGCTTACCACATTACAAATTAAGTGTTTTAATTAATTCTCAGTGGAAACAGGTGGAAACAAAAGCCATGGCCAGGTGGGAGATATGAGGAAGGGAGAAATCCACTATGGAGGTGAGGCTTCAATAACACAAGATATGGGAACCCAGGAGCGCTGATGGTCACCCTTGCTCATGACCACCCCCTCTGCCCTCTAAGCTGGAGACGGGCACTGAAACCTCCACACGGTTTTGCTTTGGAAAACAGGCAATTAGGGAACAACATGGCATCCCTGAGCGCAGGGTCAGTGGAGCCTCCCCTAAGCCAACAGACTTTTAACACATCCTTTTTGCGTTTGAACCAGTGAAGTGGGAGTGAAGCCCTTAACACAGCATCTGCCCCTTCCCCAAGTCACTCCATCACTTCTTGGGCGGGGAGGACACAGCCCAGGAACTGGCTTTTGAGTTGCCAATTATGCTGTGGATCCGCAATGCAATTATTCATAAATATTTATACACATACACACCCCCACTTTGTCCTGCTTTTGTGTGACATAGAAGGGAATTTTGGCTCTGTTCTCTCTCCCTAACCTGGATTTGCTCTGCCATTTTTGCTGGATACAAGGGATTTGATTGAATTAACTTAATTGGCAAATGTATTGTTCAGACAGCTGTGACAGAAATGACTTCGTGCATTAGTGAGAAGGTTAAGTAGCTCATGGCAGCTCCCAACACCTTTTTTGCTGCCAGACACCTCTGTACCAACTCTGAATCACCGTGTTTCAAGGCAAGTTTAGAGGGCAGATCTGCCGTGTTGTACATCACGTTTGGGTGCAGAGAGGCAGTGCGGTCAGAAGTGCCTACATCTCTGGCTACTTGCCCTGTTCCTGGCAATTTGCCATGTCAGGTGCATTGGAAATTGTATCTACATGGCATTTTTCTTCAAAAGAGGGCAACTGTCTGTCTGGAAAACAGCTCTGCCGCGCAAGCCAGCTTCTCCGCCTTGTCTTTCTCTCACGTGTTGAATTTGGTCTGTTTTGCAGACCTGAAAGCCTTGCAGAAAGGCTGCCCATGCCCATGCCCATGCCCTGCTCTAGCAATACCCTCACATCCTGATCTCCTTACATGTGGAACCTTAGCATTAGTGGGACCACAGTCACCCAGGGGTCTCTCCACGGAAAACGGAGCAAGAAACACCTCCTGCTTGACATCCATCTCTCCAGGCAGGCTGGCTTGTCCTTGAGCAGACATTCCTCTCTCCCCTCTGGCTCTCCAGTAGCTGAGCTGATGAGGCTCATAACTTCAGTGTCTCAGCTAAGTGCCTAAAATGGACTAGTTGTCAGCAGTCCTTCCCTGTCTCCCTTGAACTGTTGCCTGTTACTCATTGCATTTTGTACAAATCACATAATTTTACAGCTTGGAAACTCACTATATGCATGTGATCTTCCATGACAATGTCAATATTTTGCCGTCCTTTGGATTCATGTAACTAGAAGAAAGACCAAGAAGAGGTATGGCTGGGGATGCTGTGAGACAGGCCAGGCCGTAAAATGGGAGAGACATTTTTCACTCTTCTTCTCGTGGGCTGCCCCACTCAGGATGAAGCCAGACCCTGCAGTATGACATTGCTGTATGTGCACAAAAGCCACTGCCGTACCAATGGGAAAGAGTCTGTCACCTTTTGTCACTGCCAGCCACGATGGCTGCCCTAGAGGCTGAAGGACACTTTCAACACATGGCTAAGGCAGGCAAATCTTTGTGTGTTGCCTGTACCACAGCTCGGGAGCAAAGTGTCTACTCTGCTCACAACCTCCAGGGCTTTCAGCCTTCGCTCTTCTCCAACACCCCCTCCAGTCGCTGGCAGCAGACACGGCCAACAGCAGGACATGTAAAACCAGGTGTCTCCAGCTGTGACCTGGGCAGACTCACGTCCCCACGTGAACCTGACAGAGATTCAGTGACTGAAACCCCACAGACCTTCAGTAACTTTCTGGGTGCAAAGAGAGACAGTGGCACGAGTCCTGATGTTGCCTGACAAGCAGCTCTGTGCCAGCCATCACCTCCACTGGACACTGCCAGCACTCAAATCAGGCAGAACTGCCCTCTCACGCATGAAGGAGGTCACCTCCAGATGACTGGCAATACAAGTTCTGAAAGAAGCTCATATTTACCACTGCTTTGCACCCTGAGCATCCTCTGGACAAGCAGCGGTCCATTGGCCAGGGGACAGCCCTTCCCCAGTACCACAAGCACTTGAAAAACATATTGAAAGCTTATTCTCTGCATATTCAGGCATAGAGAGAAGGGGAAATTTTCATAACCATTTTGATTTCCACTAACTGAAGCCAGTGTAAATCTCTGTTTTTTATGAATCTCACTTACATTTCGTGCCTGACTTGTGCATAAAACTTCCCCAGATTTACACAAGCTAACTCCATAAGTCATCCCCTTCCCAATCGGGCCCTATATCTTGATGACCTTTTAGAAACCAATGACTGCTTTCCTGTTGTTATCCATAATTGGAAAAGCACTGGAGATAAGAAAATTTATAGCAACGAGTGATCTACCTGCGAGAGACAATAAAGAACGCCGGGCGGTGAAGGAACGGGGAAGAAAAATCCCACCCACGGAGATGCGCAGGCGCACGGGCACACACAGATACTCACAGAGCTCAAGATGAACTTTCCCTGTCTTTACTAAATCTCTCAGCTCTCCCCTCTTGAGCCCTTGACCATGCAGCCTCCACTCTGCAGGACAGATGCAGCCCTGTCAAGCTCTGATTTCGGTCATCTGGGAATTTACTTGCACATCTTTTGGTTTCATGTGCATGAAGCATGATATAGGAGCCCACCTTCACTCCTAAAGTGAACAATCCTGTCACACAACACAGCCCTCGAGGAAAGCAAAGCAGGACTGCAATGTATATACTGCTGTAGGAATAACTCCCAAGGAGATGGGCAGGGTAGACCTCAGTGCTCGTCACACAGCACACACACATCGCTCTGGGGTTAATCACAACAGCACATTAATCACCTCACCATCCTTCGCAGTGATCTCTGCCAGCAGGAATCATTCCACATGACAGGATCACTGAACTGCTCCCGGACATCAAAAGACTCATTCGTAGACTGAATCTTATTTTGTTTTGAAACAAAGGTCATGTGCTGCCACATCCCTTCTCTGGGACTGAAGCAACGGACTGGGATGCAGCATTCTTATTTGTAAGAAATGGGAGTTGACTGTAAGGCAGCAGTCTTGGGTTGTACCCAAGAAACCCAGAACACCCAAGGCTCAAGAAGGGAAACTGTTCCAGTCATATCTGCTTTCAAGTCAGAGTAACCCAGATGACATTTTAGCTATAGGAACCAAGGAGGTGCTGAAAGGAAAAGGGAAGGAGCATTTCCTAACCCAAGGATAAGAAAACATACACCAGCACTATTAATAAGATTAAGCACGGACGGGATGTCTAAGGTTTGCAAAGCAGAGAGATGAAAATCTACACGCAAATCATTTGTCCAAGTTTACAATAAACGTTGATTTTCAACCTTCCTGCAAGAGCAGGAGGCTCCTACAAGAAGCAGCCAGGATTCAGGGGCACTGCAGGGGACAAAACTAGGGACTCCTTAATCAGATGTAGCACACATACAAGTAGCTTTCAGGAAATTACCGAGCCCTTTCAGGTCTCCATGTCTCCTACTGAAAAGTAGCAATAAAAGGACAGCACTCAATTCTTATTGCATTTTCAGATAGCTGGACGAGAGTTGGTAATGCAGTAAAAAAGTGGCTTTCCAAACCACTGCTCTTTCTCAAAACAGACAGCTATAAGCACACCTGCACCCACTCCAATGGCCATACAAGCATTATTACACACCTCTGAAGCCTGTCCTGGCTTAAAATGGATCCCATCCGCAGGTCCGTTCCTCAGCTCAGTTTCTTTATTTGCAGGCAGAAAGATTACACAGAACTATCTGTGATAATTAATTGCCAAGAGAGAAGTTAAAGTAAAACTAGTAAGAGCAAGCTTCTCAGAACCCGGAAAAAAAAAATAAAATCCAACACACAACCAGATGACAAACTCCTGGCAGGGGCTGGGATGAGGAAAGGGAAAGGGAAAGGAGCGGTTGCCGTTGAGGAAACCCTGGCAGCTCGCCCCAACCAGCACTCAGCCCTCACAAATAAAGATCTCCACAGCCCCAGAGAAGGTCACTGGGGTTTGGGCAGTGGAAGGCAGCTCCAGATGTACTCAATTTGCAGCTTTTGAACTGGCTCCTGGTAAGCTCTGCCCAAGGATTTTTTTGAGGAGATGAGGTGGTGGCATCTCAGTTGAGGGCTGAACACCCCACCTTGCTGGGGTCTCCTCCAGCTGTTCTCCTCTGGTTCTGCTGAATTCCGTCTGTGCTGAGGACATCTCCCTCAGACATCTGTATTTTCAGATTATTCATTATGAATTGATTAGTTCATCCCACAGTCACCCTGATCATATTCTTCCTATGTACTAACATCTCAATGAATGAGCAGTCAAGTAGAAAATGAATGCATTAGTGCCTGATTGTATTACTAAGCTCTTGTATATGCTAACGAATGCAGCAGTCTTTAATTCAGCCAAATAACAAACAGGTAGTCACAGAGCTAAACAGCACAAGTATCCAAACAAGAGTAAAACATCAAAAAACCTCTTAATATCTTTTGGGTTTAGCATTCAAATTAGCTTTGGACATGAGTGCTTGTTTGAGGAGAATTCTTTTGTCTGGGTATAGAGACATTTTCCTGCTAGTATTTTCACAACTGTGACACTGAACTAGCCACTTTCATCCCTGCCAGGGTAGAATTGATTACAAACCACCTAGTTAATTAAAACAACAACTTGCATTTGGACCTGTTTTTTTAGCAGAAACTAAGCTCAGAAAATTATTTTTTGTAACTCTACTGGAATTGCTATTTGCAATTCAATATGCAAGATAAAGTTCTCTGCTGGGAACAGAGAAATGCGACTTTTTTTATTTCTTTCCTTTTTTTGAAATCATACACGGTACGAGATAATTTCCTATTTCCATCCACAAGCAACTGCAATTGTATACACGGAAAAGAAAAGTTCAGAGAAAGCACACTAATCTCAAAAGAAATGGGTACGTTTTCTAAGCAGATTGGCCAGTCGGGAACTTTGTTCTCCTCACACTGACTTACTGTGATAGGGAGAATAGCAGCTCTCTGGAACACAATGTATGCATCAAAACTTTATGAGCAATAGATGAAAAAGCCTGAAAAATTTCCACACGGACCAAGCCTCAGGTTTGAATTCCTTGTTTACAAAAGACCAGTACTTCTGCAGACAGGGAAAGCCGTTGGTCCGAGCACACCCACCACTAGTGCCTTCAGACAGCAGCAACCACACAGAACTACTCGCGCTCCTCAAATTTACAAGGATATTTATTCAGTGAGTTTCTTCATAAGGATTCAAACAGGCTCAGGTGGTGCAGGCAACCAACATCCTAACAGGTCTGTGTTATACCTTGTATCAGCTGATTACCATTAACATGTAACACAGGCAATATTAAAAAAAATATAATATATATATATATAAAATTGTTCTTCCTTTTTAGACAGCAAGAAAAGAATCAGCTACAACACCAAAGACACTGTGATAACTGTCAGTACAAGGCCTGGGCAGCATCCCCCTCCACAAAAACACAGGCAGTGGCCCTTCTCAAGCCCACCAGGGTAACAATTTGGAGAAGCCATGGCTGTGTCCAACATGACCTGAATAGAGCGCGACTCAGCTGGGAGGTTGCGTTTCTTAGGCAGCCTTGTTGACTTATTTGTTTGCACAAAAATCGCTATGGAATCCCTCCTGGATTTTACCCCTCTTGACTTTTTTCCTGAAACGGAAAGCAATATGCAGCAACACTGCAGAGAGGCCCTGGGTAGGGCCAGCTACCCCATTTGAATGCTTTGGGATCACTGTGCTGTGGAGCCCCCAGATGTTTGCAAAACCAGACCTGCCTGAGATGCTAGGTGGCTGAGCTGTGGTACCACAAACTGTACCTGGGCCAGCAAACAGCCCTGCAGGACCCAACCCTCCCTCATCCCCCTTGCCCCATTGCACAAGAAGCCAAGCGTGGCATGAACCCCCCACACACATGACATTTCTCCTTTACTGACCCAATGACAAATCCCTTTGGAGAGGAAAATGGTCTAACAGGGGAAATTTGGCTGCCTTTGGCTCAAAAGATGGACAGTTCTCCTCTAATGTGCTGAACTTGCCTTGGCTGTGTAAGGATGGCCAGACTCTACCACCGAAGACCCTGTCCTTTCACAAACAGTAAAACATTGCGGAACTGAGAGCTCAGATCCACTAAGCAGCATCTAAATTAGAGCCTACACGAGGTGCCTAGAACAACCTGAGTGGAGAAGACTGACTCATCCCCTTGTTTTCCCCAACTACAGACTGTATCTGTTTGGCAACAGACCAAGGAAAATGACAGTATAAACTGCCAGATCCCAGCAAATCTCTTCTTTGGCTGTCACTGTTGTTCATTTCCAAGAGACAGAGTTGTCTTTGTTGCTATCCCATAGAGCAAACCTCTTTCTTGGGTCTAAATTTGACTCCCCCATTTTCTTAACAAAGTGACAAAGGAACCGGTCTTGTACAAGATTATAAAAACTACCTCCAAGAGTCAGTCAGTCAGTCCTCTACACCTCTTTGGGGTCTCCTCCATCAGTAGATGGATACAGGGACTTTGCATCACGTTGCTGTGGAGCACAGTTAAGGATTGCCAAGGTTTCACCATAGGTTTCCCACCACAAGGGAGTCCCACTGGCTGTACCCACCTTGAAGGGAAGGATTAGTACTTGAAGTTCTTTACAATTGAGGGACTCCTAACAGAGGCAGGAGAGACAAAAGACTGCCAGAAATGCTGTATTCATCAGCCTTTCTGTATTCATGGCAGAGACGTGCAGGTTTAAAAAAAAAAAAAAAAAAAAGTAATAGTCTGACTTAAGTGCAGATGAAAGCTGCTGGGCTCTGACTCCCAGGAGAGCTCTGCGAGGAAAAGCGGCCACGGTGCAGAGTCCCCTGAGGATCTCCAGAACTAAAATTGGAAGGATATCACCAGAAAGGGGCTCCAGAGCTGCTGCCACCCCAGTGTCTGAGGCAGAACTAGTCCTGAAAACAGGGTGTTAGCACAGGCCAGCAGATGGGTCAGAAACTCACCCTCGTTCTCTGCGGCATCTGTTAGTCCTGATGAGAGGCCAGCAGAAATCTGGGGTTTGCAATTTGGGCACGTTTCTACTAAGAACCACAGTGAGACCATTAACTCTTTTTATACAGCCCACCAAAGAGCCATTTAGTGATAATGACCAAACTTGGTTTCATCTTGAAAACCTCTATTAGAATCCTGTATATTATTAAGGTTTTAATGGAGATAGTAGAATAACAGAAGTAACAAACATAGTATGAAGAAGCTGGGTTTTGTTTTCTGTGTTCAGAATAAGCCTCTATTTTGAATTTTTCCTAATTATTTGCTGTACTTCCCTGCTCACTCAGAGAAGTTTATATTTATTACTTCAGATTTTCCATCACATCTTTTTTTTTCTTTTTTTTCCCCACATTCTTTCTACAGCCATAGAAGAAAAAAAAAAGAAAAAGAAGATAAGAAAAAGGAAAACCAAGCAGTGATGACCCCTTTAGCTACTCTCCCTGGAGTGACTGCTCCCCACAAATCTGACCTCTTGTTCTTTCACTTACAAGGACAAAGAGCTTGAGGAGAGAGCATGCCTGTGACCCGGGCAGAGAGCAGGACATAGTTCATGAGCCGTGTGACAAGCAAGTGACAGCATTTGATGGGGTATGATCGCAAGAATCGTCTGGTCTTTCCAAAGTAAAAATTGGAAGCTGGACACACATAACCTGAAGCGGGTCAGCAAACCATTTCATTTGCCCTCCCTTGAGAGATGCCCTTCTCTCTTTCTGGTTGAGGAGGGCAACAAGACAGGGGGATCTCCAGGCCTCTGTGAACACTAACAGACCCAAGGAAAGGAGAGGATGGGCCCTCCAGGTACCCCTCAGCATAAGCAGATGAGGACAGCAGCAATGGTTGAGCCGTCTTAGAAATATTTTGCTTGTGCAGAGGCAAACAACAGTACCTACTACCTGGTAACTTTATAGTCTCAAGACTTGTCCTGTACAAACAGGATAAGCCTCTCCATAGAAATTATGTTCTTGACATGAGATAGGTGCTCCTGAGCCAGAGGAACAAACTCCCTTGAGAATAGTGATAAGACCTCTCCAACTGCCGGGAACAGCCAGGTTATCAAATGTTTATGGTAATCAAAAGAGACGGTGATTAAATTCAACCCCAATGGGTTAGCACGAGTATCAGGCAACATGGGCACAAATACTTGTGATTATGAGCTCCTAGATTAATAAAACCAATTACATATAAACAGAGGCATCAGTAGCAAATGAAACTAGGACCCCTGTTCCCAAACACACTCTATCAGTTGAGTGAATTTGATCCAAGCACTGGAAGAAGCAGGTACAAAAGCAAAACTGCTTTACCCAGAGAAACAAATTTGACGAACACGTTTGACAAACACATGGTTCACTCAACATGTGCAGCTGAGTAGATCTCTAGTTTCACCCCATGCTTCCCATGGAAAGGAGAAGCTAGGAAGTTTTGCAAGTTTAACACTGAGTTTGGGAGGCAAACTGCCTTGGAGGAAACCCTTATAGCGATTAGAAGTTAGGTTTTATATGTCATGAAGCAATGGTGAGATGAACTGTCTATACCATAAGGAAAGCCTTGTCCTGCTTCACATGGGAACCAGGTATATGAGCAAGAGACCTTGTAAAATCTGCATGAATTGTCCAAGCAGTTCAGAAAAGGAACAGAGAGGTGATCAAAGTCATCAGACTAATGGGCCTGCAGGCAGATGCTTTATATGAATAGACAAAAAAAAAAAAAAAAGACTAAAGAACTGTCTGGCCCAAGAAAGAAGATTCCCCAGCGCTATTTGGATTAACCTCTAAAAATCATCTCTGCAAGTGTCCCCACACACACACGTGTCCAACCCTGAAGGTGTCATTAGGAGCAACAGCCTCCACTATGGAGCTCTCTACCACACTAAGATTTCTAGTGCCTACACGTGTTCAGTTGTATCCTGATGACCCACCACATGGATCCAAAAATACTCCTACTTGTTTTTGCATTGCTCAAAGTGGGAGAGAAATACAGAATAGAAATTATGTGCTCTGGATTTTGGAATAAAATATTTTCCTCAGGCAAGAGCTGGAAAGAAGTAGAAGAAAAACAGGAAGCTGATCTATTAATTTGTTCAACAAGATCAACTCATTGCCTCCAAAAGAAAGAGTTGGGACCTACTGTTATAGGCAACAAGCAGGGTTCATTTCACAAAAAGCACAGGTGGACCATTAATACATGTACCCACCTCATACATCTCTGTGGGAGGTGCTCCTAATCATGCCTCATCAAAAAAGACCATGAAACACACAGCCCACACACTCTCCATCAGTGAACCAGCCTTCAGCTGAAGCCTTTTCCTGAAAAGATCTTAGGTCCGTTTAAAGCAGCACAAAGTCCCCATGAGGATGGCCATGACAACAGGAGAGTGAGAAGCCCAGGAAGTTACGGGCACTTATGCAGTATTTGTGGCAGTGAGGGAATATTGCTGCTGTTCTTATCTGTGCCAAAATCAGGATCTGAGGCAGTTCAGGTGCCTCTAAACTCTTTGCCCCATGGTGCTTCCAACATGCACAGCCAAACTCCCAGGTTAGGTAGGGTTGAAACACGGAGGAACCTGCCCGACATCCAGGCAGAGCCATGCTCCCAGTTCACACAGTAGCCATTTTCCAGCTCTCCAGCACCTGACTGTACCAACTGCCAGTCTCCAAAGTACAGCACTTTTTGTACTCCCTGTACAAAGGCATGGCCAGACAGCTGGCAAAAACCACAGGCTGGGAGCTGGGAAGAAGGGGGCCAACAGCTTTTTTTTTGGGGAGGGAGGGAAGGAGGAGGCAGGGTGTTCAGGGGGCTTCCTTGGATTTTTTTTGTTTGGAGGAGCTGCGGTGTCATTTTGTTTTATTTTCTGACATGGCAGGCTGCTGGCAGGATGACTTGGTTGCCAGGGAAACTGCTGGAAAGGTGCTCAGGGCTGCTGCCCGCACTCAGGCACCAGAAACGCCTGCCATCACCACGACTGCCCACCACTGCCAGCCTCACCGTGCCAGGACATGGTGGACGAGGGCAGAACCAGCAGCAAACCAAGCATCTGCTCCCGCACCATCCAGATCCAGGGCTAATCCAAGGCTCCCGAGCCACAGCGAGAGCCCAGCACAAGAGCCATGATGTAGAGGCAGCCCTCGCCCCCCAGCAAGGACGGGTTAGCCTAATGGAGGCTCCAGTTTTGATATTTTTTTATTTTTAAATCACTGCCATTAGGAGAATTGTTATGGTTGGCAATTTACAATAATCAATTTGAAATCACAGGTTGATTAGTTAATGCACTTTCTGCCGCTCTCTCCTCCTAATTTGATTGGGAGGAGAGAGGGGGATTTTCTGGTTTGTGACTGTATTACTGCTCTCGCAGCGTGTGCGTGCAGCAAACGCATCCCTGCTCCTCACCATCCCCGTGCCCTGCAGTGTGTCCCCGACAGGCACGGGCTGGGCAGCCCCTGCCCTCTCCAAAAAGCAAATGTCCTTCCCCGCACACCCCAAAGGGTCGTCTGCCACTTTCTGCACCTCCAGCCTTGCATGAAGGGTCAGGTGAGTGGTCAAGTGGGGTCCGGAGCATGAAGGGAAGCTGAGCATCAGCTTCGGAAATGTCCGTAATACACAATAAGATTTGGACTAAACTCTGGGCAGGCACTGATCTTCACACTTGTGTGTAATATACAGCTATCCTGAGGGTTCTCACTTCAGTGCCTACATGTTATTCCCAGCAGCCACCAACAGCAGATAGGGCAACGGAACTGGAGGAACACTTACAGGAAGGAAAAGAAGGAAATACATTTTTCTCTCTCTCTCTTTCATGATATATTCAGGTTCCAAATGTATAATCCATATTTTTCCATGAAACATGCCCAACCTGCTAAAGCAATACTTTCTCACCATTCAGCTCTGTTAGAAGAGCGTTCGTTCAGTGCAGGAAGGCTGCTGGCACAGACACTGCGATGTTGGTGCTAATGTACATCTCCTTGTCCAGGGTATCCCACACCAAGTTGGGCCAGAGCTTGACTCCATGGCTCAGGTCCCTCCACAAGCCCCAGGTCCCAGCAGGATGATGCCAACGCTGAATATCTAACAGCCAACACCCAGCCTCAGGAAAGGTCAAATCTGGAAAAGCAAAACACCCAACAGCTGTGGCTCCAAGAGGGAAGGCAGATCCCAGAGCCAAGGGAGAAATCTGGAAATGCTGTGACTCACAAGGACCTGGGCAGTCACAATCCTCCCAGCTTCAGGAAAAGCTGTGATAACCTCTTTGAAAGGGCCTTTCCACCTTAAAAATTACACCATCCTGACACAACATATCTATCCCTCCACCCCCCTAAAACAAACCACCTCTGAAAAAAGTGAGTCTTGTTTCAGAAAAAAGACAAGAAGTGCAAACCAACCTCCTTCAGATTTGCACACCCCAAATTGGAGCAGGGGGACGCAAAACGTACAGGGAAAACTGCCAGTGCTATTAACATGCAAGAGATGCTGAGCTGCTGCTGTGGCTAGCAGGGTTATAAACCCCAGACTGATGAACAGAGCTGGGAATTCTCCCAAACTCCCAGCAGAGAATTGGGAGGGAATATTTCCATCCATTACGCTTTACTATACCACCACTGAGGTGACTCAGGCATTGCCAGAACCCGAAGGATCCTGAATCCCTCCTCTCCATAGCAGATGCTGTAACTTCTTAGGAATCAGCTGGGACCAACCTGCTCAGTGCTATTTTCTCTCCCCATCACTCACGCTGTCTCTTGTAGTTCTTCATTTCTTCTCCTTCCTTTCCCTTCCTGCTCACACTAGTTCCTGTACTAGGCAGCTTCCTCCACCCACCTCTCCCCATCCCCAAATCTCAGCATTTAATGCTCTGTTCTCATCTCCTTGGTTATTCTGGTTACCATGTACCAAAGATATGCCAGGCAGAAAGGCTGTGATGCTCCCCCCTGCCAGCCTAAGTCAGTGAGCTTATATATGTTGCATTAAAGGGGGAAGAAAAGACTTATCAAATCCATCTTTTAAAAGACTTTATACATCCTGCCTGCTTGCAGAGCATCCTTGGGAGAAATCTGGATTGTTGCAATTGACATTACCTGGTGCAGTAATTAGAAGCTGTATTTACAGCCTTGCTACCATTTTAATGCTGTTTTGCATCTGTTGTACTTTCACTTAGAGAGTAAATGTAGTGGGGAACATCTGTTTTCTACTGCTAGCTCAAGCGACATTCCCCGGCCAGCGATTTCCCCTCCGTTAACAGTGGGCTGTAATTATTTCAATTACCGTTGCAGGGACATCTCCCTGCAGCAACAGGTACCAGCTCTGGCCCAGCTTTTTGAGCAGATTGGAGGATGAGGTGACCTCCTTGGCGGGTCAGCTTAACGCACCCTCACAAACCCTCTCATGCCAAGGCTTTGCACTCGTCGTCTCTCCAAACCCCAGCCATTGGTCCATTACTTGATGGGCTCGGTCACAAATAGGGATGAAGATAAAGCAGAGACATTTAATTTCTTCTTCACCTCTATCTTTAACACCAATAATAGGCCCTGGGTTGCATGGAGCCCCAGGTTGGAGGATCATTACTGCGGGAGTGAGTAGGTCCCAGTTGACTTTGAACCTGTACAGGATTTGCTGCTGCAACTGAAAGCACATGGAGCCTGGAACTGAAACAATGGAGCCTGGTGAGATTCATCCCAGGGTACCGAAAGAGTTAGCAGATATTATTGTGAGACTTCTCATAGTTATTTATCAATCTTGGGAACCTGGAGAGGTCCCAGTCAACTGGTAGTTAGCAAATGTTATTCCAATTTTCAAGAAGGGCAAAAATAACCATCCTGGTAATTATGTGCCTGTCAGTCTCACTTCGGTGCCTAGTGAAATTATAGAGAAGATGATTCTAGGAGTTATTGAAAAACACTTGAAAGACAATGCAGTCATTGGACAAAGCCAACATCTGTTCATGAAGGACAGCCATGCCTCACACTGCCTTAGTATCCTTTTGTAACAAGATTACCCACCTAGTGGACAAAGGGAAGGCAGTGGCTGTGGGTTTTTTGGATCTCAGCAAAGCTTTTGATCCTGTCTCTCATGGTAACCTTGCAGACAAAATGTCCAGCATACAGCTAGACGTGAACACAGGATGATTGGCTGAAGGGTCAGGCTCAAAGAGGTGCAGTAAATGGGGTTAAATCTGGGTGGACAGTCAATAGCAGTGTTCTCCAAAGCTCAATTTTCGGCCCCATGCTCTTCAGTGTTTTTATCAATGACCTGGTCATAAGAGCTGAACACACACTAAGTAAGGTTGCCAACTACACTAAATTAGGAGGAGCAGTTGATTCCCTCAAGAGCAGAGAGGCTTTACAGAGAGATCTTGATAGAGAAGAACTCTGGAGAATCACCTGCTGTATGAAACTTAACAAGTGCCAGATTCTGCACCTGGGACTGTGTTATTCTGAACACATATATAGATTGAGGGCCAAGAGGCTGGAGTTTAGCCCTGCAGAAAGGGACCTGATTGATGTGAAGCTCAACATGGGACCAGCTGTATCCCAGGGTGCATTAAGACAGTACAGCTAATCAGTGGAAAGAAATGATTGTCTCACTATATTCAACATTCGTGTGGCCTCACCTTCAGTACTACGTGCAGTTTTGGACTCCACAATGTAAGGAGGATACAAAAATATTTGAATGTATCCAAAGGATGTCAATAAATATAGTGAAAGGACTAGAGGGCATGACTTATGAGAAACAGCTGAGGATATTTGCCTTGTTCAGCTTAGAAAAGAGGCTGTAGAGTGATCTCATTGCTATCTACCACTTCCTCATGAAGGGAAGTGGAGAGGGAGATGCTGAACTTTATCTCCAGTGTCCAGTGATAGGACACAAGGGAATGGCTTCAAGCTCTGTTGGGGAAAAAAAGCTCTTCAGTGAGAGCATGGTCAAGCATCAGAACAAGCTCCCCAGGGAAGTAGCCATGGCCCTAAGTCTACCAGTTTTCAAGCAGTACAATGCTCCTAGATGTATGGTTTAAATTTTAGGTTGCCCTGTGTGGAGCCAGGAGTCTGGCACAATGTTCCTTGTGGGTCCCCTTCCAGCACAGGAGACTCCACGATTCCCTTCTCCCTCCTAGCTTAGAAGCGCATCAGCAATTCTTCAACAGTGAAGCAGTGTCATTTGCTGCTACTGCACTGGACGGGCTTCTGAGACAGCAAATCACTGTTAAATTGGTTATGCCTGGACACACTTCTATATCTCTATAGATTATTATTTTTTTTTTAAACCAGTTTCTCCACTCTGACACAACACCAAAGCCAACACGCCACCACCATCTCAGGCACATTCAGCGTTTGCCACAAGAGGGCTCTCACCGGCAGAGCCGCAGGCAGCTGCCCCCTCCCAAATCCTCCAAAGAGTGGAGGCAGCTGAAAACAAACGTGTGTCTGGAATGTCATACCCAAACTTGCCTGTGTTTTGAATGTAAAACTGTGATCTCATTTTACTCTCTCATTCCGAGTGCTCTCCTTCCCACCCCAGAATACACGACCTGAAGAACGTGTAAAATAGGGAAATGTCATTCACAGAGCTGCAATAATTTTCACAAAGGAAACAGGCTATTGCCAAAACTATGTCACAAGAGGAGAAAGGCAGCACAGAGGAGGGAAGTGGCTAACCCTCGTCTGACCAAGCTCACGTGATGGGTTTCCAGCAGATTCAGAGGTGAAACCAAGGTCTCCCATCCCTGTATGATGCCCAGAACCCAGCTCCACAGCGAGTGCTTTCTGAGGAGCTGACCTAGAGGCTAATGTGGCCTTTGTCTTCTCATCATCTTCTCTATTTCCTGGAAGAGCATACTTCAGCTTAGTCCAGAGACTCGTCTGGATTAGAAAAATGGCATGAATGCAGCCAAAAAGCGTTTTTAATCACTGCACGGATACAGGTATGGACACAGTTCTCATCATTCTGGTTTCAGCTATTTCAGGTAGCACTGAATGGAGCTGGCACAAAAGCATCTGCCCGTCCAGAGTAATTAGAGTTGTGCAGTCATACGAGGACTGATTCTCTCAAATCGGAGCTCAGACAGCCCACTGGCGAGACATAGTGGGAGAGCTGGGTGGCACCTGGGGCAGGGGAAAGCAGAGGAGGCAGCGGAGTGAGGTTGCATTCCCAGCAGGGAGATGGAGTCACAGATCAGAAAGGTTATCACAGATCTTAAAGGTCAAGCTTGGGCTGCGTTTGCAAAAGTAGATGCTTTTCCAACACCTGCCCCAGCTCGCAACAGGTCCCCTCCAGCCGAGGCACCTCTCATTTCTGTGACAGCCCGGCTCAAAACTGCCTTTGTCAACCCTGCACCACCACACGCCGAGTGAGGAAACCTGCCTGCAAACGGCTCTGCTCTGTGATCAAAGCAGACATAAAGAGACCGACCTGCAGCACTAGGGCTTGTTTTCTACATGGCCCAGGGGGTCTGCCACCAGACCCTTTCCCGATTTTGATTCACTATCTTTCCTAGTCAAACCCAGCAGCTCCAGGTTGGTGTTGCCTCCCCATCACTGCACATCAACGCTGAGCACAACAGCTTTCTGATCACGGGGTCTCTAGGCAATACCACGCCACAATTAACTGTTAGTAAACAACAGCAGCTTGAAAATACACCAAGAAAATAATTCTGTTCCATAGTATCTTTGAGGAGGAGAGGTAGGGTTTTGCAGGGTTTTTTTTTTTTTACCATAAAGTCAACAGAAGGCTCTTAGTTTATTTAGGTCAATTAACTTCAGCTTTCAAATTAAGTTCTCATCTCATTTTACAGACAAGCTGTAAGCAAAGCATAAAAAAAGGGTCAGCTGAGGAGAGCACAGCCCAGGATTTCTAGACTGTTAAGTAATTTAAACCCAAAGGGTGGAAGCAAAATTGAGATCAGAGGAGGGCACACAGACCACCTAACAATGTCTGCTGCTTCACACACTTGTTTTTTCTTTGCTCTGTGCACCAAATTTCCAGGCCAGAAAAAGGTAGAGACGTTATAAAGAGCTGCACAGAGGAAGCCATTTGTGGTACACAACAACACATTTTATTGGCTTCACACACCCGGGAATGATGCTCCATATTCTTGAGTGCCATCTACTGGCATTTTTATCTCTTTGCTACATATTAAAGCCAACCCCAGTGTTAAAAGAGCAGCCAGGTTACAGTCAAGCACTTGAAAAATGCCAGAATCCAGACAGCACAGATAAGCCAACCTCAGTCCCCTTGCATAGATGCATTGCAACACACATTGCAATAATATGATCGTGGACCACTTCTTCTGCAGGAAAAAGCCCCCTTTCATACACCAGATGGATAGTGCTCTCTTAATGAGCAGCTATTCAATATTTTTCTTTATCCTCATCATTCAATATGTAGCCCTGTGTCCTGAGTATGGCATGCTATTGAAGTCCTGGTCTAAATAATGAGCTATTAATTTTCTCCTGGGCTTTCACAGCATTTATTATCATAGTATCTGAGCGGTTTGCAAACATTAATTTGCCTTACAGCAGCCCTGCGAGGAAGAGTGGAATTATTCTTGTACAGATGGGGAACTGAGGCACAACCAAATTAAATCAGAAGGGTACCGTGTGGTTGGGTGCTCACTTTGAGATGCAAAAAGGACCCAATTTTCAGAGCTTTGCAAGTCAAAGCTTTCAGCGTTTAGGACACTGCTCCGACATTCAGCTATGAGCCCACAGCTTTACCAGTTGTGCCCAGTCCCATCTGCCATAGCAGCTGGGAACCCAGAAACCCTGGGGTTCATTTGAGATGATGTTTCTCTGCATCTTATCTAGCAAGTCTGCTGCAGTCACCCAGGCTGCCTTACTAGCTACAGGGAGACACAGCCCCCCAGGAGAGATGCTTCCCTCTGAGATGGTCATCTCTCACCACAGAGTCCAGAGATAGCCTAAATAACTGAAGCAGTTTGGGGCAACTGAAATGCCATACTAACTAGGGATCGTCCCAAAGGACCATCTTTTGCTCATAACACGACTCACCACAAAACACCTCCTCAGACATCTCTGGTGAGCTGAAGACTTGTAGTGAAAATCCAGAAGCTACAGTAAAACATGCCAAAGGAGAAGAGAGCAAGAGCATTGGGGTGCTGGCACCAATGAATAGTTTCCCTGTTGATTCATAGGGGCTCATAAATACATCACCGTGGAAGACAGCAAAATCCTTATCCGTATTCCCTGCCCAAATGGTATGTGGAAAAAACATACCACTCTCACCTCCAAATCCATTAGGCAGCACAACCCAGCCCACCTGAGCAGCTGCACCAACCCCAGTCCAAGAGAACGGTGCCAGGACACGCACCAGTGCAGCCTGCCTGTCACAGCAGCTCTTTCTGAAGCTTCAGAAGAAGGGAAAGGGACCCAAAACACAACCAGAGAGTCACAAATGAGTACAGGGGAAAAGGTAAATCCCTTCTTGACACCTATTGCTCCCTATGCAGCCCTCACCACAGGCTGGAGCCTCCAACTGTGAATGTGGAGCTTAGAGTGAGCTGCTTCACATCACTACAGCCTTCTTGGTAGAGGTAGGGCTTCAATTCCCCTCCTCCAGGGCTGGAGCATCATGTCAGCCCAGGGCTCTCCAAAGCCAACCATTCATTCTGCCCCAACAGGAGGATTCCCCAGCCCCTGATCATTATTTTCATTCTGCTCTGCACACCCAGAATTGCAAGACAATTTTAGGGAACGGAAATCATTATTTTGTGTTGTATTCAGAGAAGGAAGCACTACTCATTTACATCATGACAATATTATATTTCCTTATTACTTTCCATCCTTTCCCATCCCTTACCCCTCCTAGGATCTTATTTGCATTTTTGATCAGACCGGTACACTGAGGAGATGCCTTCAGGGAGCTGGCTATAATAGTGCCCAGGTCTTTTTCCTTGGCTGAATCAATTAATTTACACCTCTGGGAATAAAATGAATTTTTTTTCTGCAATGTGTACAATTACTCCCAGTTTTCACTGGTAAGAGAGGGAGAGAATGAGGCTTTGAAATGCAAAGTCATATGTGCAAATCATCATCTCCAGCAGCGAAACCTTCCCCCTTCATTGCCATCCCAGGTGAGGCAGCATCTTACCCGTTTGGGAAGGACCACTGCCTCTTCTGCGCCGACCTGCTCCCGCTGAGCCATCCAGGCTCATCCTCACCCCGCGTTCCTGCCGGTCAGCGATGGCCCTGCCGGAGGAGATGCACAGAATGGCTCAATAAGAGACCAAATCACCCCGTGCCTTCCCAAAAGGCAGCAGCATAACCCCAGTTGCATGGGTGAGACTCCCCTCACAGGGTTCTCTCCAATTAGCCCCCTTTAGCCCCACTGCCCAGCCCATTTCTTTTTTTTAAACTTCCATCTCGAGCCTGCAAGGCTCTTAACCACATCCCCGGCGCAAAGAGCAGTGGTAGTAAAACCCAGCATGGGGACTGTCTGTGGGTTTTGAGCCTAATTTGCTGATTTGAGGTTTTTCAGCCCAACTTCCTCCTGTTTTGTTACATTTAGACTTGTTTTCTTTTTTTCTTGAGTGTTTAAACATGGACAAGATCTGTCCCTCGCTGGCAACTGGGAATATATCTTCACATATAAAAGTGGAAATATCATCTCTCGTGACAAGAGAAGGAAGAGCCTGATGTGGTCTGGTGACAGCTCCTGGGTAGCAACCGGTGCTGGATCTACCCTTGAGAAGGTCCTTGCAGGTGCTTTAGATGAAATGTTTTTCCAGGCCTGGCTGGCAATCAGGTCTTGCCTTGTACGAGAGCTGAACAACCTCCTCTCCCTACAGCCCACGCACACAGAAAGCAACAGTGCTTTTAGAAATGACCAAATTAGTTAAGAGTATTACACAACAGGCCTGATAATCTTTAAATGGGAATGCTGCTGATTAACTATACACACTGTTCCTTTTTCTTTTTTCCCCTCCCATCACCTCCTTGCCATTTCAGTTCCTCTCATTCCCTCAACCCTCTGCTCTCCATCATTTCTGTCTCAGCAGAGTCACAGAGGGTTTTAAAGGCTCCTTCCTAATTTCCACCCGTGTTTCTCATCCCTCCCACCTGAATAGCTCATCTCCCCATGCTATCCCTTCTCAGGTGTGCTGACACCCTCTTACTGTGCTTTCCCGGGCACAGGAAGCTTTTACCACCACTGCAGCCACCTGAAGCACATCTGCTGAACAGCAGGGAGATGCCAAAGGTGCCAACAGTGAAGATGTCATTGAAAAACATTAACATCGAACTCCACCAAACTGTATTCTGGAGACTCACAGCACTTTGGTTAACCTTATCACTAGGTTTGGCTGGTGGCAAACGGTCCTCAAGCAAACATCTCCTTCAAAAGCACTCAGATAACTCTGGCTGGCAGACTTGGGGGTTTTCTGGTACAGTCAAAGCTGAGAAAATATCCAGGAGCTTCTTTTCTCCTCCTGCTTCAAGGCTCAGAGAAGCTTTTCAGGATTTTTCAGGATTCCTGCAATTTCTACACCAAGGTTGCTGCTGACACCATCCTGCCCAGAGGCTGAAAAAGTGTTGGGAGGTGAGAGCAGCACCCACCGCCACAGGCTGCAGCACCCTGTGCCTCAGTTTCTCTCTCTCAAGTCATATGAATTATTGCAACCACCCCTTCAAGGGTCTGAGACATCTCTGGGTGCAGAGCATCCTTCCCTGTTCCAGGCTCCATCTTTGGGTGGAACAACTTAAAAATCAAGTTCTCGGCCAAACTCCCTGCGCAACACCTAGGTTGAACTCTATAGAAAATAGTTAATTAATCTCTCTTGCTGCAGCCTAATTCTCTTTTCAACATGTGGCTGTCACTTCCCTGTCATCACAGCTGATTTCCAATGGGGTTTAATTAAATCCTCCGTACATTATTCAGCATTCTCTGAAGACAACACCAAAGCAGCCAAGGGTATTTAAAATGTCACCTGCTGAGATGTATCATCTCCTCCTAAATAAATATGACAGTGATCAAACTTTGGCTAATTACAGTGACTTCGTTATTTGTTTGTATGTTTTAATATTTAATTGCTTTCGTGTTCATCCAATTACAAAGCAACAGCAAATAGAAATTAACTTTTTATCAGCGTGTTCCCAGCCCAGCTAATCAGCACTTCAAAGGCCAGACACAATAGGAGGCCATCCAACCTGAGAGAGCTTTACAATATATTCTCTGCTGAATGGACCATTCTATTAAATTAAGGGAGAATTGTGTTTGTCAGTGTATTCCCAGCTCCCACCCAGATTCCCTTTATGTGGCCGTTTATGGGCCTTGTTGTAACATCCTTGCAGCAGGATAGTAAATTGTTGGTATTGCTCCTGCCCTCTTCCCAGCAGTGCTGCTATCAGCTCTGCGAGTGCTCGAGGTGACAGCGTGATGCCTCGTGTCAGCAAAAAATGCTGGGAAATCCCATCCCTTGGGTAGCTCGTGCCCTGCTGTTGAGCAGAGGGGAGCACTCGCATGTCCTGCTCCCTCACATGTGGGGAGTGAAGGCAGCATGACGCCACGGGTCCTGTCTGAAGTTGCTGGGTACCCTAAATAGATGCAGAAGCTCAACCTGCCTTTTCCACCCCCCTCCAAGCCTGAAATTTTCAATGCTGTGAACACCAGTGCAGCAGAACCTGGAGTGCTCACAAGCCATGGATCTGCACTAACTTAATTCTCATCCTTATTCACACGTGCCTCATAGAATCATTTGGATTGGAAGGGACCTTAAAGATCATCGAGGTCCAACCCCCCTGCAATTAGACTGGGCTTTCACACAGGAGCGGTCGCGTGGACTCCAGTCCTTGCTGACTCTCTGGGAGATCAGCATTCATTTTAGTAACCAGAAGCAAAAACGGCAAGAAAAGCTTGAGGGTACATAACTGATAGAAACAGGATTATTTCTGCCAGCACAACAACCTTGCCAGTTGACAAGCAAACCATTTATATTGTCAGAAATCTGATGTAGAAAACAAAAGGTTAAGTGTAGCTGCTTTCCCTCCACAAATCTCCTAGCAGGAGCGGAAGCTTGCTGCAGACAAAGTGATTTAGGGTCAAAGAAAACAGATAAATAGCACATATGCCAAACATCAGAGGAGAAATACCATCAGGCAAGCACACGCATAAATGACCCACATTAAAGAGAACTGATTGTTGAATCTGCCTCGTGCTTGTCCTGCATTTCATTGCATTGCCCTGTTATTATTACTCCAAAAAGTCAATCCTTTTGGTTGCCACAGTAAAAGTCTAGACAAGAGACCAGGAACTGTGCTGCAAATGAACATGATTTTAGGAAGCAGTCTACATAATAGTGAAAATAAAGCACAACCTCCTCATTTTAAATATTCAAGCATATAAATCTGTGCGTCTATAAACCCAGGCCAGGCAGTAAAGCTTTCCCTTGGAAACATAAACAGATCCTGCTCTTATGCCCCAACCTTGCCTTGTTGTGTTTCAGAATTCATAGGAAGTCCCTTTTCTTTTTTGTATGTACAAAGAGAATAAAGAAAAACACTTTCACGACTGTAGATTAGACAAACTGGAAGGTTTCTTGCTGCACACACCACTGTTCCTGAAGGAAGTTGTACTCAACTGCCCAAGCAGCAAGCGAACACTTCAAAGAGCCAAGTACAACCCCAGGTCCTTCACGCAGGTGCTAGGAGATGCCACAGTGATTATCACACCTCAGTTCTACCTGTCTACCAAGATCTATTACAGCGAGACTAAACAAGATTAAAAAAAAAAAAAAATCATATAGAAGACCTATTTCTCCAAACTACACTGCAGGAGCAAGAGCTCATCTTTGTCCCTGGAGCATCACGAGATCTGGTATCCAGATACACATCTATCTGAAAAGGCTGCTAAGGCTGCTGCAACACAACGTTATACAGAAATTCGGGGGGGGGGAAGAAGTACTTTTATTAGATGGCTTTTCTTTTTCTTTTTAAAAAAAACAACACAAAACAACCTCTGTTTTTCCCCACAGAGAAACAACTTTATGTTTAATTTTAGGCTTATCTCATAAAATATTAAATGAACAAAGAAATATGTTTGAAATACTTTGATTTTATTGAAATTAAATATTTAATTTGACCCAAAACACTCAGATTTTTTTTGTATCTTTTAGACTGGTTTAATTTGAGAAATCAAGAATTGTAGTTATTCATGCAAACAGGAGATAGGATTTCTGCCGGGCTTCGGTAAGGATTCATTCATCGTACCAACATGCTACAGATTTCCTTTTCTTAATTTTTCTCCTACAGAATTATATGGTTCATTAAAAAGATACAGAAATACCAGCCTCACACCAAGAATGAAGCTGAAATAACTTTGATGGGGTCCTTTGAAAGAGCCGAGCGATCAGCACAGCAGTGGTGAGGCAGAGGTTTGGGAGGAAGAGAACTGAGAAGAAACACAGAAATAACAGGTACTTTCCACTTTGATGAAAAACCTGAGCATTTTGAAGTCTATGCACAAAGATTTCAGCAAACCTGGCTGCCAGTGACAGGAGAAGGGCAACAAATAAAAAAAAGAAATCACCAATAAACTTCAAGTTCAAAAGACACGTTTGGCATCACAGAAAAGACCCTTTTCAAAAGCCAAGGGACAGGAGGGATCGGTCAAAGGGCTTAAAAATGTTTCATTCCAGACAGACTCCTGAGATACAGACCCTTCAATAAGGAAACTAAAAAGAAGAAGAAAATACCCGGGTTTTCCTGGCATGTACCAGCAATGCCCAAAGCACTGCTCTCACCCCACAAGAGTGAGGGGGACAGAAGTCTCAAAATGCTGCCATGGCCCTACCGATATCAGTGTGGGGTTTTCTACTGGGGAAAAAAAAAAAAAAAAAACATCAAGTGCATTCCTAGCAAAATCCTGGTTTGAATCACTTCAATAGCCTTCAACTTAAGTGGGGAAAAAAAAAAAAGTTGGAGGAAATCCTGAAGTCATGATTATATCACCTTCCACCATGCAATTTATTTTCCTCCCTCAGCTTGGAGCGAATTTGTATCCTCAAGCTTAAGATAATTGCATTTGTACAACTCCAACCGAAACACAAAACCCCAGGCTCAGCTACCAAAACCAGCTTGGACCAAATCAAAGGTTTGAGCTGGCACAGCCTGTTCACTTTTAACTCGCTGGAATTAGGAATTATGATTTACCATTCACATCCAGGCCAAGAACGGTACTGATATTATTATTATTATTACTGTATCTAAATCTTGAATGTTTTCCATGGTGGCAAAGATATCTCCCACTCAGTTTTACTGCTTAGTTTCTGCATTTTTCAGCTCTGTGATATATAGGGTGACTGAGTCCAGGGCGTATAACCAGACTTCTGAAGCTGTCATGTCATCAGAACTCAAGAAATAACTCCATGCTGGGGACAGCTTGAAAAATCAGGCCTCCCCCCAGCTTCCCATTTCTCTGGTCCTGGGGTCTTATTACAGAGCTGTTAAGTTTTAAATTGGGTATTTCATATAGAAGTCCCAGAGTTGGAAAATTAATGGAGAATCTGGACTTTCATTCCCTAAGAATCAAGTTTCTAACCTTTATGGCCACAGAGGAATTTTTCAAAAGCCAAAACTGAAGGCTGCAAATTCAGAGGAAACAAATAAATAAAAAAGTTACAATAGTGAAAAAACTAATCCAATGGGAAACTCCACAAATAAAATGCCAGTAGTTGTTTTAGTCAGCATTGTTGAAGGGTTTAGTATGGGTGTGTTGCTGAGAGATCACACGAGGACACTTGGGATGAGCACTGGGGTTTAATAACTCGGCCACACAGCAGGAGGGCACAGGCAGAGCAGCCTAATGCAGGGTGGCATTGGACAAGTTGAAAATGGGTCTGTGGACAAAGCTTCCTGATGGTGTTCTTCCATCTCATGCCATGGTGGAAATGTATAAACTAATTCTGCCTTCCTACTCCTCTCCTCCATCCCCCTATTAATCTCGTTCAGGTTTTTTAGTGAAACCAGAGCAAGGCGAAGAAGTTTGCTTTGCCCAGTTGCAAAAGCCTACGTTTTTGAGGTCCTTTCAGTCTTTCATTGGGTTCATCTTTCTGCTCTATATATCTTCAGCTGCCCAGAGACCGCTGCTCCAGCAATTTATTTTCTGCTTCAGAAAAGGAAGCCTCTGCTTCCCTCCACCTCTTGGCATTCCTGGAGCTGCTCAAGTCCCTCAATGGGCAGATCTGTCACTTCTTCTAGGACAAGCCAAACTTCTGGATGAAGACAACAAGGGTACAGTTATACCCACAGAAATCCATATTGTCAGCAAGACACAGCACAAAGATCAGATCCTGGGAGATGGTAAACAACCTCAGCAGCAACCACACACAAGCTAAAGCTCAAAGGTGATCCAGGAGCATTGGGTACCTCCAGGCAGCCACCAACACCAGCCTCTAATGGTGCCCTGGGCCACAACAAAGCTGTTTCAGAAGCTAAAGCTCCCAGGAAAAAAAAAAAAAACAAACCACCACAATCCAAGACACAGAAAGGAGCAGATCAACTTCTAACACACATAAATATATATAAAGAACAAAAAATCAAAGCGAGCCGTTTGCACACAAGCATTGCATTTGCAATTCTGATTCTCTAATAGGAAATGGCTCCCAACTGGGGGAGGGGTAGACAGGAAATATTACAGCAATGTTATTTTGTTACACTAATTACCAATAATGGCACATACTAGGCTCCAACCACAGTCAATTCATTTTGAAAGCTATATAATAATGTTTAGGATAAGGAATTAATTTTTATAGCCACTGAAGCAGATTTACTTGTACTGTAATGCAGATTTATTACAAATTAAATTTCCTAACTCCAGGGGTTGACTTGGAGAGGCTTGGCAGGACTCAAGGAGAGACACCCCCTGTTGTAAGGGGAGGATTCCAGCACCATCAAGGCTCATATCTTCAGGTCAAAGGGTGCCCAGACCACACATACACGTTTGGATACATCCAGCTTCATGGGCAAATTCAGTCCCACCATGTGAACATGATCAGGACCCATGGATGGATGACTTTCATCAAGTCAACTGATCGTGAAAGGTTGGGGAGGGGTGGTATTTAATCATATAGTTTTAAAAGGTAAAATTTCAGTACTACATTTTTTTTTCCAGATGTGAAGAGAACCCAATAAACGATTCATAAAGTATAAACTTTAAAGTATAGTCAAGAAGATGCACTCATTAATTTACAGAAACATCCTGGTGTCAATCATCAAATATGAAACGATTCAGATTGTCTCTTCCACTTCCATGCAGGCACAGTGCTGCCAGGTCAGGACTGACTTACAGAGTCAAAAACAGTACTGGGCCTGAACAGGAGACCTGAACTGGGAAAGTCCATCCTCTGCAGGACTTCAGGCACAGTCCAGAACAGGGACAGAACTTCATTTCTAATTAGGACCATTACTCAAGCTTGAGTCCAAAGGAATTGCTGTTTATTAAATGATTGGGTTAATTTCAGTTTCTCATCCTCTCTGGCTCAACAGCATCCATAACTAGAGCCATCACTACCTGGATAGGAAAACCGAGACCTTTTCCTGCAGGTACACCAGCCAGGCTGAGCTTGAAATTTTCCCTCAAAACCTCAGGCTCCAGAGGTCTGGTTTGTGCAAGTTGGTGGATGAGGACAGAAAGAGGGGACAGCTGAGATCAGCCTCCTCCAGAGGTAGGGGACACTTTCCACATCCAAAAAAGGAACAGCTACTGTGTACTCAAGTGCTGTGGGACACTCACAGCAATCACAGGGTGGGTACAGAGATGGTAAAAACAGAGGCTTGGCTTTGGGGATCCATCTCTTACAGCTGCACAGGGAATTTTTTGGTCTCCCAAGCTTCAGCAGAAGGTTCTGGAGCTGACACAGGGAGCCATGGCTGGGGCAGAGCTGGTATATGCAGCCAGATAAGGAGCTTACATGCATTAATATGCACCATACCAAGGGACTTTGATAAGATCCTGGGATGGAACCTTCAATCCTAATGAAACCCAATGGGAAACTTGTCTGATATCTAGCCAGCCCTGAGAAATAATTCAGGCAAATGTATGTGGGATAAGCACCCAACAGGATGCTTTTCAGAGTGACAGACAAAACTAGGCTGTGTGCAGCTCCTCCTAAGCTGCAGCTTGGAAAAGGGGCCCCAGCCTCCCAGTCCAACACCTGGCATTGTTATTCCCTTTAAAAAAAAAACCCCACTTATTAATCCTAAGTTTTACAATAGCTTCAATGACAACTGGCAGACCAGCACAGCAGCCAAGGCAGGCAGGAAGGGCTTGCAGTTGGTTTTAAACATCATCTCTGCATCATCTGATCTATGTAGGCACCAAACAAAAAAAACCTACTCAAATTCCTTAAGATAAAGGGCAACCGAGCTGGAGTTGCTCCAAATCCTCTCCTGACTTGAAGCAGCTCCTGGCCACGTCTCCGTGGGTCTCGCGCAGACGCACACACACAACACCGCAAAGAGAATTTGGCTGATACTGTTTTCATGTTGTTTTTTAATGACACTTCTAGAGATCCTACCGCATTAAGTTTCATCCTGGGAGGGAGATGTGGAGGGAGGAGAGTCATTAGCTTATCCCTAATGCCTGGTGAGGAGGAGGAGGAGGGAGGAGGGGTTTCCCATGCTAATTCTGCGCAGGCTGATCTCCCACCGATGCTTTCCTGTGTTCCAGGATAAATGAGACTTTCCTCATTCTTTCCCCACTGCAAATAAAAAGACAGGGAGCCTGCACCATGCAGCTTGCACTGCCCTATTCATCACAGCGTCCCAACTGTAGGTAGCAGTGATTACAGCTAATTATTGGCAATTACCACCGCTGAGCTGGTAGGTGTGTTTCCCCAATAACTTTCAGCAGCTCCAAAGCTGTTTGAGGGCTTCTCCATGCAGGAAGGCTGAAGGAAATCACTCCCCTTTTGCCCAGCAGTCAGATCCTCCTCCCAAAAGCTGGAACCATCAGGGATCACAGTACGATCACTAAAAATAACCAGGAAAAATATCCCCAACCCTGTGAGCCCGTAGCATCGGCGACGCGCTGGGTCTGCCCTCTCAGCATGGCTGGTTGACGGGGAACATCTCTGCTTGGAACTACTCTTCTTTCTCCCTTTCAGTCCTCAAAAAGCTGATCCTGTGATCGAGCCCAGGTCCCCCCGCCCCTCCTCCAAACACAAGAATTCAATTCATACAAAAAAAAAAAACCCAAAACACCACCCCAACCCCACATAACAGAAAAGCGCATGTACAGTCGGCGCTTTTCCCGCATATAAAGTAACACGGCAGCGGGCTGAGGGATGGACCCTTTGAGAAATTCGTATGCCAGCCTTCCCACTATAGTAATTTCATTCTGTCTTTGTAATTGTCTGATATTACATTGTTCCCTGCCGGAAGATTAATTAGCTAGTCTTACCCTCCAACATACCATCCCTCTGCAACCCTCAAGGAAGCTGGAGTGGTGCCAAGTCGCTGGGATTTGCTATTCTGGCTGGCAGCTGCTACTGTCGCTGCAAAAAAAAAAAAAAAACACCTCCTTTTGTCCCCGAACAGCAGTTGCTGTGCCAACTGACCCCCGCATCCCCCGGCCCTCCCGAAACCTCCACCAAGGAGGTGGCCAAGTTTCAATGCAGTGGGCTGGGCAGGAGAGGGGAAAATGGGTGTGTGTGTCGTGGGGGGGGGGGAGCGAAGAAAAATGGAAATAATAAAAAAAAAAAAAAGAAAAATCAAGAAAGAAAACCCTATACACCCAACCCAGACCGCCCCCCACACCCCAACCCTCCCGCCTGGCATAATTACTCACGCTCGTTAAGCATGGCTGCATTGCGTATGCAAGTCACGCGGGACAGGCGCGCGTCGGGCTGCCGGAGCGCCGATGCCACGGTCCCGTCTAGCAGCGGGAAGGGCGCGGGCGAGACGGCATCCCGCACCCCGGGCCACGGCCGCCTTCACGCCCCGGCCCGCCGGCAGGAGAGAGCATCGCCAGCCATGTCGGCTGGAGGGGGGGGACCACCACCCCGACCAGGGCTGTGTGCCGCAGCCGCTCTTGGCAAGGAGCCCGGCGCCGCGGTGGATCTGCTGCTTTTGTTCCCCCTCCATCTTCCCTTCCTTCCTCTCCTCACACACACACACACAGCACTCGGGGTGTCTCCATCTTATCTTAAAGATGGTGCCCAGGGAGATGGGGTCTGCACGGTTACGAGCACATGTACCCATCGTCGTGATCCCACTGAGAAATGGGTTGTGGGGGCACATGGGGTTTCCTTCTCGTTGGGGTTTTTTTGAAGAGGGGAGAAGAGTTCAAAGATGGAGAGATAACCTTAAAAAAAACAAAGGCAGCCATCTAAACACCAATACATGCCACGGAACGATGCTGACAAGCACATCAGTTTTCCTTCCAGACAGTCCTCAAGATGTTGTATTCCCCTCCTAAAAGCCCCACAGCAGTTACCATTCACTGTTTAGTCCCAGCAGTGCTGCATGGCCGCCCTGGTTGGCTCTCCAGCCCCTCTCCCCATCTTTGGCACGGGGTAGCACAGAGGATTTCAGAAGAGGAGGTGCCACAAATGCCAACAGGTTGGGTTTAAAGTAAAAAAAACTA
The DNA here is from genome assembly GCA_026546715.1 of Gallinago undulata. Lineage (NCBI taxonomy): Eukaryota > Metazoa > Chordata > Aves > Charadriiformes > Scolopacidae > Gallinago > Gallinago undulata. Next base: position 28,321,670 of record JAOTQQ010000003.1, on the reverse strand, counting down.
AAAGAAAAGGAGACGATTATAACATTGATAACCACAGCTACGAGTGGAGAGGGATGTTCTGGACCCTTTACAGCCTGACAGGGTTTAGCACCGGTATTCCAGCCTGCCCGTCCCTGGCACTGAGACCCCAAGACTGACTGAAGCCAGTTGCTCTGCCTCCTTTCCCTCACCAAGCTCAAATAAAGGTCAATTTGTGATTACTTTCTTTTAGATTCGAGCAGCTGTTGCAACAGATCATGGTTCCTTACACGCACACACAACCCAGCTGCACAGGGACAAGCACGGGGACATGGGGCTGCTTTTACCGGGCACGAGAAGCCAGTTTGAAATCACTTGATACGGGGCTGCAGGAAACGATCCCATATTGTCACAGGGGCTAATTAAGCTCCTCCACTAAGACAGCAGATCTAGATTGTCTCAGCACCCGCCTTTGCCAGCAGCCCCCCCTCTTCGGGTGCTACGGAAACGGGAATTAAGCGATGATGAATGCAGTATTAATTAATTAAGAGAAGACGCCCATGAAGGGGGTGGAAGGCAGGGGGTCTTTGCGTTGTGGAAATTACCCAAGGAGTGGACGCTGGAAAATTGTTTCTTATTGTTTTTGCTCACCAGAAGGCACCGGGAGGGACCTGCGTGCCCAGGCAGCAAGACTGGCCCACTGGCACCCGGTGCGGCAGCAGCCCCGCTGATGGAGCCACCCGTCCTTCATCACCGAGACGCACGGGGGAAGAGGATGTCTCAAAAAAAACAACGCAGGCGCAGAAGAGGCACCCGTGGCTCCGCACCGCCATCTTCTCCCATTGCGGAGGCCGAATACAAAATCAATTTTGCACACTCCGAAATGGCCGTTCAGCAAGGTTTGGTTTTTTTTTTTTTTGCTCTGGAGAGGTTAATGGGGAAGCTCAAAGCAGCTGGCGCCAGGGGGAAGCTACTTTTTGGTTTGCATATCGAGATTGTTTACACACATGATTAGCTAATATATTAAGCTTCTTAAACAAGAAAAGATGGCAAAGCACATTGTTTAGCTTTGATTTGCATTCCCCACCCACAGTCTTCACCACATACCACCCAGAGAAGAGGAAGGACTTGGCCGTTATTACAGACAGCTGTGTCTTGAAGGAAACAAATGGTTAAAAACCCATAAATGACTGCGGTACCCAGTGCTACTTGGCACATCCAGCTTCCCCATGGGGCTGGCATGCTAGATAAAAGCTGCAGTTTCCATCATTCAAATGCCTGCTGTACCTCAGCCTCCTCCAAGATGAATTTTGGGTGGGTTCTTAGCAGCCCAGGCTGGCCAGATCCTGACCAGGGGACCTCTATTTCACCAAGCTTTGCTTGACCAGTGGCAATAGGGAGCAAGTGAGCTGTGGGCTGCAGAGCCCACATGCAATGGTAACTGTTTTCTTCCTCCTCCCATCACACACACACTCCTGGGGTCACAACCCAGAGGTATGGCTCTGCTTCAAGCCATTCCATAAATTCATCCCTGATTTTGATCCTTGGTCTCTAAGCATCCCTGACTCCTAGGTTACACCACTCCAACATATAATCCAGCCAAACAAGCTTCTCTCAGAGCTTCTCCTTCACATAAGCCTCCTACTGAAGGAGCTCAGTGGGGTCATGGGGTGGGAAGTGTTTTACAGGACCCCCTTCAAACAGTAGGCTGCAGACTCAGGACCTCGCCCCCTTTGTCCAAGCCAGAGCCTACATTGCAGACTTGAGTCCTCTTGGACCAACTTTTTGTGATCCTCCAAAGAGACGACTGCCCTGTACATTTCTAAATATGCTGGCAAAGTTCTTTCAATTCACTGCCCTTCTCATCTGCCATCATTTTTAAAACCACACTTCTTTACTCCTTCCTCCCTGCTGCAGGGATAATCCCTCCATAGCCAGGCATCAGAGCAGCTGCTGCACCAGCAACCAACCAGGCTGTTACTCTTCCCCTCTACTTCCTCTCTAACTCTCACCCAGGGTGTGTTATTTATATAACATCTTTTAACATTGACCTTTTCAACACACTTTTTTTTTCTTTAATTACATGCATTTAAAATAAAAATGCCAACCTATGTGAGTGACTGTCCTCATTACAGTTCCAGTCCTCCAACTAATTAATATCTGTTAGCTTTGGCTTATACACCATGATGCCTAAATCCAAAATACACAAGACTGCCAAGTTACTTTGCAAACAGAAACGTTTGCCTTGAAGAAAGAACCATGTTATCTAACTTGCTTCTATGCAATCTTATCATAACCCTTACTTTCAAGGTCTTAGACTTCGCAGAAGGAAAGCTCACCCAGCTCAAAAGAGACTGCTAGGAAATCAAAGAGAAGAGAAATAGAGAGATCTCCAAAACAAAGAGAAACACCACCAGGTGCAAGCTGCTTTCCCCCCATTTTCTTACTCTCACCCAGGTCACATGGGGAAGATTGAGGCAGTTTAAGAAAAAGCCTCCCAGCAGGTCCCAAGCAAGTTGTCTCAGAGCACACACACACTTCTCCAGCCCAGAGAGAAGGAAAGCAAGCCAACTACATTTCCCAATCACACTAGTTAACACCTTCCATTATGATGTTACCTTACTGTAGCGCACATCAGATAAGCCTGTACAGGAAAAAATAAAGCCAGAAGCCTCAGGAGTGATTGTTTAGCAAGGTGACAAATAAAGGAGACATACCAGAGTGTACAAAAGAACTGGAAGAGTAGGAATATGGGTACAGTTCTCCTGAAAACGCCCTCAATAGTGCCCGAGTGTCAGTGCATTCAGCATGTCTGAAAGTAGCAGGTTTAGAACTGATTAAAAACCGAAAAGCCTTATGTAAACTTAATGCATAATTAACCTGAGAAATTCACTCACAGAAGACATTATTGAGGTCATGAGAGCATTAGAGCCACAAAAACAACTCCATTGGTACATGAAGGATGAGAACATCCACTGTTAAATTATTTGAAAACTCATCTAATACAAAGGATAAAACTTGCTGTATCCTAACTGGGACAAACCTCCCTCCAGACAGCAGATCATAGGTGGTTTCTTACATTTTACTCCAAAGCAGTCAATGCCAATTGCCAGAAAGGAGAGCCTGGGCTGGACAAGCCCCTCTTTTAGGCTTTCTGTCCAGATTAGGTCTCTAGTAGTTATTATAGGAGGGATTTTGCTGCTCTGCTGTAGGCATCCGACTGGGACACTGAGGTCTGCAGGAGTTATCCTCAGCTGTCTTTGCACTTAATTGAGAAACACAGGCCTCACAGAGTGATTAATCTCACTCCAAGGGCAGTGAGGTGAATTACCCTCCTGAGGTTCCAGTCTCAGGGTGATCCAGCACCAGGAGTTGCCCCAGGCAGCCTATACAGGTGGAAGGTGCATCGGCGTACCCCAGCCTAGGGACCAACCAAGCCTTGCTTACCAGACACCCCCTACACCAGTGGGCTGTGGGGATTTGGGTATTTTTAGGCCTTTACAAATCAGGGAAAGGATATGTAGAAGTCTCCCCCCTTGCCCTTGTCCACCAGCTTGTCCCACCTCCCTCCATTTCATTTGCCCCTTCCCTAATCACCAGCAGGGTCTCACCATGCAGAGGCAGCTTTCAGACCCACCCAGCTCTCCTGACTGGTGTTTGGGATTCCAAGGTATCAAAGTCCTACCTGATGCCAATTAAAATAAAATTAAAAAAAAAAAAAAAAAGCAAGCCTCACTTTTGCCAAAGTCTGTAAGCGAAATACACGCAGGCCTTGCCCTCCTCTCCTTTTCTGGCTTGCTTACAACCCTAGCAGCTGTTTCGCATTTCCTACTTTAAATAAAAAAAAAAAAAAACCTGTTAAATCCAGGCCTCTTTTGCCAAAATCCAGAAAGATGCAGACTTCATTAAAAGTTTCAGAGAGACCAGGAGCTGCCTTTCCCCGGGCTGCCCCTCCCTCAGTGAAGCCATGGCTTCGGTACCCGAGGCTCCCTCTGGAGAAGGCCAAGGAGAGGCCGAGCATGGCTCTGCACATCCAGGTTGCTCTGTGCCCAAACCTCCCACACACACAACACCTTCCTGGGGTCCCTGCAGCACCCCAGAGGGGTTTGCTCACCCAGGACCACCCCTCATGCCCCTGCCTGTCCCTGGGCAACAGCCTCAATGCTTCCAGCATGCATAAACCAGGGGCACCGCCAGCAGCGCCGAAGGTTCTCCATGGGGCAGCTCCAGGCTGTGTCCTCCTGTTCCAAGCAATCCAAAAAGCTAAAACAGGATTTCCAAATAGCTGATTTTACAGCTAGTTTCATAATGTTCTGTTACAATGAGCTTGGGCTCCTTGTATTCACAGAAAGCAAGTATTTCAGGGCCCCAGACATCACCTGAAGCGGCTCTCTGCCTTGTGCAGGGCTAGAAAGGCTGACTTGGGAAGGAGGGAGAAAAGAAAAAAACCATGTCACAAGACTCCTGATAAATAAAGCAGCATCAATGACCACACAGAGTGTGTTCAGGGCCAAGTGAAGTCAAAAGCCTGATCCAAGCTCAGCTTCACATTGGGGTCATCCCACTGCATGGCACAGACCTGTCTGCTGCAACAGACAAGGCAAGTAGACTTGTCTGAGACTCCCTTATTTTCCTCAAAAGCCTCAAGGACTGGATTATTCCAGCTATGCAGTGCATTTAAACCCCATGAGTAAGGCAAGTGTGCAGACAAAGTGGCAGACCATGGCATGGGGAGGTTGCAGCCCAGCAGCCATGGGACCCAGCATAAGGGGGGACTTGGACAGTTGAAAGCCCAGGGAGCCCCTGGCTCACAGGCCCTCAGTGATTACAGCAGCCAGGGTATGTCTTTAGAAGCCTCCAGGAAAGCTGGATTCCCATCTGTTGCCATTAACAGTTGGAGTCCGCACTTTCACTGCAGGAAATTAAAGCCTGGAGTAACCTGGTCCTTCAAACTAGCAAGCATGCTGAGTCCTGCAAAAGCATTTCAGCATTGTTTCCTTCATCTTCTCTTACATGGCACCTCCTGTTACATTTAAAGAGTGTTTGTGGGGCAGCTGTCATCCAAATATCCATTGCAAGTTCCACAGAAGAGCCTTGACAAGCACAGCATCCAAAGTCCCTCAATATTATTGAAAAGGAAAACGAAGTGCTGGTGGCAGCCCAGAGCCTCCCTGAGATGCAATTCCCTCACCTATCAAATAACAAGAAAAACAACCACCCTTCCTCAGCTCACAGAGGTGTTATAACTCATACCTGACATTTGCAACATTCATTGGCAACCCCTGGTAAAACCATTACCACTGGAGGGGATGTGAGGCCACACTCTGCCACCTCGCTCTGTCTACACGCAATGAGTTACTGCCACCAGCTTGCTCAATATGCAAGACAGAAAATAAAATTTAACTTTCATCTGCTTTGTGTTGCTTTGAAATGACATTTTACATGCTGGTTGGACAGGGGATGCTACACTGTCATCTGGTCACCATGAAGATCCAATTCCTTCAAGGGACATTTCTTCCCTTTTAAGAAAAAAAAGAAGTGTAACATTGCAAAGACACTTGGAAACATTTTTCCTCATTCACATGGAGAAAAACTTGCAATCTCAGGATTATTGAATGGCACAGAAGTGTCATTCATCTTTAGAACTTGGAAACAGACAAGGAAAAAGAGAAAGTTGTATTTCACTTTTCAAGCATGGCTCAAGCTGGGTTCATACAGAAGGACTGATTCCTCAGGCCCCAGGGCATTTCAGGTCTTTCACAGCCTCTGCCCACAGGTAAACCTGAGCCTTAGTAACTTGCCATGAGACACTGTGTACCCAGTCCCTGCCAGGCCCTCCCCAGCTGGCTCCAGGCTGGTTTCAGCATGTTGAACCCTCGTAGCTGGAAAACTCTTTGGATTTATGGTCATTTATGTGGTTTCACCTCTGCTAGAGTATTCCTTTGCTAGGGATCCAAAGGATGTCTACACCTTCCTCTCACAGGCTTTTTGATCCACCTGCACAACACCCCTGGCACAACTGCTGATGCCCCTAAGTACCTCACTGGGAAAAGCCCATCCCTCTTCAGGGCTTGGGTCCTACAAACATCCTGGATGTCCAGCTCACCTCCACAGGGATGCACAATTGCCAAAGCAAACTGACATCCCAACTTTGGAGAGTTTCCAGAAATCAATGGCTCCTGACTTGAGCAAACTCAAGGAGCACAGAAACCTCACCCAAATAACAAACGCCCACTTTCCTGGCTCGGTGTCAGGCTGCTCCCCAGGTTTAGACCACCTCTCTTTCAACATCCCTACCCTTCTCCCCTCCTTTCTTTTGAGCATACGGAGTTTGCCTCTCCTTTGCAGATAATTTCCCTTGGACCTGTTGATTCCTCACCCACCAAACCTAAATTTATCTTATGCAGGTTGCAGACATGACTTAGTGCCAGCGACTGTCCGTGTTGGTGACAAATCGTTTGTTCTGTAACCCTGTGCTGCCAGCCCTACACTGAATTTCCTTCCAGTGTCCATTCAGCAGAGAAGAAAAAACTCAATGTCCCACATTCAGAACAGGGTTTGGTGGGTAACCCATGCACGGGAGAAGTCCTGCAGGATGACAGGGAATTGATAGCAGCAGCTGGACTCTGGGCTTGGCACTACCCATGAGACAAAGATGGTTTGTATTCACCAGTGCCTGGAGAAGGCCACCCTCATTTACATCTCTAAACACGGCACTTATTCTCCTGAACATCATACAGCCTTTACAAATTAAGGGTCAAGTTATTCCAGCTCAGGACCATACTGCTGCTACTCTTTCAGAGACATTTTGCACCCAGATCTTTGGCAAAAAACACTGCTGGGTGTATCTTCTCTGCGCCATACCTGTTTAGCTGGCCACAGAGCAGAACATCCAACTGGAATGGGATTGGAACCGGAGGGAGAACTTGGGCCAGGATCCCTCCTCCATGTAAAAACAGAGCTCTGCTAAAGCAGCCCCCATCAAACGAGAACCTGCCAATACACTGGGTCCTTGTTCCTTCATCAGAAGGTCTTAAATACGTTGAGATCAAGGGCCCTTTCATTGCTCGTTCCTGAAAGCCAGGAGGAAGCTGCAGATATACTACGAGCACTTAGGAGGAAAAACATTACAGCATCTAAAGGCACTTTAAATGATTTAGATACAAACTTGCCTGTAATAAGACATCTATTTTGGTTAATCTCATAGTTGCAAATCTTGAAACTCTTGAACCTGCCTCAGGCTACTGTCAGCAGCACTTCATTTAACACTGCTTATTGGGAATAACTGCTATTTCCCACTGCAACCTCCAAACCTCTTAAAGTCTCTCTTATTGCTTTGCCCAAATATACTTGCCTTGAGGATACCGAAGGTTTTTTCTCACTAAGAACTGTTAAGATGATTTGAACAAGCTGAATCGGAAGAGACTGTTTCCCAGGTGAAGTGGCCAAGGCTCAAAATACCTTCCCTGAGATATTTAGGGAGTGACTCCTTTTTTTGAGTGTTTGCTTGGGTTAGGAAATCGATCGGCTGCACTTTGATCACTCCTCACAAGCAAAGCAGTCGAAGGGATGGGTGTGTGTTCATCCTCCCAGAGAGTTGCCTGGGGTCAACCATCTGGGGGAAGAGACCATCTCCCCTGCCTGCACTGGGAACGCTGGGACCATCAACGCTCTGCCATGGACATGTTCAAAGCTCTCTGCAGAGACTGGTGGGGGATTTAGCACCACTAACACAGCAACTTGTGTTTTAAGCTCAACAACATTTTTATTTTAAGAGGCTGTGGAGCGCCCAGGCACTGCTCTAGCCCGTCAGCCCTACTGCTCACTCACCCCAGCTTGGCTTCACTTAGCAGGCTGGATTAAATGCAGCGTTCACATTGTTGGTGGCTGGACATACCTAGGAATGACTATACTGATGGGCTGTCACAGCTCCCACCCCAGTAACTGATGGGAAATGCCATAACCCTGAAGCAGGGGTGATGACCCACCCTGTCCTGCTGGCACAGGGAGTTAAGCAAGTGCACAGGTTGTCCCAAGCAGTGATCACACCTGCCCCAGGTAAGACCAGAGATACAAGAGCCCTCCAAGCAGCTCTTTTCAATACGGTATCTTTAACTATAATGGAGGATTTTCCAGCCCAGTCCCATGTCTGAGACAACCAGTCATCTCTGCAGGTTGGCAGACACCAACAATGGTGCAACTTCATTTACCATCTTCTCTCTGCTCAGTGGGAAAAGGTCCAGCCACTAAGTAGCTTTGACCAATGTGGTGCAGGACACAGAGAAATGAGGGCCCACAACCCCAAAGAGCAGGGAAGGGGCTCACACCATGTTCAGACCTGACTTGGGATCAGCCTCCGTTCCCATCAACATGCCTGAGAAAGCATGCCAGCATGAAGGGATCACAACTTCCAGGGGCTTAGAAGCACATCCTCCCATCCCTCTACACCAGGTGTTACACAGCAGTTTTGATGTAAAAAGAAAAAAACAAAAATAAATCAGTGTGAAATATGTATACATAAGCTGTGTTTAAATAAAAGTATAACCGAGTAGGCTCTGGCTGCTGAAAGGACCCTGTCTACCATGAACATGCACCCTGGTGTAGTAGGGGTGAATAGCACCAATTAATCTAGTCTCTGCCAAGCTATAACCAGCACAGCAAGAATCAGCATACTGCCTGCAAAGCTGAATTCATATTGGGCTTGGAGCACCCAGTTTTAGCACAGCACAGTTCCTGGAAAGCCACAGAGTCAGTGCTCAAAGACCCTTCTTCTGTCTCTGTCCTCCATCATCTTCTTCTTTAGAGCTAACCCTTAGCCTGAGCTCAGATTGCAGATAAGAAATATTCCACTCTAGATTTAAAACAAGTACCCCTTGCCCCCTATCCCCCCCCAAATATCCCACTTTTCACATCAAAACCAAATACTCAAACCCCACTTCACTCCTATAAAGCGCATGCAGCGAGGTGCCTGCTCAGCCCTGGGCTTTTGGAGAACACTAGCCCACAGTGCAGAAAATTACATTTATATTTAAAGCAGAATGAAAAAACTTCTCTGAACCTACTTCTTCACACTTGGCAGCTCCAGTTCTCACAGAGGTTGCCAGCAGGACAGAGCCACCTCAGGAGCTCTGGGTCAGACCAACCCCACACGTCCCAGCTCAGAGCGGTGCTTCCCACCCAGCACGTTCTCAGCCCCATCACTCTTAATAGCAAACAGCTGCTGCTTTTAAGTCCTCCGGGGAGTTTAGGAGTGGAGCACCTGCACCAGCAGCTGATAGCACTTACTGCTCTTCAATTAAGCTAATTTTGCACCAGGAGGGTAGACAACTGTGCAACTGCTTACCAGCCCACCTCCAGTTCCTCAGTCCTTGCACCATGGCAGTGAGATGCAGGCAGGTACTGGCTCTTGCTGTGACACCCAAAGGTGCCCCAGTGTTGGCACCAGGAGCTTGGAAGCATTCCAGTGGCACCTCAAGTGCAGGATACTCGCAGGAGGAGTCCCTGGGCACCTTCACCATAGCACAACCATTTTTTGTGTGCTCTGTCTCGCCAGAAACCTCGCACAGCCCAGAGTGCTTAAGGCAATGCAGCAGCACTTGCTTCGTTGTCCTACAAAACCCTATGTTGCATGTACTCCAAAGCTGACGTTCATGGTCTAGCATGCTGGCCTCACTGACAATAGCAAAAAAAAAAAAAAGCTTGTTTAAATCTGCCTTTTCTTCTAGCAAGAAGCACTAAGAGTGTGGTGTGCTCTGCTATAAATAACGAAGATGCCAGATTGAGGGAGGGTTAGGTGGCAAGACCAAACCAGTGGGAAGCGTCCCAGCTACGGCTGAAAGCACGACCTCCAACCTGCCCTCCCCTCCTCCACGCCAGACTGCAGAAGTACTCAGAAAAGGAAACATCAAGCATCTACTCCACCTCTTTTCCTTCACAGGGCTGAAAATGGGTTTGGTACCTCCTTCTGCGTGCACAGGTGTGAACAAGCCAGTGCAGCCAGACCCAGGGGAAGGAGCAGTGAGGGACACAAAGGGGACCAGCGGGAGAGGGGGTTCTTTTGGTGCATAGAAGGCACTTCCAAGATGCCCCTCCCAGTCTCACCTTCACCCATTGATGGGTCCCTGGGAGGCAGCTATGCTCAACATCCATAAATCTTTATAGCTGGACAGATGGTCATTAGAGATACTCCTTCAACCCCCTTCCAAATGCTTTGTCTCTTCATCCATCAGTCAGCTCTCTCCTGCGCTAGATAAGCTCCCTTCCATTTTGGAGAGTTTCAGAAGTCATTTGCAGACATTTCAGCTTTCTCAATAATTTTGTCCCTTATTAAATATTGCTAATGATAGGGTTTTAGACTCTCAGCCATACATCCACTTTCTGTTCTAGTATAAATTTTAATCTATCTCTCCCCTCTTCCTTCTATTCAAGTCTTTAAAACAATAAATTACCGGAATAAAAAGGAAAGCACCAAATAATTGAAAGGAGCAGCTAAAAACAGAAGGGAAGGAGAGCCGAAAAAAGTTACGATGATTGAAAAGTTCAATAAAATTGGAGGAAAGAAGGAAAAATTCCAATTTTTAATGAAATGGATGATGAGAAAGGCTTTTTTCGGCTAAGTATTTTTTATATGAAAAAACGTCAACAGGCTGTAATCATGATGCAGGCCCATAGCACCGTCCTGTGCTGTTTCTCATTTGTGCGGCTAAATGGGGCCCGCAGCTCTGCCTGGCCAAATGCTTTGCAAGAAAATCCCATTCAGAATTCCCCCAGTGGGCTGGGGCTGTGCTACCACACCACGCTGAGTGTCCACACGGGTTCTCACCAGCACCTGGCAGCAGAT
>JAOTQQ010000003.1:28294305-28308558 GCA_026546715.1 Gallinago undulata | reverse complement strand
ATTTAACGCCATTCTTCCTTTACACAAGACCACACGCTTGAACTTGCCTTGCGTTTTACACACACACACACACACACACACACGTCTACAACAAATTCTGCTGCTGGAAACTCCGCCAACTAAGGGGCTCTGACTCTGGTGCACCGGTTCGTTAGTGCAGGGGGGGACTGTAATGACTGAGGTGTCATGTCGTGCTGCTGTTTGTAAAGGTTTGGTCAGGACGCCCATCACCGCCAGCCCCCGGGCAGAGCTGGGCACGCGGTGCTCTCCCTGCAGGGCTATTTCTGATGGGAATAGTTCAGGGGGAGGGAAACCTGCAGAAAAGATGGTTTCAGTACTAATAAGAAGAGGGACTTTGGTACATTACTGCATGCTATGAGGTATGTGTTTAAGCTTCAGTAAACTTTTGGAGTCCCTGGGAAGCTGGTAATGTGCCTTTGAAGGAAGCATGACTTATGAAATTGCAGTTTTTAGCTTAGCTGGGTAATGTTAATGAGAAAATATCGTGGGCTGCGGGGTGGAAGTCTCCTGAATCCCATAAGTTAGGAATAAATTATTCTGTTTTCCTAAATGAAGCAATGCAGCGCGATGCTGCTCCTAAATCAGGCTGATGGTGAGAATTATTTATTAATTTGCATAGGATCAGACACAAGCTCAGCCAGATAAACACAAGCCAAACTGTAGCAAAGACTGGCAAACTTCAACTTGCTCTGGGCATGGAAGGAAAGTTGGTGCTGTGGTTTTGAGAAGGAGCTGGTGGGCTGGGGCCAGCACCCTGACTGACCGAGGTGGCACGAGGAGGTGGCACAGGGGTGGAAATGGAGGGACAAATCCTCCTTTCGGCTGGAGCCACCGTGAAGATGATCAAAAAAAACCCCAGGCTTTCAACCGCAGTGCAGCAGCTTCTCAGTAATTAAAGCTTGAGATCACCAGCTCTGACGATTCCTGCTGCAGCCCAACTTCCACATCAAAAGGCGATGTTTCCCGTGAGGACAGGTCCCACGTCACCCAATTCAGGTTTTGATGAGCACTACGGGCCAGTGTGCAAGAGTGATGATCTGGAAAATTCTCTTAACGGCAGCTCACATTGAGCAGGTGATAACACATCCCCCCACCCCGGGTACCCCAGGATTGTGGTGACTCGGCGGTAGCTTTTTGGGTAGCACAGGCTCTTCTGGAGGGACCATCCCATCCAAAGGGACCATCCCTTGAGCAGGGGGTGGCCCTGTGGGGCAGAGCGGGCTCCCAGCTCGCAGGGCTGAGGCTCTGTGGGTACCACGCAGCCACAGCTTCCCCTCCTGCCAGCACCTGGCCTCCTACCCGGGGAGAATTTATCCCCCCCTGAACAGGTCTCCAATGACGTTATTAATCAGGGAGATGGACGAGTACAACACAGTTTATTGTGCGCTGCGGATGAGTGATAAGTCTGGGTGCCGATGCCGGGGAGAGCAATCAGGAGAGGGCGAGCGAAAGGAAGAAGAGGGAAGAGCAGCATTGTGGGTAAATGCATGCGCTTCTGGTGGTGATTACCCTCCAAGTAATTAGTTTTTAAATCAGGCAGACGTTTCAGGAACTACTCACTATGAGCTGCTTTAATTATTTATACTCCCTTTTATTCTTATTATTTATAGTCATCCTCTTTGGAAAGTGATGGTCTCTGGGTTGGAGATGGACTGGTCAGGTGGAACTGGGACCTACCTCCAGCCCAGCCTGGCCAAGCAGCCACCTCCTCCAATGCCACCAAGGCACCCCCAGAGCCCAGCTGTGCTGGGGGGACCCTCCTCTCCCTCCCACAGCCTGGAGAAGGGGAGCGAGCACCCGTCGTCATCGTTGCCGTGGAAAGCTCTGCTCCGATCAGTAATTAAACTCTCACTCATCTTCATTTCCCTCATTTGTTAAAGTGAGGCCACTCAATAAGCCATTAGTGCAAGGCCCTTTCTGTCAGCTACAGCATCATTAGGCAAATTTCCCTTCCAGAGAGCTCGGGCAGAGGAAGCAGCCCCTTGCCTGCCTCCTCCACTGCCCAGACCCTCCCCATCCACCCTTCCTGGGACCCCCTGCCCTTCAGCCGAGGCTCTGGGGAGAGGACGGGGGATTTTGCAGTAGCAAACCCTTCCCCCAGCCGGGATTTTCCCCTAGCACCACACAACCCCCTGCTCCATCCCAGCATCTGGCGTTACTGCTCTCCCTTCGGCAACCCCACCTCTCCGGAGCTTCAGAACATCTGGAAGCCATTCCCTGCACCATTCTCATGAACAGACCTCCGACCCGCCGAGCTCCTTCTCTGGGCTAAACAAAAGCAGCCCTTATTGCTGAGCTGGGGAATTTGGCCTGCCGTCCCCTCACCCTGGCCACAAACCATTTCTCAATCTGTCACCAGGAGAGCCTCTGCCCGGTGAGCCCCATAGCATCTTCTGAGCATCTCCCTCCATGGGCACAGTCAGTGGCACTGAGGAAAGCTGCAAAAACCCCAGATATCAGCACAAAAACCCCCACCATACAGGGAAACGCTACTGCAGATTTGTCCAGAGGCAAAGCCCACAGCCCATGTTTGTAATTATCACAACTACATGTTGGGGTTTTTTTCCCCTCTAAGAGCTTTTGCTCCGAGTCTTGCTCTGGTTACAACAGTGAGAACAACCTTGATCTCGCTGCTTCTCCACCGTAGATTCATTAGGTAGAGAAGAGCTGTGGGGGTGAGGAGTGTCTGAGCTAAAGTACAAAGAAAATGCAGTACAGCACAAAAGGAAAGGGTATTGCAGGGGCTGCACTGTGGCAAAGGTGCCCTATCAACAAACTTCACTGCACACCTCACTGGATGCTCTACAAGATGAGCCGATTCGCTGCTCTGAAACCTCTGGGCCAGCGGAAAAGCAGGAAAATGTAGATAAGCCTGTCCCATATTCTACACACCCACAGGAACCCAACCCAACCCAACTTCTGACCTGTTGGCTTTGTTTTCACACAGTTCCAGAGCCACAGAATCCCAGAGGGGTTGAGGTTAGACAGGACCTCTGGAGGCCATCTGGTCCAACCCTCAAGCAGGACCACCTAGAGCCAGCTACCCAGGACCATGTCCAGACAGCTTTGGAGTTCACCTGGCTTGGGGGGGGAAAAATACACTAGACATAGACAAGATACAGATTAAAACACCAGACTGGATGGTGTCCTGTCAGTGACACCACGGAGAAACGTAGTTTTCAGGAAGGTGAGTCCTCAAAGTGAAGCCAACTTCCAAAAGCATCCCTGCAGTAACAAAAGGTTTTGAAGACCATCTGCCAGTAAAGCCAAAGCCACATTTGTGTGACCTGAAATGTGCTGTCTGGCCTTGAACTGGGTGCAACCCACTTCTTGATAAAAATACCAGTAACTGCAGTGGAAACAGTTCACCACGAAAGAAGATGGAGGGGACCCACCTGCATCCCTGGAGATTTGCAAGGACACGACACCGTGCTGGCTCGGTCTCCAGGGCACTCAGCACCAGTAGCTCCAGTGTTTTGTGGAGTACCTGGGGCAGATCTGGGGTAGGAAGAGCCAAGGGGGTTGGGGATAAATCAAACCTTCACCCCAGAGTGAGCAGAAAATAAGCAGCTTTAGAGCTGGACTCTCCCATCACCCGCAGGGTCCACGCAGTCATGATCTCACCGTGGACAGGAACAGACACTTCCAAACAGGCCTCCTTCTATTTGCATTCGAAACATTTATTTTGGGAAATACATATTAAACACTATTATTTATACAAAAATGGGCTAAATTTGTCATAATGCTTATAACCCCCACAAGGCCATTTTAATAGATCTGGATGAAAGGTTTTTTTATTGTATTATTTTCTCTTTTTTTCCTTCAAAAAAAAAATAAATCAGGTTACAAAGGAGAAAGCGGCGTGTCTTGCTTGGCCCAGCTTGAATAGAGGAAAAAAAAAAGTTTAAGATGACATTTGCAGAAGTGCCTCACACAAGAGATTTTTCTCCCCTTTCAGTCTTCTTTTTAACACTTGAAATATATATATTTTCTCAGTTAATACACTTTTTTGGGGGGGTTGGTTTTTGCTAAAATATAGCAAGTCAGCAAGTAGATAATTGTTCTTCCCCAACAGCTCCATCGTGCCGTTTTGGGGAGGGAAACATGATTTAAAGAGGGGAGAGAAGACTCTCCTTGTGATGCACCCACCTTTGGCTGCCGGGGGGGGACATGTGTGGGGACCCCCTGCAAACCCTCCGCTGAGCAACGTCATCTGGGCGTCCCCACCACGATGAGAGCAACCACCTCCTTCCTCCTGGTCACCTGTGCTGAAGAAGGTGGCTTTGCCCCAAGTGGAGACCATGGGGGGTGGGCTCTACAGGTGCCTTCCAGCGCTAGAGGATGGGACACGCTGCCATTTTAGTACGTGCCCCCCCTCAAAAAAGGGTGATTTGCAGAAAGTTTTATCCCTTAGAGAGGACACGAAGACTGACGGAGCGGACAATGAAGACAAGAGGAGCTGGGGTGGGGAGCAGGACTGCAGAGCTCTGCTCCAGGACCACCCGCTCCTGCATCACGGCGTTATTTAACTGACCCCCCCCTTGTAGGGTCATATTTACTGGAGACTCGTTGAAAAAGGAGACGTGGAAGGGTAGAGGAGAGGGGGACGTGGGGCACAGCGCCCACAGATGCCACCCCAGCCCTCCCCACGGCTGTGGGGCTCGGTCCTACACACATGCACAGTCCCCTCGCACAAGGAGTAGCGACACAGAGGAGCATGTCACACCTACAACACGTCACACAGGGGATCCAAAAAATAAAAAAAACCTAAAATAATAAAAAAAAATACCCAACAGCCTCCTCTGATGTAGGGAAAAGCCCGAGGATCACAAGGGTCAGACAGGACAACCCTCCGCCTCCCACCACCGCCTTGCAGAGCCCTTCCACTCTCAGCCCCCTTCAGACAAACACACTCTGAGCCTTCAATGGAAAAAAAAACACCCACCCAACCGTATGAAAAATAAATATACAAGTGTTCCCAGGACATCGCCACATCTATGGTCTGAGGGAAGAGGGAAAAGGAGTCTCTACGACGTGTCACAGGCCTTTGCAGGCTGCAAAGACAGACAAGGCAAGCCCCCCCCCCCATCTCCCCTCTCCCATCTATTGCAAGGTAACAGTCTGAAAAGGCACTTCTCCCAAAGCAGGTCGCTCTGCCTGGCCGGAGGTCGGTGACAGGCGAGGTGAACACCTAAACGCTCCCAGTTTATTGCAGGTAGGCAAGGTAGAGGGGTTGGGGTGGGGGCTGGAGGGTGCCGGAGGGCTGCAGAGGGCTCAGAGGAGGTGGCAGGAGACAAGGATGGCACCGTCTTGCTCTCTTCACGCCACCGTACCTTGCTTCCGAAGGCTACACCTCGCCTGGAGGAACCCGTGCCTTCATCGGACGGAGAAGAGCCTCTGCAGGGAGGGCTCCCGGGGACACCCCAAACCCGCTGGCCCCACGCATCTGCTCCCCCCCGAGCTCGGCTATAGGGCCAGCGCTGGGGGGGGGGGGGGCGGGGGGCAGCAAGAGCCCGACCTCAGCGGGGGGAATCGGTCCCCAGCCCAGGGATGCTGGAGCAGGGCTGAGAAGAAAACTCAGGTCACAAAACACGGGGTGGGGGGGGAGATGGGGGATGAGCGGTCGCCCCGCTCCGCACGACAGAGACGGCGTCTGGTTATTTGGTCAGTTAACATTGGCAGGGGGCTGGGGGGGCGGGGGTGGGAAGAGGGAGAGTGGCAGAGGATTTATATAAAAATAAAGGGGGAAGAGGGGAGAAATAGCGAGCGTGAGCGAGCAAGGTCCTGGCTACGGAGCGAGACGGTTACATTTCGTTAGCCACCAGCTCTTTGTCGGTCACGCCGTTGGAGAGCGAGTTCTGGCCCTCGTTCAGCCTCTTGACCCTGTAGGCTTCGAAGTGGATGTTGCTGGTAATATCCTTTATGTTCTGCATGTGCGTCCTGCGGGAAAGGGAGACGGGGAGATGGCACCTCGCTGGGCGCAGGCTCAGCCAGCCCAGCCCGGCCTCCTCCACCCCAGCCCTTGCACCCCCCAACCTCTGCTTTCAAACACCCCTCCAGACTAAATTTCTCCTCCTGCTTTACTGCTTAATCATATATTTAGGGCACAGGAGGGAAGCAAAGGCAATTATGGGTAACCAAGGCCAGAAGCATCCTGAAGCCTTCACTGGTACCACCAGAATACGGGAGCCTTGGCTGCATACACCCATTTGGGAAGGCCCTGGTCCGGCAAGTCCCCAGGGTCAGGTTTTGAAGGCCCACCCATCGACAGCTCAGATGTGCTGAGTTTATCCTGTAGCCAAATTTAGAAGGAGCCCGATGTCCCCTCCAGGAAGCCAAGAGGGCTCAGCCTCCCATTCCCCTGCAGCAGAGACACCTCTTTCAAGAGGGACTAGTGATCGCCCAGAATCCCCAACAGCACAATCCTGGGATGCAGGAGAATGATTTTTGGGGACTGGAGGTAAGACCGAGGTCTGTTGAAGGATCACTGAGGCCAAAAGGCTTCCCAGCTTGCTTGTGGGTGAGCTGGAGCCACACCATGTGCTGCTCAGGGTCTGTCCTGACCCATCCACTGCTCCTCTCCTCCCTTAACTCAGCACCACAGCTGAGAAAAGCCCTCTGAAGCCATGTCCCATTGCGTGGGGCCACCCCTCGCAGAGGGGCTGCAGCACTGCAGCAGGCTGGGAGGGACAGAGGGACAGATGGATGGATGAGCAAAGCAGCAGCTGCTTCATGCTGGGCTGGACCCTCCCCTTTCTTTGGATGCCATCTGGTAACCGAAGGCTACAGAGACAGGGCACGGTCCTACCGACCTGATGAGGAGGTCCCGCAGGTAGGCGAACTCACAGTGTGTCGTGTTCTCCACTGGCAGGAAAAGAGAGAAACCCATCAGTGTGTACCCACAGCAGGAGTATGGCAACCACTCAGGGTAAGGAGGACCCTACGGGGCTTCAGTAATGTGTGGAGGGCTGAGAGGAGCACTTGCCCCCAGGGGTGCAGGGCTCAAGAGTCCTCTTTGCTGTGATTTACCCACACATCTGCCCCAGCTCAGCAAGACCAACTGGCTGGTGAGGTGTGACTGAGCAGTCCTAGTCCCTTCCCACCATCTTCCACCAAATGAGGAAATTCCTGCCAGCATCTCCCGACTCAACCCCCCCTTGCTTTGGACCAACGCAAGCTTAATTGGGCACCAAACAAGGCAGCAAAAGGGACAGAGTGAGCTCTGCAGTGAGTGCTGGGCATAGCTCCACACACGTGTCTAGTCTATAGCTTCACCACGAGCATCCTGCAACATCCCAGTCACACCAGTGATTCTGCTGTTGGTGCTGTGGAAGGACACAATCTCTTGCTGACAAAGGTTCCTGCTGTCTGAAGAAGGCTCAGGGCAAGCAAGAGTATCCACAAGAGGGAAAAATCAAGGGCTGTTGATCCACCACAACTAGTCTGACAGCTCACAGTTTACTAGGCATTTGAATTTGTAGGATCAACTCCATTTAAAATTTTTTTTCCACCCAAACAGGCCATGGTTGGGTCCTGGGTTCTCACCACGCTGAAGGCAGATGCCACATGCAGAAGGTGAGCAATTTAATGAGCCCCACTAAACTCAGAGCTTCCAAGGATGGAGCACAAGAGGGCAGCAGAGCTTTAAAATACACTGATTTTCCTGGCATCTTTGTTAAGCTACCCCTCAACATAGGATTCCTATTTAAAAGACTCAGAAATGAGAGAAACCTGTGACATGAAGAGGAGGAAGCTAAGCCGGGTGGCACTGGAGACGTGCCAGTTGGCTGTCAGGGACAGGGAAATGTGTAGATGCACTAGAGCTAGGAGCCTTCATCTAGCCTTTAAACCATGACTTAAAATGGGGGATAAAAAAGGAAGACGCTGACAGGATGAAGATGGAAGAAGTAAGAGATCTCACAAGGGCACCAGCCAAGTGTTTGGTGAAGGGTGCAAAGACCTACAGATGCCAGGCACAGGCTCTAATCTGGGCTTGAGGCAGGGACATCAGCAGGTCTTTCACTGTGCAACCAGCAGAAGCCATGCCAAGGAGGATGACAAGACATCCAAGAGTGTCTCCTCTGGCACTCAGCAGCTTCCCAAGCCACACAAAGGCCCAGGAACGCAGTGCAGGAGCATTGGCCAAGGTGGTTTCATTCCCAAACACCAGGAAAGTGATTTTCTTTGGAGAGGCAGGGAAGCACTATATACACCTTGACTTCTACTGCTGGTTTTGGACCTCATCACCTGTTGGGGCAGGGAGATGGGCTCAGGAGGTAGGGAAATAAGGACAAGGTACCTTCAATGGTGCCCCATTTAGTCTTCCTTCCAAGGATTCTTCTTCCATTAACCTGGTACTCCTGGTCACTGCCCACCACTGCAAATGGGATCATTTCCTGAGGAAAGAGGAAAAAAAAGGTTACGTTTTCCTCCTGAAAACTGGTCAGGAGACCAAGCTGGCAGACCCCTTGGACAGAGGCACAGCAGCTTCGGAAAGAAAACAAAGGCACTTTGCCAGAGACAGTCCAGGCCATCACCAGCACCCGGAGCTGCAGGGCGCATCCAAGCACCATCCAATCCACACCACCACGCACTAACCCTGAATTTCTCATTCACTAGCCGATCCTCAGAGTCTTCATCAAACTCCTTCTGAGGATACACGTCGATCCCATTGGCAAGAAGATCGGCCATTATCTAGGAGAGAAGAGCAGAAGACCATGTGAAGGAAGACATGGGCAGAGGAGCTGTGCTCCCACTGTGGTGGCAGGTCCCAGCTGACCCAAGAGACCCAAGAGCAGAAACATCTTCCCTCTCCATCCTAAACACTGCCCACCTTGGGGAGAGAGACCTGTGTTTAACTCCTACACACCTATCGAGTGCTTGTCCTGGAATCTCTGCAAGAACCTGTGCCAAGACATGGTTCAGGCTGAGAGTGAGATGAAGTTACATGAGCTGGGCATTGCTTTGGGATTGAAGAAGACAATGAGACAATTGTCTCACAAACTGCAGTGAGCAATGGGGAATGGAGCTGCCAGGCACCAAACCCAAAGAGAAGAAGTTGCAGAGGTTATGAGTGCTTGTATCTGGGTGACTGTGGGTGGCTGGCCAGCTCTGGGACTACAGTCAGTCTGGGACCTAAAATGTCCCCTGGGCACTTTCGACTGCTGATGCCATCCCTGGGTCCCCACCCCAGGCCATGGGGAGACCGCATGGCTCACCTCCTCTGCACCAGGCGTGCGTGCATGGAGGAAAGCCCATGCCTCGCTGGGGATTGAGACAGCCCCTCCTCGGGTCCCCACCAAGGGGATTGCATGCCTTGCTTCCCCCATACATCTTACCCAGCTGAGCTCAGCAAACCCACACCGATTTTTGCCCAGTTTTGCACGATGCTGCACAGGTTGGGTTCTCCAGCCTCCTACGTGCAGCACCGTCTACCTCCCAAAATGAGAGAAACCAGCCTGAAATTAACAACAATAACAAAGGAGGCAGGAGAAACAGGCCCCGAGTCTTAAAGCTCGAAACTTATCCTGCACTGACAAAGATCCAAGAGAAACACAAGGAACTGCTTGGAGCCCAGGCCTTTCCCTCCGGCCACGTGGGATCGCTCAGAGCTGCAGCCGGAGGAATGCGCTGGGCTCCCGGCCAGGCACTCGCCTCCCCAGCCCTGCCTGGAGGGGGGGAAAGGGACAGGAGGGGATGGGGGACAAGAGATGGGAGCCCAGATAAGAGCCGCCGGCCCCTTACCCTTTGTTTGAAGTAGTCCCTCTCCTCCAGCGTTAACGTGTCGGCTTTTGCAATCACGGGGACGATGTTGACCACTTTGCTCAGGCGTTTCATGAACTCGATGTCCAGCGGTCGAAGCCTGAGAAATACAGCAGGAAAAAGGGGATCATAGAAAGGTTTGGGTTGGAAGAGACCTTAAAGATCATCCAGTTCCATCCCCCTGCCCTGGGCAGGGACACCTCCCATCAGACCAGGTTGCTCCAAGCCCCATCCAGCTTGGTCTTGACCCCCTCAAGGGATGTGGCAGCCACAACGTCTTGGGGCAACCTGGGCCAGGCTCTCACCACCCTCAGAGTAAAGAATTTCTTCCTGAGGTCTCACCTAAATCAACCCTCCTCCAGATCAAAGCCATTACCCCTCATCCAATCTTACCCCTCATCCTACCAAGGGCTTCACACTCCAGCGAGGCGGGGGCTGCTGCAATCCCCTGGCAGAGAGGGGGCATTCAAAGAATAGTCACAGAGGGGGAATCGCTTCCTTTCAGATAGGACAAATAAAGACATCCTCTTAAAAGCAGGACAGCAGGCTGGTCCATCCCAGAGGAGGTTGGCAGAAAAACACTTAAAACGTTTCCCTTTCAAAGCGCCCCGCTATTGCCTGCGAACCCTCATAAAGCCCCGTGAGGTGGGAGAGGGCTTTTATCTCTGCACAGATGTTCAGAGGACTGAACATGGTCCCCCAGAGGACTGGGGGAACTTGCCCAAAGCTACACATGTCCTTGGCAAAGCCAGGACGAGAGCGGGCGATGGTGGCCATGGGGCCAGCCTGCTAACCATGTACGAATCCAGCTGGGGACAGATCATGGTGTGAAACCTCCTCTGGCCCTATCCAAGCTGTCACCCACCACCCAGGGACAGCACAAGGTGGAAATGGCCACAGGTGACTATTCCTGCTCACGTTCCTTCCTGCACCGAGCACGAGCTCTGATCGCATCTCGCATCCATCGGCTGGGATTAAAAAAGGCTCTGCTAACTCTCCAGGGGCTCACACGGCGCAGCTGAGATGCTGCTTGGTCCAGAGGGCAAAAATGTCAGAAAAATCTCTCTGATGGAAGTCTCTGCAAAGGAAAGCTGCAGAGATTGCATAACCCCAACGATCAGCCCCCGGGGAAATCTCTCCCTGCTTAATGCTCCCGCTGACAGCGCAGAGGTGACCTCCAGAGCCACGCTGCTCTGTGTCTCAGGGATGCAGATAGCGATGAGGGCACCTGGCCATGACCCGTCCTCTCTCCACAGTCCTCCCTGAAGGTGTTTTTACTGCTGGGGCAGGAAGGTCAACTGAGCCACAAAAGCAAAGGGACGCCTCTGCTGCTCCTATATCTTCATGACCTCTGGTGGTGGCATGTGCCAGCAGGGTACAACTCGACTCATCTTCGGTGAAACTGGGACAGAGAGAGGTGAAGTCACCTTTCGGAGGACCCATAGGCTCCAGTAGCAAATATGGGGCCAAGAATGAGACCTCCCCAAGGGCAGACCAGCCCCGTGCCACAAAACAGAGGCCCATGGCAACAGGGGAGAAAACAAAATAAATGGAACTGTGACTTAGCGTGGGAGCATGGAGCAGAGCACAGCACTCAGGGAGAACATGGCCAAGAATGCACCCTACTCTCAACACACTCAAGCCAAATCCCACCATGGTCTTCTCGGGCCCTACATAGGGCTCAGAGACCCAGCAAGAGTCACAGGAGTACAAAGGGGAAGGGGCTGACCCTGCTCCTTGGCAGTAACCAGGCAGCATCCTCATCCCACAAGGCCACCCCTACCCAGTTCCATGCCAAGGGAGGGATGTCCACCCCCGGAGAGACCCGCTCAGCTCTGGCTGATCCAAAACCAGCAGCTTGAGGCTGCTCTGGCACAGCCAGCACCGGTGACCCCGCTGAGCCCTCCCCTGGTCAAACCCACCCTTCTACAAGGGATCAGGCTGGACCATGCCAGATGGACCTTCTCCTCGCACACATAGCCCAGAGCACATCGTTAGCATGCAGACAAACGAGTTCCTAACACAAACTCGGGAGTCACAGATCACTCTGGGCCCCAGGAAAAAAAGAGTTTGGCAATTAAAAAAAAAGAAAGAGAAAAGAAATGAAAAAAACACAAGGAAACCCCCATGGACACATCTAAGCAGACTTGCTGCTGGCAAACATTGTTTGGAACTCTGCATAATGTATTTCCCAGACCTCCAAGGAAGTAATGTAGTTATGCTCCTTTCCCAGTAGACTTCTTTCCCCTCCTCTCTCTTTGCTATTTTTCAAACAATTTTTCCCCTCTAAAAGCCTCTCCCCTACCGAGCCTATGTTCCTGCCCCTTTCATCAGCTTTTTTTTTTTTTTTTTTTTAAGAGTGAAGACCGGGATGCATATGTAGCCAATGCAGCTGAATTCACAATCAGGCAGACATTTGAGTTTCAGCACGGCTGAGAGGTAAGAGCCCCTGACTGATACCCGGAGGATGCTGGCAGTGAGCCTGAGAGCAGGAGGCAGAGCCAGAGCCAGCCCATACCCCTGCCCGTGCCCACCAGCATCCACACAGGCACAGTCAGCCTGTCCCTCACCAGCCTGCACCCAAAGCCTTAAGAACCCAAAGCATCTTTGACACAACTTTCTGCTCCGACCGGCTTCTGCAAGTGCCTTGTCCATGGAGGTCACCTCCTTGCACCATCCTGGAGAACAGGAAGGGAACCAAAAGACTCCCCAGGAAAGCAACTGTATTTTTTTTAGGGTATTTTGCAAGTTTCTAGGTATTTTACCGCTCCCTGCTGTGTAACGACCAAAATCCTTAAGTATTTAAAAGAAAGTGATTTTTTTTCACTAAGAACAAGACGCTAGACGTCACGGCCATGTGAAGACACCAAAGGAAAATAAATGGCTTAAGGTGATCAGGAGTGCAACAAGCTTGATTTGCACTAATAGCCCCATACAGACCCACGCAGCCACGGCCAAGGTCATGATGGAGCAAGCCCAGATGAGCAGGGACTTCTGCTGGTACCTGCAGGGACCAGTTCTGGTGATTAGCCACCACCACCCTGCGACAAGCCATAGGCACAGCAGTGCTGGCCACCGTAGAGCAGTGCTGGCCACGGCCGGGGATCTGAACTTGGTTCACCTGCACAAACCATCGACACCAGCACCTGGTGAGGATTAGCAGTGAAACCCTTATACACCCAAATATACAAAACAGCAAGAGAAAGTGAGTTTTCATTTCCCGTATGCGCAATCTGCTCCAAGCACATCACAAAAGAGAAGGTAGAGCTCAAGAAGAAAAAGCATCTCGTTTTCCTCCCCCCTTCCCCAAATTGTCCCTGATATTATAAACTTGCATCTAGACACACACACACTTTGGGCTTTGCTGGGAGCGGGCGGAGGAGCTCTAAGGGGAGAGAATGGACTGGAAGAGGAGTTGAAGAAAAGGCTCCAGCCCACCTCAGCCAGTGCTGGTTGCTCCCCCATCCCCTCTTGCTGGGGAAAACAAAGCAGCTGGGGACCCATTACCAGGTCTGGGCACATGTTGTGGTGGCTGGGACACGTTATCGTGGCCGGGCACACGGTATTTCTGCATTGCCCGCAGCCACCACACACCGACAGGACCAAAGCAGAGGCTCATTCCTGCTGGTTCCCTTGAAATGCCGTGACGGGAATCAAAAATTCGCGGCGAGCTGCAAAGTTATTTCCTTTTGGTTGTGCCCCAGATCAAACCCACGGCAAGAATTTGAGCCCTGCGTTAAGCAAATAGCAGGGAGCGCCCAGCGGCCACCCAGCCCCAGCATCAGCACCCACCAGCTCCAGGGACCCCACGGGCACCCGAGAGGGGCAGATCACGGGGAAACTGGTAGCGGGTGGCATTCTGTCTGCCAACAGCTCTGGTACACGCAGAAAAGGGGCTGTGGTATTTCAGAAGGCTGTTTTGGAGCCGAGCGGTGCTTCACAGGGGTCAGAGCTGAGATATTTATTGGGTGGCAAAGAGCAGGGCTCGCGCGGGTGCAGCCAGCGGCCCCTGCCAGCACTCTGCTTACCCTGAGCAAACAGGGAGCGTTACAAGAAAGACAGGGTGTGTGCAAAACCAGAGAGGCTGCAAAGCCTGCCCCGAACTCCCTGCAAAGGGAGACGGCAGAAGCGATGGGATTTAATGCGTTGGTCAACGCCCGAGCTGCCCTGAATGAAATGGAGCCGAGCAACCTTCCACTCCAGCCTCTGGATGGGTGCACTGGGCTAGCTTTCACAGAATCCCAGAATCACCGAGGTTGGAAGGGACCTTTTAAGATCACCTAGTCCAACCAAGGGAGAAAAAAAACCACCAAACAAAAACAACCCAAAAAAATCACCACAAACCACACACCCCACCACACCCCAAACCAACACCAACCCAACACTAATCCACATCCCCGAGCACCATGTCAACTCATCTCTTGAACACCTCCAGGGATGGTGCCTCAACCCCCTCCCTGGGCAGCCCAT
>JAOTQQ010000003.1:28269134-28279502 GCA_026546715.1 Gallinago undulata | reverse complement strand
GCGGCTCCGACAGCCGGCGGCTCCCCGCCTCCTCCCGCGCTGCCCTCCGCCTCCTCCCCCACCGCCCTTCCTCCTCCTCCTCCCCCATCACCCTGCCTCCTCCTCCTCCTCCTCCCCCCCTGCCCTGCCCCCCCTCCAGCCCGGCCCGGGGGGATGGAGCCTCTTCCCGGGAAGTTTGTTTCGCCTCCGGGCGGTTTCCAGCCCCCGGCCCCCATCCCCCATCCCGGGCCGGTGGGGCTCGTAGAGGTTAAGAAGGGGAAGGGTTTGGGGGAGATGAGAAGCAGCACGTCCCCCCACCCGTGATGCCCCCTCAGGAGGAGCAGGGGGGGAAGTCGGTGCTGGGGATTTCCACGGGGAAAAAGCGAGGCTGGGGCAAACTCAGCAGCCACATCCCACTCCCACCAGCAGCCCCCACTGTCCATCCCACTGCTCCAGGGATGAAGGGGCAGGGGCATGTCCCCATCCCACCCCTTTTGCCACTTACCAGCATTGAAACTTGCCTTTTGCTTTCAAGCAGCCTGAAATTCTCCCCCCAGAGACCAAACCCCATCCCTGGGGGTGTTATCACTGCTGACTTCTCTCTGCAGCTCTTTGAAGACCCCTGGGCTTCACCACATCCCAGCCTACATCCACTAGCCCGGCTGTTTTTTTTTTAAAATCACGTCAATGAAGCTGAATAAACACATTATCTGTCTCCACAAGCCCTTCCTGCCTTCTATCTTGATTACCACAGCTTGATTACCAGCGAGCTTCACCATCACCCTCCCACCAGCGGAAAGAAGGGCCCCAGCAGGGACGCAGCACTGTGCAGGGGGCCAGGCAGGTGGGCTGCACCACCAGCCCTGCTCCCACTGGTGGTGTGGGGTCCAGGGAGGTGCTGGTGTGGATGGAAGGTGCTGCTGGGTGGTGGGAAGCCCTGGGGAGCAGGCACAGAGAGCCCAGCAACGCCTGCAGGCCCAGGAGCAGAAGGGGCTCTCCCTCCCTTGATGCCCGAGATGCAAAGCCAGCCTCGTCTCCTTCGGAGCCCCGGTTCCAACATGTCCCTTTGACCTGTCCTATGATCTCAGGCTATTTTTTCCTCCAGCTCCCTGCAGCTCTCAGAACATCTGCATTCCCAGAGAAAGGCCTGCAGGCACCGAAAGGGTTAAGAGGGATCTGCACATCTGCAGTCCTCAATACCCAAAGGACTCCGTTTCCCATGCACAGCCCACAAGCCGGGGGCTAGTACTTGCCCATCCTTTTTTTTTTTTTAACCTGTTTATCAGCATCACCACCCAAACTCCTGCTCCACAGGCAAGCCCTGCCACCCGAACCCGCAGCCCATCCTGCCTTGTCACCCGTGGGTCTCACGTGGCTGTCACCTTTCTTCTCCCCCTCTGGACCCCTGGCAGCAGTGGCTCTTTCTCCACCCAGCGCAGCCACCAGGCACTGGCCTGGCAGAATCCCCTGTCCCTTACCTTTGGGAAGGCTGCCCTAGGGACAACGGGGTCTCAGAGGGACAAGACTCACGTGTGTGTGTCCGTGTCTCCCCCCGGCTTCACCCAGTGCCACAAATACCAATTTCTGAGAAACCTCCACCCCAGCACCCAGGCAGGAAACCCAGCCTCAATCTGCTTACGCTGCAGCTGCGCGGTGCTTTCTGCTGGATTACACCACTTTTTATGACTTAACAAAGCTTTAACCCCTATCAATGGGCATTAGTGTTTTAATCTCCCTAATCTCCGGGGAAAATCCGGCGCTAGATGCCAAACTGGGCTTGCCAGAGAAGCAGCTGGGTCTGTTTGCAACTCCCTCCAGCCTTGCATTAGCTGGAAAAAGGTCGGAATGGAGCTGGAAAGCAGCTCATCCCGGCTCTGTGCTGCTCCTCCATCCTCCCTCAGGTGCTGTGCTTGCGTGGGGGGGGGGATGGGGGGGATAAGGGAGGGATCTCAGGTGCCCGTGGGCTTTGCGGATGCGCGGGGTTCACTTCTCCAAACCAGGAGCGGCAGCAGAGGGGTGAGCACGGGGCGCTCGGCCACGTGAACCAACACCTCCTTCCTCCGTGATATTTTAATACCTTGAAACCGTGGACTTGTTTTTAGTCTTGCCTGCGAGTGGAAAAAAAACAACCAACAACCTAGAAAAGTTCCCCCCTTGGTGAGCGAAGCTCTGCAACGACATTTGAAGCAGGACGGGAGCCCGCACTGCAAGTTGTTTTACAGATTAATTTGTAGAAAATATTTTGTTTCAACTCCTATCTCATCCTTCCCACAAACAACCTGGGGTCGGGGAGCCAGCAGCTCAGAAGGACAATAAAATGCCATCCGTGGCCTCAAAGCAAATCAGTACATTGGGCTCTGCTAACTGCGCTCGTCCCCCGAAGGTTCTCAGGTGGCTTTGGGGCTGTTTGCACCGAGGAGGCACTCACAGAGTGACAAACAGCCACCTCCAAGAGTTATTATTATAGGAGCATCTCTCTATTCCCAAAACTTTTCCTGCACCTCTCCTTACCTCTACGGTGCAGATGAACAGAAGGACTAAGTGACTTGCCCAGGGTCAGGCAGAAAACTTACAATAGAGCCAAGAACTGAATCCAAATCCCCCATTCAGAGTTTTAAAATCACAAAATCATTGTTCATCTCTTTTAAAAAATTATAATCAAGAGTTAGGAATGATTCTAGTGAGGCCCTACAGCTGCTGTAAGTTGTCCAAGGGATTTGAACCAACTACAGATCCAGTTCTTGGGCTTACAAGGAATCCAAAATACTAAGGTTCCTGCCTGCCTTAGGCATTTCTATCTGTACTACTTTACCTGACATCTTTGCAGGTGAAAGCAGGTCCCCATGTCACAGCCACACTGCAGACAGCAGTGGGGATGAGCTCCAGCAGCAGAGCAGAGTTGGTAGGGGCTCAGTGGAGAAGGTGGTCCAGGGCTGGTCCAGCACTGGTGCTCAGGAAAGGCTGGGAGGCAGCGGGAGGAGCAGATCACCAGCGACGGTTTCCATAATACCCAAGTTTTGAGGAAAATCCCTTCTACCTTGCACCAGAAACCTCTCCAGCAGCGGGGCTGTCCCCTACGGCCATGCCAGCTCTGCCCCAGCGCCACGGCTGTCCCCTGCAGCAGGACACGCTCTGCCCTTGGCCAGCACGTGCTCCAGCTCCAGCCACAGCTTTAAGGAATAACTGAGATCTGCAAATGAAGGCAACTTCACCAGGACCAGCCAGCCTGGGAGGGAGACCTGCAGGGCTTCCAACCAAAACCTTTCACCCCAAGCTGCCCAATCGAGAAAACATCAACTCCCTTAAATTCGGGGAGCACGAGGAGGATGTCTTTTCTCGCAGGAATAGCGAAGGGATGTTTCTGATTTCTACTGCATCCCACCGCTCCCCAGCTAAAAGTGCAGTGTTAGGGCTTAGTTAATCATTTTTTTTCTTTTAATAGTGCAGCGATGCTGACCACCTGCAAGTCCCCAGCGGCTTCGATGGAGAGCTGGAAATCCTGCCAGCTATATTTATAATCTCAGATCAATAGCAGAAGGAAAAACACATCCAGAGACCTTGGGAAAGCACCAGCGAGCTCAGTGGAAGGCAGCATTACCGAGAAAAGGACGTAGGCTTGCAGACTACAAGATCAAAATTTAATTTTTTAAACACTGAAAGAGACACCATCGCTTTTAGCAGGAACAGAAAGGCTGAGCCATTACCAGGAACACCTAAAGCAATCCCCAACACTTTTCTAAGAGCCTGGCTGCAGGTGTCAGCACCTGGGAAGGGCTCTGGCAGGTAGCCACCATAGCCACCGTGGTGCTTTCTGAACGTGCAGGGTAACTCTCCAGAAGGTCTGTAATGGTAAGACCTGCAGAACAACGGTATTTCCTCCCTTCTGCCTGTACTGGACTCCCAAGTCTATAGAAGATGCTGGGTTTTTTCTTTCAAGCTAGCTGGTTTTTGGCACTGAGCAGCTTCTCTGAGCAGCCCACGTCAGAGAGCCATCTCTGCAGGTATCACACTGGTTCCTTCATAGAAGGAGATACTTGGTGGCTTAACTCTCCCTAGACTAAGATAGTAGTGAGGCAGCAGGTACCACGGGGTGCAGGCGCTGCCGGGAGCATCTCAGGGCCCTGCAGGCTCCCTCACACAGAGCAGGGACATCCTAAGCCAGCACAGGGAACAACCACCCCCAGCCCCTCCGTGCCCAGCCAGGAGCAGGCAGCAGAGCCTGGCAGCAGCATCAAACCATGGCTGCTTTGGGGAACCCGTGTTACACGGTGCCAGGACTGTTCCCTCTGCACCAAAAACCGAGGGCTCCTCCAGCCTAGAATCCTAAAATCCTAGAATTACCTGGGTTGGAAGGGACCTTTCAGATCATCTAGTCAAACCATCAACCTAACCCTGACAAAAACCAGACAGCTCCATTCTCCAGGAGGGAAGGAAGGAATGAATTAATTATTTCACGGGCTGCCATCAGCCAGCGCACACGCAGCTGGCACCATGTCCTTGGTGTGAGTCACCCGCTCCCTGGGGAGGCTGTGCCTCACTTCCCAGCGTCACATCCTGCTCCCCAGGGAGGCCGGGCCTCCCTTCCCGGTGTCGCATCCCAGCAGTGCCCCGGCAGCAGCCTCCCTTCCTCCGGCACGTTTCTTCTGCAGAGGATCTGCAGCATCTCCTCCCTTGAGCGGGGAAGGCAAGGAGGCTCCTCGCTGGGCTGGAGTAATCCATCATTTTTCCAGAAGGGAATGGGCTTTCCTAGGAAGCCGCTCCGGGGTCACAAATATTTGGAAAAAGCAAGGAAAAACCTCCATTCCTCCCACCCCCCACCTCTTGCAGGGGTTTGGCAGGTGCTGTGCTGGTTTTCTTCAGGAGCAATCCTCAGCCTTCCTCCTCCTCCTCCTCCTCAAGGGCTGGATCTACTCCAGACACCCCCAGTCAGGCTATCACAAAGCACGAATCGCCCTCAAAAAGGGCAAAGGAAAATCCTCTGGACATCACCCAGATGTTCATCCCAGCCTCCTGCCCCACCAACCCCCCCATCCTGCCCTGCAGCAAGGGGAGGGCAGACAGACCCTCTGTGGGTCTCCCACGACAAGGGGGCACCTCCCCAGGGTCCAGCACTTCTCCACCGCTGCCGGTTTCTCTCGCCACAGCCAAAGTGGACTCAACGGCAGGGGAGGAGGATGAGTATGGCAAAATAAATGACCTTTGCAAGGGGGAATGGTGCAGAGTGAAAATTCAGGTGGCCCCGCAGCTCAAGCAAACTCCTTCAAGCCGTTTAAACCCCATTTCACCCCGAAGTGGCATCTCCTCTCCAAACGGGGAGATGCTCAGGCAGCGGAAGGGGATGCTCCAGCGCTGCCCAGGCAGTCATATCCCCAGGGCTCACGGTATCCACCCGGTATGGACCAAGCTGCAAAGTGGGTGCTGGGGTGTCCTGAGGGTCCCTGCAGACCTCGTGCACCCACATGCTCATTCCCAGCAGCGCGATGTGCATCTGGGCACGTAAAGGGCCTTTCTCCACCCTTTGTGTGCTGCCCCCTTTAAACCTACACGTTCCCTTTGGAGGTAAAGAAGAAAGAATTTAGGGCACCCTAACCTTGAAAAGATGGAAAACTCCTTTGCTCCAGCTCCATTCAAGCTGCCAAGCTGCCAGGCTGTCTCCTGCAGCTTAATTAACAGCAACCCATCCCCAGCAAGCTGCTCCCAACGCCAGCTGTCTCCTCTGACGGAGGTGCTTTTCCACAAAGAATGGTGCTTTGTATTTTGATGGAGAAAGGTCAGGAGGACGAAGGGGGGGAAGAGGAGGATGGGTGGGAGGGAAACCGCATTGCTTCCCCGCAGCTCCTGGAGCTGTGAGCGAGTCCCACACGCTCCCCATCTGCTCCCGGGGTCAGACCTGGGAGATGGTGGCACCCATCCATCAGCCCTGGGGTGATGGCATCCTACCGTGCAGCAGAGCAGAGGGACATGGGGAGATTCCAGACCCATGGTCTGCAAGCCCACCCCCGCCAGGAGGCCTGGTGAGCTCCTCCTGGGGCCACTTTGACACAGTCCAGGACCCCCCCCGAGGAAATCCCTGCTCTGCTCTTATCAGGAGCCACCCTGATAACACCGCGGGATCTGCACTGCAGGGAGCCAGCGCTGGGCGCCCCTGCTAGCTCTGCTGGGCCACCAGAAAGGGACAGTCCCTGCTGCTGTTTGCCTGTTGCATAAATAAGCCAAGCTGAGGCTGAGAGCAGCGTGGATGAATCCAAGGCGATGCAGGAACATGGCACAGTGGAGGATAAAAGGAGAAACAGACCCAAGCCCTGGGTGTGTGGCATGAGATGCTGACAGCCACCAGTCCCCAGGGCACGGCTGTGGGATCACCTTCGTTTCTGCTCGGCCACGGCAGATTAGAGCCAAGCACCAAGTACCAAGCCAAGCCACCTCCTCCAACCCTGGGGCAAGAGAGCCAAGGGCTTCCCTGGAGCCAAACGGGTGCTTTCTGCCTACATCCACCCTGCTGCAGCCTGGTAACTAAGTCCTCCAGCTCTCCTGAGAGAAGGATGCTCCTGCCCCAGCCCCGTGCCAGCACCTGGCTGGGCACCACGGCCCCATGGAGCACCATGGCAGGGTAACTGCTCTCTGAGGAGCACACAGGCAGCTCTCCCGCTCTCGCCAGCTGGCCCAGCCTCTGGGCTCGCTGTGACTTTTGTCCCCTCCCTGTCCCACTCACATCCCTCTGTGCCATCCAGGCAGCCTGGAGCCACCCCAGCACCGCGAGGGCTCTGCTCCCAGTGCATTTCCCCTTCCACCGGTTTATCTGGGGGAATAAAGAGAGAGAAAAAATGCCAAAGACAGACAGCAGAAAGTGTTGGGGCAGGTCCCTGTCCCACACACATGTCACCACAGTCCCCTATCCAGGCATCAAGGCTCTGCTGCGCTGGGGGAGGACACAGCCCACAGTGCCCCCCCCCTTCCACCCACAGCCACCCAAGGAAAAGGTCCCCGTTGCCTAGCAAAGGGCTATTCATCACCAGGACTGCGTGGGATGAGAAAGGGTTAACCCACTGCGGCTGAGCCAGAAATACCATCCAGGACAAAGAGAGACTTCATGTCACCCGCATCCGCCCAGCGCAGAAGAAGGGGCCTTAATCCGATTCCCAAAGAAAATGTGGCTTTTACAGCCCCGCTTGGCTGGGCTCCTCCAGCAAGTTCTGCGTCCGCAGCAAGTGTTAGCCCAGTTTGGGAGGGGGGCCAGAAAACGGGAAGAGAAATCACTTTTCCACAAGTTTGTGAGAAGGGAGAGCCGGACGGAGGCAGCACGGTGTCCCCACAGCAAGGGGATGCGGCCGTCTCAGCCTGGCAAGGTCTGAGGGGCCCAAAGCACCCCCAGACCTCAGCATCGGTTCTCCTCAGCAGGAACTGGTGGAGAAAGCATCACTGCCAGACTCCTGCTGGGTGATGCTTGGCTGTGGTGATCACTGATGGCAATGAGGGTGCACAGGAAGGGACCCATGAGCATCACCACGAGCCACCTGGCGTTTTGGGGACCGCACCTTGGGATGACAAGGGTGAGCTGGCTTGAGGCAGCGAGTTTCAGGGTGTTACTGGTAGAGCTCGGCCTCTTTCTGTGACCGGTTCAGGGACCTCAGGGATGAAAGCCAGGGATGCTGCTGGGAAGCAGACGGTGCTCACATCCTCCACGGATGCGGACAAACCGCCTTTGCCTCCGTCTCCCAGCTGACAGCCGGGCACAGGTCCCACCATCCCGTGTCCCTCCCTGCGTTACAGTGTGGCCCCGAGAGCAACACCCCCTACAGCAAATGGGGTCTGTCCATCTGGCCTCTCTGCCACAGCTCCTTCCCACCCCCACCACCCCCTCCCCCTCCTGTTACCTTGAAATGCCACGTGCCCGCTCCCCACGGATTTTTGGACAGGCACTTCCAGGATGCCACTGCAACGTTAACTCTTTCAGTCCGGTTTTCATTATTATTTTTTAACGAACGAGCTAGCTTTACCGTGCGCTTCCCCGCAAAGCGCCTAACCAAATTTTGGAGAGAAATGAGATAAAGCACAGTTGACACAGAGTCACAGCACCCAGCCGGCGTAACCCCAGGAGATCTCTCCTTCCCTTTCCCATGCACCACAGCAAAGCTGAGACGTGTTATCCCACCCCCAACACCTCCAGCGTGGGCTTCGCCCGGCCCCAGCGGAGCTTCAACCGGGCTGGATGCAGCGTCACAGCCGGACGGAAATCACAGCATTTAAAACCACGGGCTATAAAAATTCCACCGTGCTCGGAGAAGGGAAGTCTGGATTCCCCATGGAGAGGCGTCCAGGAACCGCCGCTGCCAGGTTAGTAGCCACCGAGCCATTAGACCCCACCACATCTGCATACCTCCAGCCATGGCCAGCACATGCTAGGGAGAATAGACGTGCCTAATGGCTGGGAGGTCAAACACATTCAATACCCCACCTCTGGGCCCCACAGCCACACAGCTATTTTGCTCTCAACACGGAAAATCACGGACTACAGCTACAAAAGCGTGGAAGGAGTCACAGCTCCCAGGGCTACCGCAGTCCTCTACCTATCCCAAATGTATTTTTTTCTGTCTCGACACGTCCTTATCCGCACTCACAGGATGCCCTTACAGCAGGGCACTCACCCTGGACAGCTGTACTCCTCCTGGATGCTGGATCCTACAGTCTGGAATCGCACCTGGACGGGGCAATAGCACTTAGGGGTTCACACGTTATCACAATTCTTGCTGGGTTTTTTTGTTGTTTTTTTTTCTACAGGGTGGTGCCTGAGCTGCCACTCATCTCAAAACCAAAGCTCGTTGCTTCTGGTTCCATCGAGCGTTGCCTGCACATGCAAATCTCCCATCACCCAGCCCAGGCCCACGTACCTCGCAGGGGAATTCGGTCAAACCAACCACGGTGCCGGGGACCCCAGGACCCTCAGCCAGCACGTCCCCACCAGCACCATGACATCTCTTCCCCCCCCCAGCGCCCCACCACTAGGCTGCTCCATCCACAGCAGTGGGATCTCCATGAAATGAAGCAACTCCTTTAACACAAGGGATGTTTAACCCCAAACTTGCCTGGTGCTAAAGTCGGATGTTCTGGTGCTCCTCCGGTCCCTGTGTCCGTGGAAGTCCCCCCTTGAAAGCTGTGCAGGGCACGGGGCTGCTCAGCTCACAGACTGCTGGGTGCTCCAAAGAGGGGTTTGGGAGTGAGATGGAGTGACCTGTGATTTACAGAAGGGCAGACACCACGTTCTGTCAGTGCCCTCTGGCCC
Organism: Gallinago undulata; assembly: GCA_026546715.1. Lineage (NCBI taxonomy): Eukaryota > Metazoa > Chordata > Aves > Charadriiformes > Scolopacidae > Gallinago > Gallinago undulata. Next base: position 28,270,243 of record JAOTQQ010000003.1, on the reverse strand, counting down.
TAAACTACAAAAACTCCTAGAACCCCTGTCCGGACAGCTCAGTGTACCGCTGAAAGCCGTGGCACCGGGCAGCAATATCATCCCCACTGGAGCCCAGCTGCTCCCCTGGCCTCTGTCAGCCCTGGCAGAGCCGGAGACAGTCACGGCCCCAAACACGTCAGCCCAGATCCATCCCGGATGCTTCTTCCCTGAATGAAGTGTGGTCACACCAGGGATGGATATAAAAAGCATGGGCCGAAATCCTCTGGCACGAAGCCTTTCCTGTAGGCAGGACCAGCGGGTCGAAGCACAGGCAGGAGGGGAAAACCCCCACCCTGGCTGCCTCCGAGGGGGGTAAAGGTGCTGGGGGACAGCGGGTCATTGGGGTACAAGGGGAAAAGAGGGATTTTTGCAGGCACACACCACACACGGCCCTGGCCTGCCCGTGCCTGGCACCCCCGGCCTCTGCCGGACTAAGGCACGGCGAGAAAAACCACACGCTGAGCGAGTCCTGAGGGGTCCCACTGTGCCATCACATGTACACATTCCCAGTCCTCCACCATCAGCGTGCAAACAGCCCTCCGGAGCGGAGAGAGGAGAACGAGGAGGTGCCATTAAAATTAAAAAAAAAAAAAAAAAAAAAGAGAGAAAGAAAAAAAAAGAAAGGGGGGAGGAAAAAAAAAAGCAAGTTTCCCACCGCCCGGCTGCAGGGTTTGCATCGCCACAATGCTTCGGCACAACACGGACCCGAACTACCGGGGGGGACCGCGGTGTCCCCGCACGCCCACGCCAGGCGGGAGCGCGGCGTGACCCGGCTGCCCCCCCCTCCTCCCCCCGGAGCACACGCCTCTCCCGGAGCCCCCAGCCCGACCGCTCGCCGCATCTCCTCCTCCTCCTGCCCCTCTGTGCCCCCGGGAACCCCCTCAAGTCCCGGGGTCCCCTCCCAGTCTCCCGAGGACACCCCCGTCCCCCCGCACTCACCCGGGCGGCCGCAGCTCCCGCACGGGGCCGGTGGAGACGGGCGGGTTGGGGGGGGGGGTGCGGGGGGGGCGGAGGGAGGGGGTTGGACGGGGCTGGTTCAAAAGAGCCAATTAAAGAGAAAAGCCGGGGAGAAAAAAAAAAAAGTATAT
>JAOTQQ010000003.1:28246295-28269034 GCA_026546715.1 Gallinago undulata | reverse complement strand
GGAGAAAAAAAAAAAAAGTATATATTAAAAAAAAAAAAAAAAGCCGCTGTCGGGGCGGGGGGAGGCGAGTGCCGCTCCTCCCGGGCTGGCACCCCCCGCTTTGCTGGGGACAGCGAGTGACCGCGACCCCACACGGGGCTGAGGGGGGGGTGTGTGTGTGCCGGGGCCAAGATGTGGAACTTATCCCCCTCTGGAAGGATCAGGAGGCTGGGCATCCTCATCCCCCTGCCTTTTTTTTTGGGGGGGTGGGGTGGGTGTCCCCAGGGCTCCGGGTGCCTCCAGCATCCCCCACAGTGCATCCCCCTGCCCGCGCAGGGACATGTGCCCTGGGGACAGGCTGCAGCTCAGCTCTGGGGGGTGGCCAAGTGTCCGCTGGGGCAGGATGGGCGAGAGAAGGGCGAGAGGATGCTTTTGGGGTGCGCTTCCCACACGGGCACTGAGAGCTACAGCAAAGGGGGAGGGAGAGGGGTTTTTCCTCGTCACTTATCAGGACAAGGGGCCATCAAACACGGGAAGGCTCCTTTCCCCATCAGTTCACAACCAACTTTCACAGCAGAAACCGAGGAGAGAGAGAGAGACAACCGCGGGCTGTCACCCCCCCCCTTACATCACCAGACACGCTCCCCACAGAGGGGTGGGGTGCCCCACAGAGGGCTCCCAACACTGCAGAGACGTGTTTCTCAAGGGGAAGCAAAGCAAGAGCATCTCCAGTGCCGCCAGCAAAGCCCACGCAGCCACCCGCCTGCCAGGCAGCCGAGGAGGCTCCAGCAGCCCCTTCCCGTTGCCTGCTCTCACGCAGACAAACCACACCAGGCCCCTCCGGCTGGGGCACGGCTCCCAAATTCAGCGTGGAGCCTTGTCCCGCATCGCCAGCAACCAGGGTCCCTTTTCACCCCAGGTGCTGGGGGAGGGCAGCCTTCCTGCAGCAGGGTCCCAGCCCACGGGGAGCTGACCCCCCCCCCCTTCCCATCACCTGGATCCCGCCAGGGCTGCTGCCACCCCGTTTCACCCCCAAAACCCCACACCAGCCGCCGTGACCCCCCTCTCCCGCTCCTGGCCTGCTCCAGCCCCGAGACACAGCCTGGCACATCCCCAGCCCACGGTGAACCCGGGCGGTGGTGGCACGTGGGCTCTGCCTCCTCCTTCCTCCCAGGCCCTGACAAAGCAGTTCCCTGGCCCGTGCCTGCATCATGTCCCTGCTATTTTCCCCTTGGTAAGTCACTGCTCTATTTTTTCCCCTCCTTACCCCGTAACCCCCCTTCCGCTCATCGTGTGGCCGGTCTCCAGCTTGTCTGCTCCACGGCTTCCCTCTGCAGACCCCAGGACAGCCCTGGCCACCCGCTTTCTACACCCTGGGGCTGGGGAAAGCTCAGGCAGAGAAACTCACTCAGCCAAGGATTACAAGAAGGAAGGAGAACGCACGCTGCCCAGCGTCCGCAAGAGCCAAGGATGCTTCAGCACCTACTTCAGCTGCCACCCCGGCGAGTCCATCACCCCCCCACCCCCAACTTCTGAAAAGTTCTGCTCAATTCCCTCGGTAAAGGTCTCACAAAGCAAAGTCCTCCTGGCTCTCTGCCTTCCCTCACCACCAGACATGAAAAGCACTCCAGTTTCTCCCCGGGTAACGCGGGTAAAAGCCTCCAACATCAAAGGCACCACACAAGAGTTATCCCCCCTCCCGTCCCTCCCTCCCTCCCATGCAGCAGCGCCGGGGCTGCCTCCCTTGAAAGCACAGCAGCCTCAGTGGTTAAGGCACAAACTGAGCTAGAGACATAGTTTTGAGTTTTTTCTGTCTTTTTTTTTTTGTTGATTTTTTTTTTTTTTCCCAAACTGGGGAGTTTGGGACAAATCCGAGCCAGGCTCTCCTTTGGGGACAACGCCAATAGCACGGTGCTGATGATGGGGGTTTGCCTGCTGCCTGGCGGGCGGTCGCCCGAGGAGTAAGGGGAATCAAAATAATCCCTGTGCCAGTCCTCTCTGCTCGTTGCCCAACGTGAAAAGAAGCCACTAAGTGACCTGGAGCGAGAACACAAACGCCCTCCGAGCAGCCCCCGTAACTCCGTTCCTCCATCTGCAAACCAGAAACAACATCTCTCCCCCTTCGCCAAGCGCTTTGATATCTCTACAGCAAAGCAGGGCAAGGGAGGGGTGTTTTACCTTCCTGGAAACAGGGAGCAGCATTTACACCCAAAACAACAACAGCCTCGGCTCTCAGAACACCGGGGGGAGAGTCGCAGATGCAGCGGGAACGGCCGTGGATTCAGAAGACAAGAAAATAGCTTCAAACACCGCAGGGATTTCAAAAAGTCATAGGACCACATGGTTTCTTGGCCCATTTAAGAGCATTCTTCATCCCTTCATCCCACACAGCAGTTGTTCCTGCCAGATCACCGCCTGCCCGGGCTGCTGGGTTAATTTTATTGCTGGAACATTGAAACAACCTTCGTTTGCAGGGGGGGAGGTGGGAGGGCTCTGCCGTTTAACACTTGGCCGCGTTCATGCTGTGATTAATATCACCCGATGCACAGATACCAGATGTTCGCGGGGCAGGCTGGAGCGTATCCTAAATTGCACCAAGATGGAATTTTTGGGCAATTTTCAGGGAGTGCTGAGGGCAGGCGCTAATGGAAGAGCGGAGATTTACACAGATACGCCAAAAAAATAAAAAGCCCGTGGGGTTATGGCACCGGTCATAACCCCCAGGCTGGGTACAATGCCATGGACTGCACTTCTCATCATCAATAGCTTGTCATTTGGGGGCCAATTACTCCAATTCCCGTTCTTCAGTGGGTCACAAGCCTCTGATTTCCCTGTGTCTACAGCAAAAAATACTTCAAATTTGCTCCTGCCTCTGCTGCTCCCCCGGAGCTCCGGCTCCAGGAGGGAATTGCTGGCAGAGGAACAGCAAACACTCATAAGGTTTGACCTCTCCATGCTCCTTCCCCAGGGTCCCACTCCAAGCCCACTCCAAAGCAAAACCTCCCCAAATCAAGAGCATCACTTCATCAGCAGCTTCTCCCCATCCCTACAGGCTGCCCTGGGAGGAGCACCCCAAGGTCACCCACAAAGGCAGCTGTTTAATTCGAACCAAATCCTATCACATCGGAGACGGGATCATTCCAAAAACCCTATCATGTTGGAGACAGGATCATCCCAACTTTTTGGAGGCCACTCACCACCCTGATCAGGGAGACTTCTCCTGGCCCTTTGCTGGGTGCAAGGGGATGGGGTGCAAGCGGAGCTGAGACTGGTGGCCTGTCCATCTCCAGCAAGACTCAAGTCAACACTTGCTTGAGGAGGGTGAGCACCTCGCTGTGCCAAGTGGCCACTGAGCAGCATTTGTGGCAAAGTCTCTCTGTGGCTTTGTACCCAGTGACTATGGCTCTGAGGATGGAGGGGCTGAACTGGCAAGTACTGAGGTCCAAATCAGGAGGGAATTTGCTGGGGCATCTTCAGCACGGCAGAACTACAAGAAACCCAGAAACCTGACCATGAGATTCTCTCTCTTCTCTGCACCCTTCCAGGTGATCCCACGCGTGGGCCATGGCTGATGTCCTCCAAAAATGAATTCAGGCAATCCCTGGACGTGCTGGTTTTCTTTTTTCTTCTTTACCTGGGTCTGGGAGCTTGGAGCTGAAGTTCGGGTCACTCTCTGGTTCCCCAAGCCAGGTCATCCTCATACTTCATACCTAACCACACAGGCTGTGGTTCACACAGCACTGTGACAGCACTGGGTGCTGCCGATTACGTGACTGGTGGCAATCACTAGCATCAGTGTCACCAGAGTTCATACCATATGAGACAAACCAGAGAGTGAAAAAAAAGCATCCAGGGCAGGAAAAAATAGCACTAGTTGTGCCTTCTGACACAGGCATGAAAAGAAGCAACAAAAAAAGAGCACTTCTCCTCCCTGAAACTCCATCGCTCCCCACTGCAGGAGCCAGGACACGCTTGCTGCCAGCAGAGAAAGCGTGGGAGCACGTGTGTGTCTGTCTGTCTGGGCAGGGACAGTGACCACAGGCTTGAGAAATCCCACGTCCCACGAGGCTGCCTTGTTGTTTCTACTGAAAGGGTAAGGTCTGGCTGACACCTAAAGCCTGGTTCAGGGGGGTTGGTTAGAGCAGGAAGGAAGCACTCCGCAGGCTCCCGGAGAGTCCCTGCTACAAAGAGCTTCACCCAAGTGAAGTCTCCCTCTGTCTCTCCTCCGGCTTTTCCCACCGCAGAACCGTGTTGTGCATGCAAATCCGTCACCGAATTGTGAATTTACACCCAGAAACCAAAAGTAAAAGATCTCTGTTATTCACTTCTTTGAGCAAAGGTTAAATCCAACCAAATACATCAGCTCTCGTGGACAGCACGAGCGTTTGGCAGCCAGCGGGAAGGAACGGGAACGTGGGAATTCCTCCCACGACTTGGCAACAGGCTCTTCCCCCGGCACGGGAGCCCTCTGGGGTCTGCTCAGCCTCCGCCAAGCTAAGAAAACCCCTCATTCAAGCACTCAGTAATCTCACAGGACATCCTGTAGCTCAAGGAGGAGTTTGGACGAGTGGCTGGATGGATTCAAGCTGCCTAATTGCTGGAGAGACAGAGAGAGAGAGGAAAGGTGGGGTGGCAGACCCAGAGCAGAGATGTTTTAACTTCCCCTTTGGAAAAACATCTCTCTTCCTACGGAGCACAGAAGGTGTCTGCAGCAAATTAGCTACCAAGTTGGCCATGCTGAGGTGTAACATAAGGTCTGCCTGCCATGGGCTCCATCATGACATAAAAGAAGTTGCACCAGTGTTTCCAAGCCCCTTGTTTCATACACGGAGGTGTCAAAAAGCAGCAGGTCAGGGAGAACAAGCATGTGATGGCCTGCGGTCTGTGCATGAGCTGTTGGGGAGAGGTATGGTCCTCTCCTGGAAATGGTTTCTGCCCTGCCTATGCACACAGAGTAAGGGGACATGCCTCGCCGGGCCCCGGTGTGCTCCCAGCAGCAGCAGGACTTGGGCAAGCTGTGGCAAGACAAGTTCTGCAGAATTACAGCTGGGTTTTGGGTGCAGACACTGATGGTGTTGGACCTGCAATGCAAGCTTCCACCTCAGGTCCAAAACACACATGCTGGGCATCTTCACAGAGCTCCACTCCAACACCTCAACAGGTCCTGTGGCTCCCCAAAGACTAGTAATGCCACTTAACCTCACCAGAGCTCCCAGCATGGCATCCAGCCCCTTCCTCCCTCGTCCCAGCTACTCCCGTCATCCCATGATGGGGGACATCCTGGGATTTGATACTCCTTCAGCATCAGAGTGTGTTTTGAGACACAGAAGAGCCAAGGTATACATCCTAAAAGGTATTTAAGGCACTTAATTCCAGTTAGGCTCTAATGCTTCCCAAAAGATTTCGGTATGTATCTAGAAGCACCAATATCTGAGAGGTGTTTAGGGGCCTGCACCACAGTCACACCAAGCGGGGAACAAAGCACCCACATCTCACCATCAGCACCCCATCCTAGGCAGCAGCACCTACACATAGACAGGACCGAGAGCACGGTGTCCATACGCGTGTGGCAGAGGCCAGGAAGACAGATGGTTGCATTTGCTGGGGAACTGGAGCCACCCAAATTAGTCGCTGCTACTGAACAAGTTCTCAATGGACCATCAGGAGCCATCACCAGAGCTGCTGGGAAGACAGTCACCTCTAGAAAAAGCAGAGCTTGGCTTTAGGTGTGAATAAAAGAAACATTTCTTCAGACTTACTGTGCACACTTGCCACGTGTATTGATTTTGGGGTTCATTTGTTCCTGTTTGGCTCTGTTAGACCAAATCCCTAGCTTTAGAGCACCCACAGCCCTAACATCGTAACAGCAGATCATGCTTTCTGGTCCAGCAGCAGGAGATCTTTTCATGGGATGTATTCAGAGCCAACTCCCCCAGACACAAACCTGCAGGACACCAAGAGTTCTCCCCAGATTTGTTCCACTGCCTACAAGGACTGGAGAACATGGATGCTCCAGACTGCAAGTCTCCCGGGGTCCCCCACGAGCACTTGAGGGAGTGAGGCAGCCCCCGCCGACCCACAGCGACACATGTAGGTCCGATGTGCTGGGTGCTGTGCTCCCCACCAGCTCCCCACACCTTTGTCCCAACTCAGCCAGCACAAAGCGGTGGCCGAGCTGAGCCCCATCACCCCATGAAACCAGAGCAGCCCCACAGAAACCCAAGCAGGGCTCAGAGCCCCCCTCCTCCCCGGGCTGAGATCTGCAGATAACGGCAGTGGCTTCGCTCGCAGCCTCTTTCAAAGGTCACAGGCCCCATCAGGTTTGAGGTTTTCAGCTCTGCAGAATACAGCTCTCGTTTCTGACACCCTCTCCAAGCCAAGAGCAGGGAGAGCCACCAACCTCAGCACGTCCCCCCACATCCCCACAGCACCAGGGGCACTCTTGGGCACCAACCATCAGTCATGTTTTTGGGCCTGAAAGAAAAGCATCAGTGAGGGCTCCAAAACAGACCCCAGGTCCAGGGTTTGGGATCACACAAGGAAGGGGTGGAACACAAACTTATTTTTTAGCCGAAGAGCAATGGGGAAACCAGCTGTGTCTCCAGCCTCACCCATGGATGTCCCCGTCCTCCAGGTCCCATCCCACCCACAACCTCTAGGCAAGGCAGGATCACAGGGTCTCACAGAGACTTGCTAAAACTGCTTCTTTGGGCCTCAAATTGCCCATTCATTTCAGATTTCAGACAACGTTGGCCTCCCTACGGAGCTGTGAGAGGAGCGCTGCCCTCTGCCCCACGCCGAGCCTTTCAAGGAGCCCTTTCCCAACCTCTTCCCAAACCCTTCCGTGCCGCAGCCCCGGGGGCTCCGTGTCCCTCTGCGGGAGCCGTGGGAAGGAGGGTACATCCCGCGCGGGGACGCGCTGGCCCGCGGTCACAGGGAGGGAAGGGCTGGGAAGGGGGGGGGTCCCGGGGGGTCAGCCAACAAGAAGAAGAAGATTTACACAGCAGCATTCGCTCCTTCCTGCAGCCCCACATCTTCACCACAGCTGCTCAGCAGAAGCTGGGGATGCTGAATCGCCTGAAGAGCTCCAGGACTCTTTTGTGGAAGGATGTTTCCTTTTCCAATGAATTTCACCCCCCCCACCACCCCTCCCCACCATCCACCCTCCCGGAGGGCTCGCGGAGCCCCGTGGACCAGGGATGCTGCACGGATAACTGCTTCACCACCTCCATCCATGAGGTTTTACTCCAGGACGGGGTGAGAAGGGCAGCAGCAGGTTTCCACCAGCACCATTTGGGACAGCAAAGCTTTTTCACGCCCCCCCCCCCTCCATCCTGTGTGGTGTCCTCCTGGTCTTTGCGTGCTGTTACAGCCACGCAGGCAAAAAGGGGGTGGCTCCGAGGCAAAATAACTGTATTTCTGCCCCAAAACAGCCACAGCATCTGCCCCTCAGCTCCTGCAGCCCCATCCAGCCCTCCCCTCCACTCCTGCCCCCCCAAACCACCCCCCCGAGCTCTAACCAGCCCCAGCAGATTGCTCAAGAGCAGTGGGCACCAGTGATGTATCCCCCGGGGCTGCACACACACAGCTTGCAGCCAGCTGGAACTACTTGGGGGATTTAACTCCTTTTTCCCTCCCCCAAGTCCGCCGGCCAGAGCTTTCCCGGGGAAAAAGCGCCCCATGGAAAAAAAAATGGGCAAACAAACAATGCGTGCCTGGCCAAATCCCCAGCCCCAAGGGCTCCCGTGGCTCTGGGGTCGGTGGGGCAACGGGCCACGGAGAAAGGCGAGTGGCGGCAGCAACGCTCTGCAATGCCACCCCCCCCCCCGGCACAGAGCTGCTTCCTGAGGATGGGACCTGCTCCCTCCCCATCCTCACCCCTGGGGGCAGCCGGGGCTGAAACGGGGCTGGGAAAGAAGGGGTGAAGGAGGAAAGCCGGGGAGGAGGATGTTGGGAGCAAAGCATAATGCTCCAGTCCTGGGAAACACACCCAAAAGGGCACCCACCCGCCCCCCTCCTGGAGCTGCAATAACGCCTCCCAAAGTGACCCAGCGCAGGTGTAAGAAGTCTAATTTTCCTTCCATTATGAGCAATTTTATGTTTTTCGGTGACTGTTAGGAGGAAGTCAGCACGAGTGAGCTCAGATCAGCCCAGGGGCTGCAGAGAAAAGCTCTGACCATACCCCTCTTGCTCTGCCTGCAGCTCCCACCACATCCCAGCCACATGGCATAGGTATTTTTTAGCCAGCTGATAACATCTGGAACAAAATTACCTAAACCTCCACGTTCCAAGCCAACAAAAACTGGGGTTTGGAGAAGCTTTCCGTAACAGGGCAGCAATCTAGATTATATCTGAAGGTGCAGCATCCACCAGTGAGCTCCAGCGAGGACCACCACCAGCAGAACCGCTGCCCTCCCCTCCTCGCTGCCTGCCCTTCCCCACGCTGTCTGCACACACACACTCTCAGTTCTCTTCTACCCTTGAGCATCTCCTGTCCTGGACCCACAACGAGCTGCTATTCCCTGCCTGGCCAGGTAGATGGTGCTCAGCCAGCACAAAGAGGGAAAGTATCCAGGCTGGAAAAATCAAGTTGCCTCTGATGAAGCCAATAACTCAACATGGTTTCGCTGACAAATGCGGAAGGTCCCGCTCCAGCCCCAAATAAACGGGATCGACTCGGATCCTGATCACCTCTTTTAGACTTTTGCCTTTCGCTCCGGGCTGGAAGGTGGCAGATAAACCGGTAGCGACCGTTTCATCCAAACCGGCGCTTTCCCAACTCCCATTTTTCTGCTGGAAATTCACTCCGCTGACACTTCGCCCCCCACCTTTGACCAGCCCTCCCCACACATTTCCCACAACCCCAAACCACAGCAAAGCCCGGTGCAGCAGGAAACAATTTGCCCATTTTTTCCCCCTAGAAAGGTAGGGGTGGGGGGATTCGGGGGGGCACGGACTTTCCATCCCATCACCCCAGGGTCGCCCTCCTCTGTCGTGCCGGATGTAGGATGTCTAATATTTCTCCTGTTCTGTTTTAACACTCGCACCATCTTGGGAGCAGGAAGCTTAAGCCATTTCCTGCAAGGCATTGCTCTGCCCTCCAAATATTTTCAGCCTCGGTGCAAGCTGTTTTAAACCCAAGCCCGGCAGCTGGGAGTGCGAAATCAGAGGAGGGGTTTGTCGAGGGAAAATTCAGTTTGCGAAACCTATCGAGCCCCCGCCGCTGCAGAGCAGTAAAATAAATATTGTTGCAGGCAAAAAAAAAAAAGAGAGAAAAATTAATTTTGCATGCCTAAAAAATGAGAAGGAAAAGCAGAAACTCACACCAATGTTCTCCGTGTCCCTCCCAAAGGACACAGCCACAGCCATGTGTCCCCCCCCCTTGTCTCTGCAGCCCGCGATTTGAGACTTTCCCAGCTTTGCTCTCTCAGTGGAGCCCAAACGATGGTTTGAGTTTGCTCGCTCTTCAAACGACCGTCCCACAGACTGTCTGTCCCACAAATGAGCTGAAATAACTCCAGAGAGACCCTTCCCGCTCCTCCGAATGGAGGAGAAGCCAAATGCTCATTCCCTGAAGCTCCACAGAGCAACTTCGGGCCGTGCCAGGGCAGAGCTGGAACCCCATCCCCACCTCGCCCTCAGCAAGGACCAGTCACCGCTCAGCCACATCCTTTCTCCCCTTGCCCAAAGTCACACGTGCAGAGGAAGGGTCCAACACAGATCTGAAGAGTCCCTTTTCCAGAGAGGAGGATTCCGGCCACGCTGCCCGGGGCTTTTTGGACAAAGCAGGTCTGAGACCGAAGACTTTTAGACGGAGCCCTTGCCAAGCAGGAGCAGTGAGGAAGAGGAGAGAGGTAACGCTCTCCTTTTGCCTGCTCTGAAGCTGAGAGCAGACGCAGCCGACGGCACAAGCCCAGGGATCCCTTTTTTGCTGCTGCAACAGCTTCATGAAGGAGAAGGAGCCAGGGCAACGAAGTCAGGCTCTCCTCTCGCTTCTTCCTCCTCCGCTCCTCTCCTTCATAACCCGTGCTCCTGAATGCTCTCCTGGCTAACTGAATTGGGATTAAAATAAAGAGCTGGTTTTATTGCACTATCTGAGCCTCAGAGAGGTGCCCAGGCATCGCTGGGGATGGGACAGCAGGGAGGTGCCAGATGGTGATGGAGAGCCCTTGGGGAGGAAGAGCAGGGTATGCTGCTGCTGGGGACACCAGGACCAGCTTCAGTCCCAACACAAGAAAAGAAAACAAATCCTCTAACACGAACATGGGCTCTGGGGAGATGCTGGATGATGGTGGCCAAGGGTGAAGGCAGATGGATGGCAGCCCATCGCCTGCTGCTGTCCCTTCCTGCTCCTCCCCGTGTGTCACACGTGAGCACGGGTTACTTCCTCCCAGCTCTTCTTCTCCAGGTGACACGCACAGACACGTGGCCTTGCTAGAGGAAACAAAGCCAAGCCCCAGAGCCCATGCAAAGGCCTCTGCTTCACCGAGCTCCCACCCACAGAGCTGCTCCTTTGCAAGACATTTCTGCTCAGGAACCAAAGCCACAAAGCAGAGAGGAAACCCCAGAGCTCCTTCAGGGCCGCACAGGAAGCCTTCACCTCCCAACCTCAGGCCATGCATTCCTGGGCTGCAAATAAACTTTTATTTACTACACAAAGTAGGGCAAGGATGACCGTTTCCTCAAGGGATGGTGGGAGGAACATCAGCGTTATGGCAGGATCTCAGATTTCATCTGACTCCAACAACACAACTCCTGGAGACCTCAGTAGGAGCCACACAGGGCATGACAACAGCTCTTCTGTGGCCACAACCCACCCAAGTCCTCCTTGTCTCATCATTTCCAGTCCAAACAGGAATCTCTGTAGGCCACGGCTCTGCCCAGGACCACCAGGTTTGGAGAGAGCATGGCTGGAGCAAATTCACCTCCCACATCCCACAGAGCAACACACAACCAAGGTCCATCCTCCGCAGATGAACCACAATGGATCTAATGCTGCCATCCAGGACCACCCGTGTCTCCCTGCTCCCATGTTACCAAGGTCTCCTCTGCATTTCATAGCACTGAACCACCTAAAGGCTGGGCATCATCCTCAGCACTTAACTGGGTCTTCTTGCCTTCTCTAAGGCCACCAAAATGGGTGGACAGGGGATCTTGGGGGCGGCGTGACCCTGGGGAGGCCTGCGGCAGCCCATGAACTTGGCCTCCCATTTCCACCCCCTTTATCTGCACATTGGGCTGTAGGAGGAAGCGAGTTCAGCCAGAGTTTGTCTAAACAATTATGTTTTATCAGAAAAGCTGCTCAGATCTACTCCTTTTTCCCAGGACAAATCTGGACAACTCCAAGGTAATCTCCATTCTCCTTCCTATCTGCACAAGATGGAAGCAGGCAAGGAGGACATGAGGCAAAGAGCATCCAAACACCCCACCAGTGCCTGCTCCACCTCCCCCAGTGTCAGCAATCTCCATCACTCGTACATCAGGAGGCAACATCCACCCCCACATCTGCTCCCCACACATCCAAAGTTATACTTCCAGATCCTTTTCCCTCCTCCAAACTACAGGTTTTTCAAATTCAAGAGAAAGGAGACTGAAGAGCTTTCTTCTAGACTGGAGAAGGTTTTGATACCGAAACCCTTTGATATCCTTCCCTCTCCTGGTGGACAGCTGAGGACCTCTCTCTTTGTAAAGCCTCTCCAGTAAGCTGGGCAGAGCAACTTGTCCCATCTTGCACGACCCCACTGCACCTCTGCAACCAGAGCCAGCAATCTCCTTATCACCAGCAGAACCTTGAAGGAGGAGGGACTCAATGCAAGGACTGAACCCAAGGCATCTCGCCACGTTCACCAGCTCCTTGTTACAAAAGGAGAAACTGGAGCGGGTCCCATGACAATGAGCGAGCAAGTGAACAGCAAAGGCAGGATCCTCACCAGGCTCTCCTACCACCCAACCTTTTGTCATCTTCTCACTGCTTTTCTGGCTCTCGGTCCCTGAGCTTATTTCCTTTATAGATGGGAGTGATCTGCCAGTGAACGCCTCAAGTACATCACACGTGATAGAGGTGGCAACCTCTACGCCATAACAGCATGAACCTGGGCATTCATACCTTCAGAGACCATAACCAGGGACACATCCTGTACTTCCATGTACCAGCACTGCAGAGAAGGGTTCCGAGGACACCACCACCTTGGTGCATGAGTAGAAAGCAGCACAGCCTCCTCAGAGCAAAGAACAAGCAGAGTAAACAAAAAATCCCATCCAGAGTCACACCAGGCAGGGGAATCAAACACGGGCAGGGGCTCCAGCCCAAGCTGGGCAGGGTAATACCTGTGATGTCCCTCCAGATCTACCCATCCCACATGAAATACACCCCAGGTGCATCCATGCTGGAGTTAGGAGCAATGCCCTGCAATTTAAGACTTGTCAGCAACAATACAGTTGGAATTGAGAAAGGTCCTTTCAAGAGCTTATGGATCGTTAACTTCTATCACTGCCCTCTCCTCTTGGGCACCATACCCTTTGGGATTCCCATCTAATCTTCTTTTTCTCTGAGTTCTCCCCAAACTGAGCTTTTCTTTGAGAGAGGGGAGGAATGTCTGTCCCACTCCAGGCACAGCAAGAGAGGAGGAGAGGGGAGAAGGCGGAGCCATCGTAAAAAAGTTAAAGTACTATTGATAAGCATCAGAGACAGTCTGACTAGGTCAATGATTGTCCACGGCGACCTGTTTGCAGAACAACCTGAGACAAGGGGACCGGGTTTGCTGGGGGGCTGTTAAGCACCATTGATAACAAGGGATCAGTGGCTTGTACAGCTCTGTCCTGCTGCAACATCCCTTTGACTCTGGAAATAATACAGAGGAGGGGGCAAAAATTGTCACGCCCAAAAGGAGACATCTTCAGCTGAACTGATTGCACAGGCTCTCTTTACACTCAGCAGAGAAAAACAAACCCTTTGAGGACACAGTTGACGTCAGCCTAAGGGAGACATCCAGATGATTAACTCAAGTGCCATGGAGTACATGCAGATGAAGCCATGTGCAAGGGATCCATGGGGAGCATTCCATGCAAAGGTCTTGCTCATAGGTGGACAAAGGTTGAATTCACACAGAGACAAAGGAGGTAGGTGCTCAGCTCCCACTAAATATTTTTGGACCCCTCAGAAACACTAGCCAGGGCCACGCTAGAGCCACACCACTGAAAGCCAGAGAACACCCAGGGGCTGGTAAGTCCTCCCAACTCAGACGTAACCTGGACACCAACCCTTGGGTTGAAAAGCTAAACACAGATCCAAGGTTATGCTCATATTTGCCAGAGCATCAACAATCTTTGAACTTCAAGGTGTTGAAAGATGCTTTGTTTCAGTCATTCTTCACCCCTGTTGTACAAATTGCATTTGCTATGTAAAAACCAACCCACTGCTTCCACGCAGAAGAGCCTGCAGACAATACAAGTCAAGGAGGAGCCAAGCAACCAAAAATGCCCATGCTGTCACTCCTGACCTGGCACAGCAACCTTAAATCACTTGTTAAAATTATTTGCTTTTCACAAACGGATAAACATCTGCAAAGTTTTGTTGTTTGCAAAATGATTTGGACAAGACCCTTGGGTCCAGCTTTGTCTCTCGATACGTCCAGTACTGTCTTCATGCCAGGATAAAAAGAAACAATTCAAGAGAGTGAAATATTCATGCATGTGACCCTACAGAAATCCAGGGAACTTCTGCGCAGAGACCCATTCAGAAGACCAACGAAACGAATGGCACAAATTCAACTAACTTGAAGGAAAGCAGCCCTCTCCCCAAGTCCCTCCTCTAAAACCTGTAACAGATGTAAGAAAAATTGGGCCCAAAGAAGCCCGAGCACAGGCTGCCATCCAAGACCAGCTGCTTCTTCCATTTATAGCCACATTCACTTCAGCTCCGTCGCAGCATCTCAGACAACATGAAAGTGTCTGTGCGCCTGTTTGTTTGCTGGAGGAGTAAAGAACACAACTGGCTTGTTGTCAAGTAATCTCTTTTGCTCACAACAACGTTTGATCTTCTCAAAACAAAGTTATCTCTCTGTAATCTCAATTCAGTTCCTCAAGTCCTCTTACACACAGTTTATAGCGTTGGCACCGCACCCAGCCTATGGTGTCCCTTCGACTACTGGCCAACAGAAACATCTCAGGCAGGGACAGAGGTCTAGAAATAGTCTGGAAGAAAATGATTTCTTAACTCCAGAAGGTTCATCACCATTGCCATCACTTCCCTCCCCCAGCAGACAAGTCACAAAACGAGTGGCCAGGCCTTACTGCGGGAGATCAAAGCAAACTCTTTGTTTTATCTTGGTCAAGATAACGGATTTTATTTGCCTTATCAGCCTGTAGGATGAATAACCTAAATGTGAGAAAGCTTGAAGATGCCAAAGGGCGAGGAGCATGTTCCCCAGCACGACTGCTGTGGGCTCCAGGGGCACAGATACCGCAAGACAAAGAGAGCAACTCTTGGGTCTGGTCCGTGCACGCCACCCTCAGCCAGGGCTGCATCTCCCATCACCTTCCAGTGTCACTTAGACGTACACAAACCCAGGGGCAGGCAGCATTTCCCAGTTCGGCAAAGGCACCTCTCTGCCCTGGTTTGCACGCGCAGAGGTGCAGAGCCAGGAGGGTCCCAGCACCCCACCACAACTAGCACTGGTCCCACCAGCCTGCAGGGAGCCCACACTCCAGGTCCGTGCCGGTGGTCACCTTCTGCCTGGAACAGGAGGCTTTGACCTCTACAGAGACACACGTTCAGCCTCAGATGCTTTCTGCAAGGTTCAAGAAGCAACACTGATGCACAATCCAGCCCACAGACCCAACCCAGCAATAGAAGAGATCTGCCAGGACACCCAGCCCAGGACCAGGAGGGCTCTGGAGCTCAGCACCCATGGGTTCGCCCTCTCCTGGTCTCAAACAATGCGAGGCAGGGAAGGGAAGTGGGAACTGTAAGGTTTCCTATGGGAAACTATTCCTTTGCATAATGAATCTCCGCTGGGGAGATCACTGCTTTTCCTACGGGCCCTCAGGGACTTCCAACGGGGCAAAGGAATTAGGAATTCTCCCTGTGATTGCGCCTGGGGGTCTGGCTGCCCACGCTGGAGATGGGGGGCTGGCAGGCTGGCTGCCCAGGGTGTACCCTGCCTGGCTGGAGCACCCACGTGGGACCGTGACACCATCCAGATAAAACTGTGCCCACGTGGACATAAAGAAGGGGACACGTGAACACCAACGTGACTGGAGCTGAACATGATGTGATGAGTTTGGGAATAGCTTTCCCTGGGGGGGGGGCGGGGGCAAAGATGTGCAGCAGAAGTACCATCACATCTACATCTCTACATCACCTGGCCTCCTTCCTGACATCCTCAGTGCCCAAAATACACCCCAAAACGGATCGCACCATGGGAGGGGGGAAAGCAGGAAGCCATGCACGTGGCATCTCCTCCGATCAGGCAGCGTCTCCAAGATGGGACGCAATCATCTCCTCCTCACATGCTCCCGCTCCTTCCTTCCAAGTCACTGGCGCTGAAGGTTTCCATTTTTCCAGATTATCTCATTTTTGGCACCTGGCTGCGCGGACCGGGACCGCGTTTCCCACTCAGCCCTTCCATTTGGTATCTCGGGCTGTGGGCGGCTTTCCCGTTAAAAATAATAACAACAACAACAACAACACAAAAAAGAAAGGCTACCCGTAATCTAGCCCAAATGTGTCAGCTGGTTTTAAGGAAATGTTTCCCTACAGCTTTAATCTCTTTGTACAGTTAAATTGCAGTGCGGCTCGGGGAGCTGGAAATGATTACTCACCGCGTCTCTGCTCAGCCTTGGCCTCTTCGTTGCGGGGAGCGTCACCACGTTAATTGCCGTCCAAATGCCCTCTAACCCTCAGCTCCAGCAAGGCAGCCCGGCCCCTTGCTCGGCGTCCCCCTCGCAGGAGGGCAGAGAAGAAAAGTCACCCCGAAGCTCGGGTGGCTTTGCTTCTCCACCCCTGGTGTCCTCAGAAGGACGGAGGCTCGGGGCTGACTGGGGGGAGGCACTGGGCTGCAGCCCCCACAGTGGCACACGGCAATGTGTCCCTGGTTTTCAGATACAGCCTTCACAAGGAGCTCAGAAGATCTGAAAGTTTTCTTTTTCTGTATTTTTTTTTTATTTTTTTAATTTTAGTTCAACTCTACGGGAGCCTCTAAAATAGCAAGTTCTAAAGAAAAAGGCTGTCCATAGGGGCCCAAGGCTGGAAGAAAAGAATGAAAAGGTTGAGTTGCCTCGCTCTCCCGCTGTCATACTGCTTGTTTTACAGCAAAACAGGAGGGGGGGACCCTGCTGCTTTTTATGAGGTGCCTGGCACCACGCGTGGCTGTCCCCGAAGGGTGGCATCAGACAGCGATGGGACAAAGACTCCAAAACAGCTGAAAGCTCAGAGATGGTTCAGACCATTTTGTGCATCACCGTGGTAGGACTCAGCTACTGCAGAAGAAGGTCAAGTCCCAGTTTTAGGTGAACATTCCCTTTGTTCCTATTTTGCCAAGCTCTGTGGCATCCTTGCAAGAATGGACAACAGGGGAGGAGAACCGTGGCCCACCCAGTTGCCAAGAGGAGGAAAAGAGGGCAGGAGCAGGCAGCAGAGCCATGGTGGGGAGAGCCTGCCTTGTTGGCAACATGCCGTCCCCGGGGCCCTGGGCAATGTGACCACAGCAGCTTGTGCAGAGACAAAAAGGATCATCAGATCAAACCAGCTTTCACTTCTCATCTGGGATTGCTTCTAATCCATCACCTGAGATCCCAGAACTGAGCCTTCGCCCCAACTACAAACAGGGTCAGATTGGGGGAGAGCAGAGACACAGTATTAAACTGATGTGGAAAACTAACTTTTCTGGGATGAACAATGTCTTCCCTCCCACCCCTGACCACCACCGGGTTGCAAGGCATGAAAAACAATCGAAGAACAAAATGTTCAACCACACATGCACAACACCAGTGTCAGCAACGGGGGGCACCAGGGGAAGGGGATGCCGAGGCAGGAGGATGCGGCAGGATTAGTCACAACGGATTCAATGCTGCTCTTCATTTGGGTACTAAGATTTGTGAGTCCTACACATTAAAGGCAGCCTCCTGCAGTGTCTGCGGCTGCGAGTTCAGAAACACCACTTCCCCTCACTTTTTTTTTTTAAATGTTTATTTTTAATTGCTTGTGCCTCTTTCTGCCCTTCGAATTTCTCCCCTTGCCTACACCCTCTGCACAACCCTGCTGAGATTTCTCTGCACGACTGACTATAGAATTCCACACTGCCTGGTCATCCCATCCCATCCCATCCCATCCCATCGTCCCAGCTGGGAAGCACCAGCCACCTTAGGGACACAAAGGCCAGCTTTGCCCAGGATGCTGGTGCATCTGTCTTCCATCACACCCATGATGGGGATCCGTGTCTCACCTCCCTATCACCAATGGCCCAACTCAACGTTAAACATGCAGGAGAGTATAAGAAGGACTCAGAGAGGGAGAAATGGGATAAGGAGGAGTATTTCTTGCTCCTCTGCCCCAAGAAGACACCTCCTGCCCTCCTCCCACCTTGAGAACCACGGCTCCAGAGCGGGCTCTGCCCACGCCACCAGCCACACCGCCCTAATAAAGTTCAGCGCCGTAATTACTCCTTTCCTTTGTGGTTTGCTCTGAGTTGCCAAGCTCTCGGTGATTGCCTTTCTCCTCCGACCGGCCTCTTCCTGCACAACACGCTCTCCTGCATACCTTTGGCAGCAGGACGAGGGGTTAATGGCAAGGCAGCTGAGCCCCAGCAGCTGGGAGAAAGCAGCTCCAAGCACAGGGCTGAGGGCAGCTGGAGGCAGCTGCCTGCATCCCCTGCTCAGCTGTTTGCACCGGAGAGCCACCGGGCAACAGGACTGAGGGGTGTCCGGTGCCACAGGAGTATCTCTTGGGTGCCCCAAACCCTGGGAGCAGCAAGAGGGAGCAGGACTTCACACCGTATGTTTGCTCTGCTGCAGGCATCGGGAGCCAACATTTTCACTTGGGGGCATGTGGTGGGGGCCAGAGGTGCACTGGACCCTGGAGAGGACCAACAATGTGCCTGCACATCGGTCACCCGCAGGGCTACCTGAGGGTCCCTGTGCAGCCTCCCAAAAACTCCTCCATAGGCTTACACCAGTGACAAGGAGAGATGGCATCCACCCACCCAGCATCACCCCAGGGTGGGTGTTGTGGACCACGGGGAGGAACGTCCTGAAACAGGGTCCTGCGTGACAGTAGCCCAGGGCAACCTTGAGTCATGGCGATGGAGGAGGTTGGAGAGAACTGGGAAGGGGACACAGGCTCTGGCAGCAACTCTGGGCTGTGCATCCCTGCTGATATGGAGGGAGAAGAAGCCAGAGCCCTCCCTACCCCTCTACTTTGTCTCCTGACTCGGAGAGTATTCAGACTGAAAGCCCCTTTTGTACCAGTATGGAGGGCTGGCTGCTCTGCCAGGCAGCCCCCTGACAGCTGGGCTCTTGGGTAAAACTCATCCCCAGCAGCTGTCCTGGCCTTCTGGAGTCCTTTTGGATGCAAAGGGCCCTCCCTCTCCCTCCCAGGCAGCTGGGGGATTCAGCAGCTTAGATGGTCTTCTGCTCTTAAAGTGCCCAACCATCTGTGGCTCAGAGCCTGGAGAGCTCAGAGCATCCCAAACCCAGTGGGACAAGGCTTGAGCACCCACCCACAGGAGATGACAGGCCTCCTGGGCACCACACACATGGTGGCTGGGGACAGTTGAGAGCCCCAGGCTGACCCCACCACTGGGCTGAATCTTAGAGCTCAGCCATGGAGCTCAGCCTGGAGATGAAACAACCTGCTGGATACATTTGTCCACTCTTTAAAACCCAGCTCAGAAAAGCCACACCTAAGCCATACACATGCACAACGAGAGAAACCCAACTCAAGTCTTATGGGTTTGGTATCAGCTCCACCATTGACTCCTGATTTGATTTTAGACCACGCACACACACCGAAAGCCAGCCTCTTCGCAGACCCCATTACTGCCTTGTGACCGGGGAGAGAAGATGGAACAGGGGACCATCCCACGGTGGGGTGAGACAAGGGCATGTGGTCCAGCTCCAGGGCCACGTATGGACCTCCCAGGTCCTTGCTACCGCACAGCATCCCGCAAGCCCTGAGGAGAGGCACAGGGTGGGGAGGTGGTGTCCTCCATCCGACCGCTGCACCCCTTGCAGGAGAGAGCTCGTGGGGGATGGGGAACGGAAAAATAATTAACAGGCCAGAAGAGAGGGGGAAAAAAAGTATCATCTCCAAAACATCAGGGAGAATAAATGACGGCTGGCGGGGGAGGGAAGCTGGCTTTAATACAGGATTAATTGAAAACAAGATAGAGCTAATATAAGCCAGGGCTCCAGTTTAATAGTGGCTCTGGTCCATCATGTTATTAGACTTTGGCTCCACGGCCAAGAAAACCCTGACTCCTGCTAATGAAGAGGCGGTTTCTGCCCCACAACCATGAGCAACAACACTAAACAAGAAGCCATCACAACAACACTTCCACCGCCCCTCCAGCACCTCAGAGGCTTCTCTAGATGCTGCACAGGAGGGTGGCTCCGCGCGCAGGGCCCGAGCCAGCAGAAGTGTCATCTTCTGCAAGCACACAGGCTTTTGGCATTTTCTTTTTAATTTCTTTATAGGTTTGATAGTGATTTTTATTCAAACTGACAGCTCTCTCAGCCAAGATAAGCCCCAGAGTAACAGCCACGTCTGTAGACATATCTGAGCGCAGACCCAAGACCAACCTCACAACGTGTCACCACCGGAGCTGGAAGAGCAGAACACAACGCTTGGCGTCCCCACAGCAGGGGACAAAGATATCAGCCAGCATCTCACCCAAGCAGCTCTACTCACCTTCTTCTCTCTTTGGTGGGCTCTCCATCAGCACTGGCGGTGGCTTTGGCTCTGCCTGGGGAGGCTGGGGGGCCAGGGGAGGCTCCGAGCTCTCTGCCTGCCGTGCTGGTGGGGCTGGGACCTCGGCAGCCTTCGCTACCTGAATTTCCACACGTTTGGTGGCCGTGTCGGGCACAGGAGCATTGGCCGTCTCAGCTCTTCGCTGGGGCATCTCAGGGATCTTTGATGCTGGTGCCTCCACCCTCCGGAGACCCGGCTCCTGGGGCTTGCCGAGGGTGATCTCAGTCCTCCGTGGGGTGGGCTCAGGGGGTTTGTGCCCCAGCACATCTGCTCTTTTGAGGCCAAACCTTGACAGCCCTGAGGTGGAGTTCTCCACCTGCTTGGATGAGATGTCAATGGAGATTTCTGTTCTTCTGGACACCGGCTCGGCCAGTTTGGGTCCAGAGAGCTCCACTCTCCTCAGAGAGGGCTTGGGTGATCTTTGGCTTGTGGGGTCCGCATGTCGGGTGGATGGCTCCGAATTCCTGGCGCCGAGTTCCTGAAACTTCTGCGTGGAGCTGGACACAGTGGACCTGAGTAGGGTGTTCGGGGTCCGTCTTTGTGGGGCGGAGGAATTTGAAGACTGATCTACCTCCTCGACCTCAAAAGACCTTTTCAGAGCTGGAAAACATGAAAAGGAGTTGAGAATTTAGTTATCGTCCACCTGAGCATCTCAAGAGATGCCTACAGATGCTGCCTGAAGCTCATAACCCCACTCCTGAGGGTGAGGGTTCATAACCCAACTTAATGCAGGTTGGGGACTGAGGACCAGGCTCTGCCTCTTCCAGCAACAAAGCAGGAACAAGAGCCAGAAAATTCAACCTCAGAGCAGAAACTATCCCCGTGCTGCCCTCCACCCCCCCTGCACCCCACACATGCTCAGAGGGGAGCAGAGGGCCCGACAGTGGCACAGCAGAGCGGAGCAGGGTGCAGGACTCGGGGGCAGCCAGCTCCCAACACCTCCCCTCTCACATCCGAAGGATGCACAGATAAACACAGGCTTCCCGATGAGCGCTGCCAGCAAAATCCAAGCTGGGAACAGGAAAACAATCCCAGGAGAGAATCAAACTCGTATAAAGCCAGCAACAAAACCAAGGGTGGCAGCCAAAGAAGTTCATATCCTTAAAAACCAATCCTAGGGATCACCCGAGCCAAAGCCTGAAGTGCTTTGGAAACACTGACACAAGACCCTGATGCAAGGAAAGAGCCAATCGGGAAGGACAACCTAAAATCTAAGCATCGTCATCTCCATTTTACAGATGGGGAAGTTAGGAGGCAAAGAGGAATGGATGCAGTGTCAGATTGGATGTTCTGATTTACGCTTGAGGAGCTGCAGCCCTACCTTCGCTGCGCCCCAGCACCGTGCAGGATCCACCCCGTGCTCCCCGCTGCGCTGGAGTGGACACACAGGTCACCCCGCAGAGGTCCTTCAGCTCTCCCTGTCACACGGATCCCCCTCAGCACGCAGAGCTACATAAGAATGAACCCCCCAACCCTGCCCCGAGCCAGAAGCATGGAAGGAAACCTGGTGGATGCTGGTGTCAGACCCTCAGCTCGGGGGCACAAAACATCACTGAAGAAAGCCTCCATCCGGAGTGATGCTCCAATCCCAGCCATACACGTGAAGGTCAGCAGCCGCCTGCCCATGTTCTGGCTCTCACCTGGACACCCACATGTCCCCCACACAGCCCTCCCCACCCCTTTCTAGCCAGGCCTCTTGAAAGAAGCAGATGCCCTTAAGCCCAGGAGACCCTCTGCTCCATGCAGGCTCCATCACAGGAAGGGGAGAGAAGAACTGCTGGATCCCATCCAAACGCCACAGTGATTGTCCCCCTGTACTCAGCACTGAGGAGGCCACACCTGGAGTATTGTGTTGAGTTCTGGGCACCTCAATACAAGACAGACATCGAGGTGCTGGAGCGGGTGCAGAGGAGGCAACGAAGCTGGTGAAGGGCCTGGAGAACAAATCGTATGAAGAATGATTGAGGGAGCTGGGACTGTTTAGTTTGAGGAAGAGGAAGCTGAGGGGAGACCTCATCACTCTCTACAACTACTTGAAAGGACACTGTAGAGAGGTTGGGGCTGGTGTCCTCTCACAAGCAATTAGCGATAGAACAAGGGGGAATGGATTCAAGCTGCAACAGGGACATTAGGAAGAAATTCTTCACAGAAAGAGTGGTTGGGCATTGGAATAGCCTGCCCGGGGGAGGTGGTTGAGTCACCATCCCTGAACATGTTTAAGAGTCATTTGGATGCGGTGTTGGGGATGTCGTGCAGGGAATAACTTAGTAGAGTAGATGGTTGGACTCGATGATCCCAAGGGTCTTTTCCAACCAAAATGATTCTATGATTCTACACCCTCTGCCCCCCAGCAGCTAGGCAGGCACATGGTCAGGGCAGGATGAGACACAGCCCTGGGGTCCCAAAGCAGCCCCCTTCCTGAAGTGAATCTGAGCCAGCATGGTGACAGCCTCAGTATGATGACAGCCACGCTGCCAACGACCAGCACAAGCATCAGTAATGAGACCACCATCCTTTATATCAACAGGATATATCACTGAGATTTAGCCTTTAAAAACCTGCAATTGAGATCACATAGGATGCCAGGAGCTGGAGGGAGAGACTGGAACACAGCCTTCCCTGGTCCCAGGATGTCCACCCACCCCTGGCCACTCCTGAGGTGGAGTTGGAGAAGGGCCACCATGCGGGAAACACCTCCTCTGCTCCACGGGGCCGCTCCTGTGCAGGGCCAGGAGGTCTGGGGACCTGGGGACACTTTGTCCCTCGGACACATCCTTTCACTGGAGAGGAGCCA
>JAOTQQ010000003.1:28203153-28246195 GCA_026546715.1 Gallinago undulata | reverse complement strand
CCTGTGCAGGGCCAGGAGGTCTGGGGACCTGGGGACACTTTGTCCCTCGGACACATCCTTTCACTGGAGAGGAGCCATCTGGCTGGGCTGGGTCCAGCTGGTGGGACGGGGGGGACATCCTTGTGGCAGCTGCCCTGGCTCCGCTCCACCAGCAGACTGCAAGCGCAGCTGCTGACACCCCCCGTCCCCAGCTCCGGCCGGGGCAGGCAGCAGATGTGGCTGACACCCTCTTGGGCAGCAGGGGCTGGGGACAGCGGTGGTGTCCCCTGGATGCTCCATATTAGTGACCCGGCAAAAGCCCCTCCATGCTCAGGGACAGACAGACACGGCACGGGCACCCACCCGCGTCTCCCAGTTGTGGTCCAGACCCCAGCACGGGAACTGCTGGGAAGTGACGGGTGCCCGGGATGGGCTCCCAGGGAGGGGGTCCCGGCTGGCGTGGGCAGGGAGGGACACGGAGTGATTGACCCTCAGCGTTAACCTGATGGACACAGCACCACAGCCACTTTATGGCCACAGAGAGAGGGAAGTGCTGAAGAACAACACAAAACACCCACCACGTAAAACCCAAGAAGGGCCCCATGAAGGGCACTTAGTGACAAAATGGTCTGTCCTGCCTCTCAAATATATTCAGACACTGGTAGGAGGAGGGAGGGAGGCGGTAAGAAAAAAAATAAAGGATTTTCCTCTGTTGTATCTGCTGTCCTCCCAGCCACGTCACCATTGGCTTGCAGAGGTGAGATGCTCCCTGCAGCAATCTCTGCCCCGTGGTCTATGCTCAGCACATCTCGTGCTCTGCAGTGTTTAACTCTCAGTTCTCAGCACCCCCAGAATTAATCTAAAAGAAATCCCACCCTTGAAAGTTGTTCCAACATGCCCGTAACTCTCAGGTCTCCAAAACTGAGCTGGAGCTCAGACTCTCCAGCACAGACTTTTCTAACATTTTCCTTCTTCATCACACCCTTCATTCAGAAACTAACATTCTAGCTATTTTTTTTCCCCCAAAATCCCAAGTTTAAAACAATGCACCAGTCAAGCCCAGTTTGCATTTTGCAGGAAAACAAAGGGAGAGGAAGGGACAACCCAACGGGGAGCCTTTCCCCAGCCTCCAGCAGAGCCAGGCAGGGCAGAGCAGCGGAGGATACAGCCTGGCCAGGCACTCCCAGCTCCCTGATGGATGGGATCTCAGTTTTTGTCCACGTCAGGCTCTTAAACTTTCCTCTAGCCAGCCAGTTCAGCCTCTTCTTATCCTCTTCAACAAAGCAGCCTAATAACCTCATGACAGATGTGTCTGGAGGAACAGTTTGAAAATAAATGCTCTCAAGGAACTCGATAGCGAAGGAAACGCTGGCGAGCATCTTTCCTTAATGAACATCTCCCTGGAAATTTCTCAACACCGAGTGGTTTGAGGATTTCCTTCTGACCCGATAACGAGCTTTGGATTTGAACAGCCCCACTGATGGCCAGGGTTCATTGCATGAACTACTTCCACCATCTCAGCTCCTTTGAGTCCCCCTGCCACTTGCTACAAAGGAAGTGGTGACATGGGTGATCAAGTGGCGGGTTATTGATGGCAGTGCTGGAGCTGCTGGGCATGGCCTTATCTTTTGACATCAAACCTCTTAAAGTGCCCCAAGCCGGGGAGAAACCTGCCCAACACCACCAGCATGGTTTTTCTGGAGCCCAGCCATCACCTGCGCTTGTTGAAGGGCTGGACTGAATACAACACCCATGCATGGCTTTTCTCCAGGTCTTTCTGGGCCCTGCTGCAAAAAGGAGAAAAAGGTCAAAGCCCAGACACAAAGAGGTTCAAAAAGTCTGAGGAAGAGCTGTAAAACCATGATTACAGCCACGGGAGACCCAAGCCATCCAAATAAAGCCTCCCATGCTGTCACTGTGGCCCCAACGGGCAATGAGGGGGTACCCAGGGGCTGTGAAAGGAACCATCCAACCCAAGAGAGGGTTGGAAATGGCTCAGCACAGTTTGTGACAGCAAATTCACATGGACTCCCAGGTCCCAGAGGCATTCCCTCCCCGATGGTGTCACCAATTTGCCTGGGGACAAGCCGTGAGCTTTCCCACTGGGGGCTCTCTGCGGGATGGGGTTTGCATCTCGTGCCTCTGGTTGCACGGGGATTGTGGTACCCAGCTCGTGCTGCCGGCGTATTTGGCCACTGCCCTGAGCCCAGCATGGCCCGAAGAAGGTCAGACATCCCATGCACAAGAAAGGAGAGGGACTGTGACCCACAGGGCTTGTGTTTCCACCTCTGAGACAGCGACCCACCGCCAGGAGCATGATTCTCCAGGATGCCGCCTCCAATGACACTGGCCCCTCTGCTCTAGATCGTCTCCCTCCTGCTTCTTGCACAGGGAAGAGTAAAGGACCTCAGGAAGCAAAACAACTCTCGAAAAAAAAGAGAAAAAAGCTTAAAAATAGCCTGTCCTGCCCAGAGCCAAGAAAGGAAAGTAAACAGGCTCTGCTCCAGATGACCCTCCTCCTGCTTCCTGCGGGGAAGCTGGTGTATCCCTTCCAACAACAGGAGCTGAAGACAGGGCAGTGCTGCGGGGCCCCGCATCCCACTCCCGCACCAGGCGTGGCTAATGCTCCAGGAGACCTGGGTCCACGTCTCCCTGACACCCTGGGCCAAGGCATCTGGGTCCCGAGCAGGGTCTGGGACGGTCCCACTGCAGGGTTATCCCCACTGTATTTTCCAGGGGGTTTTTGGTGCTAGCAGGGCTTCCCCAGCCCCAGCAGCAGCATCCCATCTGCTGGCGGGTGTGGGAGGCAGCTGGCAGGGACAGAGGCGGAGGTGCGGAGCATCGCCCTTCCTCTTCTTCCTCTGGAGGTGGCTCTGCCACCACGGGGCGTGAGCACAAACCCGTGTAACCATCCTTTTAACCAGTTCCAAACCAATTCGGGCAGCTCCAGCTCAATCTGCTGGAGCTCCCCTCCCACAGCAGGGAAAGCCTAAAATCCCTTAAAATGAGATATCCAAGCATTTCCTTTCAGATGCAACCTCCACCCCTGCCAACCTCTGCCTGCAACCATCCTCCCTGGGCTGGGAACCGCTTGCTGTGGTGTCCCTTTGGGAAATGGACCTTTGCAAAGCCCTTGAGGTAGCAGGATTTGGTTCAGCATCACCGAGATGCAGCTCTGCTCCACAGGGACAGCCAGGCAAGCTCCAGCTTTAAAAACCACCGTTATTAATCCTGGCAGATGGGGGAGACACGGGCTTTCCAAGACAAACCTGCTGTAGGCAGCTCGACCCGCTCCACACAACAGCAGCAGCTCCTGAAAACCCATAGTCTTGACCCAAAAGCGGTCTCTGCCTGCCAGGCGCTTTGGGGCAAAAAATGCATATCTTCATCCCCAGCTTGAATGCTCCCCAAGCAAGTACAGGGCCTAAAAAGCAGCAAAATATTTGTGTGTCCTTCAATTTTCTGCTGTGGGGCTGGGGATGGCTGCTCAGCACAGCCGCTGCGTCCTCCCGGTCACCCCACGGCCAGGCACAAGCAGGTCACACGCCACCAGTTAAAGCTGCTCTTTAGGGATCTCGCAGACTGGGAGGAGGGGGCAGAGGTCTGGTTCAAATCCCAGGGGCTTATACCACAGCCAAGATTTTTTTCCCGGAGAAGTCCTGAGCAAGCAGCAGGGCCGACCGAGGCCTCGTATCTCCACGCTCCTCTCCCAGAAGATGAGTCCCTCCTTGGGGGTCCCAAGCCAAGCCAAGGGTGCCCAGATGCCATGAAGGGCTGTGGCTCCTGCCCAAGGGCTCCCTGTGGCCTGGTGGGAAGCACCGGGGTCACACCGTGGCTCATCCCACCCTGGGTGGCTCATCCCACCCCAGGCACTCAGTGGGACCCAGTGGGTCAATGAGGGAACATCTGCTCCTTCTTCCTTCTCCTTTTAAACAGAATACTCCGAGCGACAGCCGAGGGGATGCTTTGTACAAGGAAACCTCTGCACAGAGCTCAGGAGGAGACCAAAATAAACAGCGAGGGAGGCTGGCTCCTCCGGGACCCCGCTTCACAACCGGAGCCCTGGGCTCTGCCGTGGCCACGGTGCCCAACTGCTTCCCATTAGGCATCCTCTGCCCCTCGAGTGGTTTCTGTAACCCAGGGGTTAGGTTTGCTTGCTTGCTTAAGCACAGAAAGCTTTTCTTGGGTTTTTGGACACATAAGAGCCTTATGGGAGCAGGGCAGCCAGGCGCCCCGTTATTTCACACCATACAATGGCACCGTTTCAGCGCGCTGACTTTCCCTAAACTGCTACCAGATGGTCACCTCCTGTTCCCGGGGAGGAAATGGGGGGGGGGAGGCTGCAGGTCTCATCTTTCAAGGAGCCCTTGGAAACCCAACACAGCATTAACCACTCACGGCCCTTAAAGCTTCCCAGCCCCCCGACAGCAGGCAGCAGGATGCTCACAGGGGGTTTTCTGGCCCAACTCGAGTGCAGTGAGCGTGTTCACCCGCGTTACCACCTGGGTTTGGTTTATCTGGATCGACCATCCATGATGCCATTGAATAGCTGCCGCCATCCATAAGAGAGGTGGATGCACTTTAGTGAGCTAAAGGCCCAGTTCTAGGGACAAGAAGGACATTCTTCATGTATCTATAGTGTGCCTATATGCTGGATATCAAACTCAAAGGTCCCACAGCAGAAGGGGAAGGGAGCAGGGACCCTTGCTGCAGGGTCAAGGCAGGACATTTCTGTGCCACCCTCAACAACAAGGTACTCCCAAGTGCATCGAGTCCCTCCATGGGGTCAAAAACCTGAGGCTGAGATGGAGAATTCACTGGCAGGGCAGGCAGCAAGCGGTGCTACACACGCTGGTGGGGCTTTGCGAGTACACAAACAGCTTCAGAACAGCCCAAGAAATTCAGATCCCCTCTTACAGCTGGAGAGATGAAGGCAGGAGACTTTAAAAGCCCCTTTCCTGAAGCTACCAGTCATCCAACGTAAGAGAAAAGTCAGGGTTGCTGGATCCCCTGCCTGTGCTTGAGCCAGGAGGTTTCACACCTTTCATTTACCAATAAACCAAAGTTGTTGCAATACATACATATAAATACATAAACATAACTATAACAACGATCTGCTGTGGTAGCAGGACTCTGATGCCATCCTGGGTCAGGTTAGGAATGCTTCATGCACAAATAAATCCTTTTTCTGACTTTACAGACAGCGTTCAAAAGAAGTTCCAATAGATTGCACGGTCTGACACAAAGCACATGGAGAAGATAACGCTGGCAACGTGCTGGCAACAGGCAATGCCTTCCTGAATGGTGCAAACAGATCCAAGAACTGAGTTAGGGGAGAAATTTGGGGATAAATGCAAGTTCAGGACTCTTGACATTAACCAAAGCTTTTCAAGCAGCATTTCACTGACACGCAGTAAGCTACGAAGACAGGCTGAGACCCACACAGCAAACCCCTCATTTACCAGAAATGAAAACTCAAAAGCAAAGTTGGGACTAAGAATAGAAAAACATAAAATCCCCACTCAGAGTAATTCAAAATCCCAGCTTCCCAGTCCCTATAATGCAGTTCTAGAAAGGTTTTAGCTTTGATTCTCCATTACACTTTGGTTTATATAACCACTGACCCTCAGCAAAATGCTTTCAGATCAGACCAGTATATTTTATGTCCCTTATATTAATTTCATACTTGTGCAGAAAATTGTATAAAATACAGGGTATCCAACCCCTCAGATTGCATTACTGTCTCCCTGCAGCTTTTGCCTTTGGTTTGTGCTCCAGTTTCCTTTCAGAAGGGGAGGAGGAAGGAGAGAAATAAATCTTCTCTGCGCCTCCCAGGGGACTACGGATTTGATTTGCTTCACTAATATTTCTAAAACGCCTTAAAATGATTACCCAGAAGGCAAAAGTAGGATGCAGATGGTCTCGCAGACCCCGGACCGCCCTGTGCTACCAGCTTTGAGGCTGGCTTGGTGGGTGCCAGGGCTGGAAGGGGTGAAGAGCAAACGCAGCATCTCCAAAGGGGGGGCAGGCAGCTGGAAGCCCCCAGACACCAGCACCCATGCAGAGGGCACCTCGAGTGACTCAGGTGGGCGACCAGTCCAGGTGATTGGGGACTAGGTGATTAAATTATGAAGTGATTATTAAGTGTCAGCTTGAGGGGATGCTCTGATGGGTGGTGTTGCAACACACTGGTTAAAAAGCTACAGAAAAGGGTAAATTAGTAAAAGTGGCTGAAGGAGGGGGCTGGGAGCCATTCAGTCCCACGGCACTGCCTGTACTGCCCACCAACTGCTGGTGCCACTGCGGCCAGCTCTGGCATCTCTGCTGGAGGGGACACCCAGCACCGCAATGTGAGCAGTTGTCCAAACGTCCTGAAGGCTGGCAGAGACTCCCAGACCACCCCTCCTTTCTCCTCCCTGGCAAACTCAGCATGCTTTAAAAATAAATAAATAAATAAATAAATCTATCCTTTCCACATTTCCCCATATTTGCACTTCCAGTAACCAGATGAAAGAAATACTGAAGTCTCAGCCCCAGTCCTCACCACACTCCTTCCCTGCCAACCCAGTCCAGTGGAGCAGTGCCAGCACGATGCTGTGTGCCAATGCCCTCACCAGTAACCCCTGCCATGACTCCCAGTGCTGGGACAAGCTGGAGAGCACCCAGCCCACCAGCAGCAAGGGGCTGCACAATTGTGTGATGCTTACTCCAACTGCCACCTCTACTGAGGGAGGATAGTGGCACGGAGCAATGTGTTCATGGTGTTGCCTGCCCTGCCATCCGTGGGACGTCAGTGGTGGCAACACCCCAACTTGCCCCAGCTTGGGTGCCAGCAACAGGGCGTCTGCTGCAGTGCTGGGAGGATGCCGGGGGACAGACAGCCCTGACACTCATGATGTGTCACCTTCCAGCATGCAAACCAGCCAAGAGCCAGCTTGGACAGGCCCTGCACCTAGGTCACCACTCTGAAGGTGTCCCCAGGAGCCCCAAGTGCTGAGCTCCATCCAGCAACCTCATAAAAGCAATCAGGGTAAAAGCCTGAGTCACAGCCAACAGGAGATAAGCACCCTCATTTATCTGGAGGCAGCTTTTCAGAGTAAGTTGAAGGTAACAACAAACCCCTTCCTTTCCCAAGGGCTACTCCTCACCAGCACCATTTGAGCATCAGGGCCAGGAGCGAGGAGGGCTCTCCTGCACCCGCCCAGCGGTGGGCACAAACTGCTGATGCCTCCATCAGTAAAGCTGAGGGGGGAGAGGTCCAAATGACATCCCGCAGGGATGAAATGAGAGGTGCCCAGGACAACCCCAGCTCTGTGCTGAAGGGGACAAGAGCCCACAAAGAGCTCTCCTGATGGACACTGACCCTCACCAAACAGGCACATCCCCATCAGGAACCTGACTCGGACCCATCAACTCATTTTACAGCCTTCAAACAAGCTTAACCAGGACTTAGGGTCACTTGACTTGTGACTTCCATGTTCCACCTCTAAAGACCAGGAAGGTGCCAGAGCTCACTGCGGCAGGAGAGAGGGATGAAGGTTGGGAGAGGGAAAGTGCCTGCATAATGGTCCTCCAGAAAGACACTGCCTTAAATATCAAATATCAGAGTTAGAAACATGAATATCCGGAGTGATTATGGGCTCTGAAATCTCCATTATTGTCTTTGGATTTATGACAAGTCCCAGTCCAGGCTGCAGTCTGGGTCCTGGCTCCTGGGAAAACGGGCTGAGCAAGGAAGGGCTGCAAAACAGAAAATAAACCAGCACCCAGACAGTGTGGCCACAGGACTCCCAGAGGTGCCAGGACTCTCACTTAGCAGCAGGTCTGCTGGTATGCATTGGCCAGGAGGTGTAGACATGGTCACTCAAACGTATTAGGCATGACTCAACACGTTCTCGAGGTGTTTCCTACTCACTCCACTGCCATAAACCACCGACAGGCAACCAGCAAAGAGTAAAGCTGGAGAATGATTCTTACGAAGGGAAAGATGCTACCAAGATCCCAGAGACTGGGGAGCACTTGGAAGTGTCAGTATCATGTACATGCTCCAGAAGCTTGTCTCACCTCCAGGTGCTGGCAGTACACTTGCACAGCCAAATTAGCTGCCCTAGCCCCAGTGTAAAGCCTCATCCTCTCCCTGTCGCTTCCCATCCAGCCACTCTTGAAAGGATTCTTTATGATTTTGCCCAAGACAGATCTCAAATGGGCAGCAAGAGCTGACCTGTACCAGCCAACACTGGAAACCCTCCACGCTGACGCAGAGCCAAGGACACTCTGCTCCACGCTGCAGTGGATGCCCATCCCCAGGGACACGCAGCCCAGCCCTCTTTGCATAAAATGACTATAAACAACGACCTCTGGATGATCCTGCATCCTAACCGGAGCCAGAGGCTATCCCTAGAGCCCTGCTCACATGGACAGAGAGATCCACGTCCTGTTCTTCTCTTTCCCACTCCCTCACAACCTTTATATTCCCAAGGAACTAAATATACATGGGGAGGAAAAAAGAACACAACAAAAAACAACACACAACTGCAGGTCTCCACCACTGTAACCAGGCAGATGTGATTTTTTCACTCGATGCACAGAAGGACAGCTCTGCTGGGGAAGACAGAACTTCTGCCTTCTCACAGACACCTACCCCCAGCTCCTGCCTCTCCCACCACACACTGATTCAGCAGAAAACTCCCATCCACCCCATCCTTTTGTCTCAGATTCAGAAACATAGATAGAAAGAGCAGAAAAGAAAGAAAACTCTCTGAGGTGCCTGTAAAGCTCATCTTTGAGGATATCAGAGATGACGAGCAACACGGTACATTCACCAGCTGGGAGAGCAGCACTGGCTCTACCCACACTGGGCTGGTGATGAAGAGGTACCAGAAGAGCCAAGACACGGCATAATTTCTTGGGACGGCTCAGGAAATCCAACAACTGACGTTCAGGAGCTTTGCTTCACTCCTAAGGTTGAGATGAGCCGAGATATAATCTGAAAGATCTTTTTGCATTTCCTTTTCCAGGCATTGAACCACTGCACACATGGGACCGTTAGTCACAGACCCAGACTTCCAGCCCAGTCCCATGGATGTGAGCCCAGGAGAGCACTCATCCTGAGGATCCCCGCCAGGGCTCACAGGAGAGACCCTAAATCCAAGTGAGATGCTGACACAAACACCGAGCCCCTCTCTGGGGCTTTTCACATTGAATTCGAGCCACATCACCCACATAACGTTGTGCCCATCCCTCTGGCACGTCCCTGCTAATATTAGCAGCAGGGTTGAGTCCCAGCATCCGCAGCACGCGGGCAGCAGCTGCTCCCCACGGCAGCAGGCACGCCGGTCCCCAGCCGCCCAGGGGACGCACCACGGCCACGTGTCCCACAGACATCCCGGGCATTTGCTCCAATAAATTTTAAGGACGAGCCCACGAGTTTTCATACAGATAGAAAAGCCTATTTCTAACATGCCCCTCCCTCCTGAAAAACAACCTGGCTGATGGATTTTTGTCTTTAATGACTCTTAAAACCACAACGTAACTCAGCACATCGAGACGAAGCCTTTGGCTGAAATACTAGAAACACGGTGTCTCGGGTTATGGGCCTGTGGGGAAGGTGTACAGTAGTGGGGAAAAAAAATAATAAATAAACAGAGAAACCTTCCTATCAGCATTGGTGTGTCCTGGCAGGGCTGCAGGGTCCCTGCCCTCAGTGCCCAGCTCCACGCAGCACACGACCGCTCCGACCACAGCACTGCCAATGCTCACCCACCACCCAGCACGTGTTCCCCGCGGGAGAAAGGGGTAAATCAGGGATTAATGACCATCAGTGAAGTCTGCCTTGAGGTTTCTGCCAGAGCAAAGCTGCAAGCCTGTCTGCCCCCGGGGCTCTAGCTCTGGACATCACGGTGAGCCCCTCAGCACCCCCCTGCTCCTCCAGGCACTCCCAGCCACGCTCAGCTCTCACCATGGCTCACAGCTTGTCCCCGCTATGACACTTTGTGTTCCAACACTGGGAGGAAAGGAATCTGGTGTTGACTGACAGCACTGGCACAGGAGAGCAGTGCTCAGCATCACTGCTGCCAGCTCACCCTCAGGGAGTGCCAGCAAAAAGGCACCTCGGTTACCCACGGGACTCCAGTTACCCACGGGACTCACTCCAGTTACCCATGGGACTCACTCCAGTTACCCACGGGACTCCACAGCCACATCCCACCAGGGAGAGGGGCCGGAGCAGATCTCTTCTCTCTTACTACACTTGCACACAGCACCTTAAACCCTTAGCAGGAGGATTAGTACCATGTCATGGAGTTATCTTTGGGCATCATCACAACCAACCAGAGCCACGAGCATCAGCGTCCACCCCTCTCTGCAGTCAAACATCGCAGAGACCAACACTCCCGTATCACCCAACCTGAGGGGGACCAGCATAGTTTGGGATTTACACAGCGTTAACACCCTGCACAAGCATCCCACCACCCAGGTTGATTTACTGCTGCAGATTCCCTTCCTCGCTGCTCAGGGCTCCACGTCTGAGACCCTGGGGAGCTGAGCCACCCGCAGCCCCCCCCCCGAGGCAGAGGTGAGCTTGGGAAGCGCTGCCACAACCACGGCTCAACCAGCCACGCTCCTGAAAAACTGCCAAAATCTATAAAGCCAGGGGCAGAACTATTATGCTCTGCGAACCCCAGCAACCACAGACCTTAAAATGCTCTCCCCCATTAGAGAGGGCTCTTGCCGGTCAAATAAGTGGGATTTGGACCCTCTCTGCAGGACCTGCCAGCTCGGAGCAGGGTGGGCACACACTGCTGCCTGGATGCCACCATCCCCATCCCATCATCAGGGATAAGCAAGAACGTGCTCCTCTGTGCTGCGTTTCCCTCCAGTGTGTTGCTTTGATTTGGAAACTGAACCGAAATTGAGTATCTCCTACTCCTTCACCCTCCCAAAGGGCCCGTGCATCCTCCTCCTCTTCCTCCTGGGGCTCACAGAGGCAGCTCCCACACCAAGAGCCCACAGCCAAGCCTGCAACTCCCTGCAACCCAGCAGGTACAAGGAACCTGTTGGTCCTGCGCCGGGGAGGGATGCGATGAGGAAAACAGGCAGGAACAGGCAGGGTGACGCGGGAGGGCAGGCAGCGTGTGACCGGCAAGAACAAAGAGGGCTCTGGCTGCCAGGTGATCTGCTGTTTCTGCTCCCTGGTATTTCTGTCTGATCTTTCCTGCTTGGCTAGGGGCTGCCCGGGGCTGAGATACCCACCCAACAGACACGAACACTGCATCTCCTGCCCTACAGGCTAGGAATTAATTGCCTCGTTCTTGGGAAGCTGCTACGCAACCCAGAAAACTAATTAAATTGTGAAACAGTAGCCCGGATCCCTGCTCAAGGGCAAGGCCAGACCTTTTGGCTGCAGAGGCACAGAGCTTTCCCCAGCCTCTCCCTCTGTGCAGGCAGATGGATAAAGCTCTCCATGGACTGGAAAAAAAAATAATAAAAAAAAAAAAATCGCAGTGCGGAGAGGCTCGGTGCCACCAAGGAGCACACACAGCCCGAACAAGCAGCCCCAGGGCTCACAGCAGAGCCTTTATCATATCCAAGTAGGGAATTACTCATTCTTCAGAGATTTAAATGCAATCGGGGCAGGTGAGAGGAGAGGCTGTAATTACATCAGCGAGCCCTGCGGTGGGGGAGCTCAAGGGTCCCCAAAGGACAGCTACAAAGGCACCGTTGAACCCCGAGTGCCAAACTGATGGTGTATTCGGATCGCTCTCTGTGTCCCCAGTCTTGTTAGTCCCAATCTTCCTACGGGAT
The DNA here is from genome assembly GCA_026546715.1 of Gallinago undulata. NCBI lineage: Eukaryota > Metazoa > Chordata > Aves > Charadriiformes > Scolopacidae > Gallinago > Gallinago undulata. The sequence continues at coordinate 28,234,414 of JAOTQQ010000003.1, read as the reverse complement.
GTGGCTTCCCTCAGCCTCCTGCTAAGCCCTTCCGCCCCCAACTTTAGCTGTAGAAAGCCCGAGGGCTGGAAAAAAAGGGGAGACATGGACGTGGCTAAGCCTTACGGCGAGGGCTGCAGAGTCCCCAGCTCTGCCACCCGTTTCCTGCCTGACCTGGAAGAAGAACCCTTGTGCTCTCAGCTTCCTCAGCCTCCCAGCAGGAAAAACACCGCTGGGCTCCTTCCCGAAGGCAAGGCTGGGTTCACCAGGAGGCGGTGAAGCCATCTCAGCCTATGGCTCTACACGCGCAGCCCCCGGATAAGCTTTCACCCCGGCCCCTAGATCTCTACTATTTCTTCCTTTTTTTTTTTTTTTTTTTTTCTTTTCTAGAAACCGCTGCACAAAGCTCAGTTTGGGTGGCTGCCAGGATGCGAGAGTGCGTAGGGACGGAGCTGCTCTTCCAAAACTCCGCTCGGGAAGATGAGCTCCCCCCCCAGCCCATCTCTCAACGCCTGCTTGAGAAGAACCCCCCCCACCACCACCCCTCCTCTGCCTGTCTTTAACTCTCGGACCCATCTGGCAGCCGCACGCTCCTCCGTTAGCTTGTTTTCTTGCCCGAAAAAGCCAGCAAGGCTGGGCAAGAGCCACCGACACCCGGGGAGAAGGCATCCCCGTCCTCACGCCAAGGGGATCGCAAGGAGATTCTCCATCGGAGAGCGAGGCAACGCCATCAGGCAACTGGAGCTCTGCCACGGGACAACTGGAAAGCTTTCTAGGGCGGGCAGCTCCCACTATGGACATATTTGAAACTCGGGTTCGTTATCCCCCTCCCAGCTATTCTAGGGCTGCGTTTGCATCCAAAAATCTGGGAGTCGACAGAAGGGCTAGTGCCTGGGGTTTCACAAACTTTTAATCGCGTCAGGAGCGGTTTGTTTTTTGTTTTTGTTTTTGTTTTTTTTCAGCTAAAAATCTACATAAATCAACTTGGGGAAGGCAGGAAAGGGAAGGGAAAAAAAAAAACCAACAACCCCCTGTAAAATCCTGCCTTGGCCGATAACACCCGGGAGCAACGCAGCTCCCAACAAAAGACACCGCAGCCCGGCGGCGGCACCGCCAACCCCCGGGGGATGCGGGCTGGTCCCCGGCAACCCCCGGCACGATGTCAGGCAGGGACCCCCGGGAAGCGATGGGGAGAGGCGGGGGGCCACCGGACTCCGAGGGGGTTGTCGGGAGGGGGGGGAGGGGATGCTCAGCCCCGTTACACCGCGACCCTCCCAGCCCGGTATTTGCGGGAAGGAGCGGGGTGCGGGGGGGGAGGGGGGGAGGCGGGCGGCTCCGCGCTGCTCAGCTCGGCAGCAACTTTTTTCCTCGGTTTAGCCCCCAAAAAGCGGCCCACCCCTCCCCCACCGGCACCCACCTTCGAAGTCGGAGATGATGCCCTCCAGGTGGGCGTTGACGGCCGGGTCGGCCATGGCCCCCCCGGCTCTGCGGGAGGGTGCGTGGAGCCGCCGCCGCCGCCACCTCCTGCGGCCCGAATGAATGGCGGAGGGCGAGCGGCTGCGGCCGCCCCCCGCCCCGGCGGGCAGCCTGCCATGTCGCCCGGCCCGGCCCAGCCCAGCCCGGCCCGGCTCGGCCCGGCCCCCCTCACCGCCCACTGGCTGCTCCCCACGCCCGTCCCGCCCGTCCCGGCCCCCACGCACCGCCCCGGGGTTGGGGGTCGGGGGAATAGGGGGGGGAGGGTGGAAGAGGCACCCGCGGAACCCGGTTCTGCCCGCCCCGGGGCAAACAGCATCGTGCAGAACAGAGTTTGTCCCGCAGCCCCCCCCCCTCCCTCCCCCCGGGGGGGTGGGATGCCTGAAACCCGCGGCTGGTGTCTCTCCTACAGCCGGCACCCAAGGATGCTGCCCCACGGAAGGGATGGCACCATGAAGGCGTGGGTCAGGCCACCGATAAAACCCCTGTGCTGCTCAATTTTGTCCATGTTTGGAAAAGAGCAGCTCGTCCACCCTCCTCTATTTTTATATTTTTTTTTTTCTAATTTCTCAAAAATCAAACCGGAGCGGCGCTAACCCACCGCTGCCAAACCCAAGCCACTTCGCAGCCAGCTCTGGAAAACCAGAGCAAAAACCTGGCTGCAAAACCTGCCCCAACCCCCCAGCGTGTATTTGGGCACGGCTGTGCTGAGCCCCACGCTGCCCCAGCTCGCTCCCCTCTGGCCACCGAGGCAAGTGCCATCTCCGGCCACTGCCACCAGCCCCTTCCCTGGCACTGCCACCGTCCCTCCGCCTCTCCCACCCTCCGGGTTTATCCATCTCTCTGCTCCTCAACCGATGGTTCTCCCTTCCCGGGGGGAGTCAGAGCCCACCCTCCTGACCCTCTTTTTTGTCCTCCCCACCCCGTGTTTTGGTAGCATCATTTAAAAAGTGATGATACCCGCTGAAATGTGTCCAGGCACATCAACAGGAAATGAAGAATTAATGGGCTGAGGCTTTAGTCCACTTTGGGTGAACCATAAAGAAAAAAAATATGCAAAAGCTGTAGCACTGTTACCGTCTATTACTGCAGAAATTACGTGCTTCGTCACCTATGGCACGCTTTTTAATTTGACACTTCCAAAGTCTGCAAACACCGCAGACGCCCCAAAAGTGTACGCGAGCGAGAAAACGAAACCAACGGCACCCATTTCCCAGACTGAAGAAGCTGCAGGCTTTTCCACACTGTTAGCAGCTTGAGGTTTTAATCCAGGGAAAGGCATCCCTTTAAAACCTGAGAACCGCTTGGGCTTGAGAGCACACCTTCAAAGTAGAAGCCTGGTGTTCTGGGGCAGGTACGGTGGTTTTCCTCCCTTTTCACCGACAGCAGCGCTCGGCGCTTGCACGGCTGGTGCTGTCACAACCCGACAGACCACAACAGCACAGAGAGGAAAGGGCTTTGTGTCTCTGTGCAGCCCCCACCCCCCCACAACGTGCTACAGCGTAAAGCCACCGGTGCCCTGAACCCCATTCCCAGTGACATCGAGCAGAGCAGGACCGAACATGGACCTGTGGCGCTTGTGTCACCCAGCTGAGAGCAGGGGTGTCATGTCCCTGCCCTCCCCGCATCCACACGGGCTCTGGGGTGGTGACTGTCACCCTGCACAGCCCCACAGGCTGGCTGACCCCCTACGTGGCACTGATTTTCGAAAGAAAGAGAGTTTATTTCTCTCGAGTGCTCAGGTGCAGGTCACATCCGGAATCCATCTCAGGCAGGTAACGATGTAACTGCCATAATTAATGGTAGTTACTGAGTGAGAAGAAAGGTACAATGTTTAAAACTGTCCATAACTCCCTGGCAGGAGGATCAGAACCTACGTGGGCCTTTTCCAGAGGCTGTTCAAGCTTAACACCCCAGTACACTCTCGTCGCAAGGTTGTAGAATGGGTTTAAGGGGGTGGAAGGGAATGAACTAAGCAAGACAAACGAAAAATCAAAGTTGTAAGAAAAAGATTTAAAAAGGCAAAAGTGTCGATCTGAGGAAGGAAGGCACACATTTTCGATGTTCAAAGTCTCCCCCTTGCAAACCTTGGCGTGCCCTGCACTAGGTCACACAGGGATCGGTGTGATGGGAACTCTCTTTTTGAGGTCAACCAGAGGCAAGAAGCAGTAAACCACTAGAAAAAAGCCGATTGTTTAATGGACTCTAAGTTGTGAGTGTCACCGTGACGTCTGCTGGTCTCATGAAGCTGGTGAAGAACCTCAAAGCTCTTCAGCAGAAGAGGTTCTTCGGCAGAAGAGGATGAGGCAGTTTGGTTCAGTCCCGGTTCTGTGGGTCACTCAGCATTTCCTAAGCAAAGACGATGTTATCATCCTGGATCTAATAAAGGTTTAGCAAATCAACAGGCCTAGAGGAGAGCCCCAAGAAGTGTGAAATAAAATATCCGGACTATAAGTAGGAGTTCCTTTTCATTAAAACCAGCTGGTTAATATTGCACCCCTGTGCACCTAAGGCACTGAGAGGCGTAGAGGCAGACGGAAAAATACAGCAACTAAAGAACAACAAGAATATCCAGAGCTCTAATAGTAAATATTTAAAGCAGGAAGGTATGTAAACAGCTCATCCCACAGCACATAACCCAAGTGCCTGCCAGTAGAGGAGAAATAAACTTTCTCCTGGGGAGATAAGCCCATCTTTCTCTCTCCTGAAAATTTTCTTGCACCTTTATCTGATTTAGTCAAGGTCAGAGGCATGGCTTTACAAGAGCATAACACCAAAAAAAAACCCCCAAAACATTCATTTGTCCAGTCTGCACATAACAACTAAACACCATTTCCTGAAACCAAAAGTTTGTGTGTAGCTAAAAGCTTCTTTGAGAAAGGCAGGCAAACCTGGGGAGCTGAGCACCCATCCCGGAGGGGTGGAGAATCCACCACCTCTGCTAGATGATGTCTATGGTCCCTTCCAACTCTAAAAAATTCAGTGAAATTTGTTTCCAGGGCTCCCCAGCAGCACAGCACAAGGCTGTGTCGTACTGCTCATCCAAACAGTTTGGGCATGGGCCCTGCTTCACCCCTGTCTGGTAGATCAAGGAGATTTATGATCCTGAGCCCTCTCCTGATGAGAGATCTCCCACACTGATCATGTCACCTACATTCCCTTTGATAAACTAATCAAGTTCTGCTCCTTCTGTCCTTTGTGTCAGGTATTTTCTTCAGTCACTTATCTGGCTTTTCTGCTCCTTTCTCCCAACATTTCACAAGTGTTTGCCATTGGATTTTTATTTTAATAAAGAGAGAGAGCTCATTTTTTCCAAAGAAAGAGAGCAGATCACATCTCCTCTCTTGCTTGCTACTCCCCTTGCTTAAACAACCGAGGGTCTCATTGGTTTTATTGTACCAGAGGACTCACCTCGAGCTCCTGCTCAGCTGAGATCCTCAGGATACTTCACACAGCACCTGCTGTCCAAGACACAATCCCTGTTCTGCAAACCACTGGTTGCAGGGTGGTTTTAAATAAACTCCTTTCCTCGCTCTGTTACATTATAGTGGAAATGTTTCTTGTTTCCTTACTAATCCAGGCCACCGAAGGCACTGACTGCCCACCCCTTTTTTCCTTCACCATCACTCTGCTCTTCAGATGAGCAATGAACTTCCTGCAAAGTCGTTTTGTTGGCCTAGAAGTGATTTCCTGCCCCCGAAAAGGCAATCTGTAAAATCTGCTGATTGCTTCGTTACAGATACCAAGCTAAAACCAGCTTGATACCATGATAGCTGGCAGACACAAAAAGCCTTGACTCTTGTCCCCTGGGTACCTTGTCTCTGGAGGTTCCTGACCTCCAGGCAGTGATGTACCTTCAGGGCTTCTCCAGATCACAGCACAACCTCCTCCAGAAGCAGCCAGTGCTGGTCACTGCCCTGACAGAGGTGTGGAGGGACCACCACGCAAAGCACATGTAGAAAGTCACTTCAAGGAGGAAAAAAACCCTAAACAACCACACAAGAGAGAAAAAACCCCAAGGAGATGGTAGGTATCGGTGTTAGAAGATCCCTTATCAAGGCAGGCTAAGGCAGAAGAGGGACTTTCCTATCCAGATGCATTTTAAAGAGCATCATACAGTTTCTTTGCAAGCTGCTAAGAATGCAGTTTTTCAGGCAGATTTTCTTCCTCCCACAAGTCGAGGTCTTTCTGAACCCGTGCAGCTCATATCAGCCTCACCATCTGCTGCAGTCATGAGCGTCAGGCTCGGTTAGACTAGGTGGCATGAGTCATTGTGGCTACCTGAATCTTAAATTATCTCCTACACAAAAGCAGGTAATTCATCCACAGCATCTTCCCTTTCCTCCGTCTATTTTAATTAGAAAACAAAACTCTTTATTGATTCTGGCCTCTTCTACAAAACGCGTTGAGACTTACTGACCAAAAGTACTATGTAGGAGCAGCTAAATATTACTATTAGCCATCTAATGTTTCTGTTGAGAGTCCAAATAACTTGTCTTGCTGCCTGTCACACATGAAACATCCTTTCCAGCCTTTCTGGGTAGGTGCAGTGTGTGGGTGGAGGCTCTTGCACCATAGGACAGCAACACCCAACATCCACGGTGGTCCAGCATCCCCACGGCATCGCTTCAAACCCAGGGCAGCGCTGGCTGCACCAGCCACTCAGCTGTTGGCAGTTGGTCTTGGTGCCCATTTGGCTGCACCCCTGCAGGGGAACGGGTAGAAACAGACATAAAATGACCCAGACATGGCAGATTTTGAAGCGAAGGAATGGTGAGTCACGTCTCTTCTTTCTAGGCCAAAAAAAAGAGGCTGTTGCAATTACCTTCCCTTCCGCTCCTCTGCTCCCTGCACCTTCCGAATTCTTGTTCTGCTGCCCCCAAAAACACTTCTCTGTTTATCCAGGTGGAGAAACTGAGGAACGTAACAGCCATCACTCAGAAACAGGGAACTGGGGAGTAGTAAGAGCAGAGCTGGCTGTGGTGGGGAGCAGCACCAAATCCAGCCCCAGATCCTCGGGAAGTGCCAGTGTCACTGGTTGGGGACAAGCACGGGGCTCTGGAAGGAAAACCAGAGATGCAGTTCCCATCATCTCCGCCCACGCTTTCATGTAGATGACGGCATGAATCCAGCCCTGCTGATTACGCAGGAACTGTCAGGAAAAAGGGCTCTTTCCCAAGACTTTGGGCTCTTCCTGCTTCCAAAGGAGTAGGAAATACAGCCAGGGCGGCCGCAGTTCAGTGCTAGTCACACTTCCCTTCCTTTGCGAGGAAACTAACACCATGGGAAAAGTTGAAAAAATTCAAAATAGGTTTGCTGATGTGAGATTTCTGGATAAATAACTGATTTTTATTTTTTTTTTATAAAGGAAACATGGCCATCCCTTAGTGCCACAGAACTAGGCAGCCCTTGTTACAAACCCAGAGCCGGGGCACTGCACAGGATGGGCCAGATAACTTTGAAGACTGGATAACAGAAATGGGATGAAATCTGGAAGAATGACAGAAGGTCAGAACCTAAGGAGCTTTTGATAAATTCTTTCCTCATGAAAAGTGCATCAGCGGGAGGGACCTCGCTGCACCGGTGACCGTGAGCCACCAAAGGGTAAAACAGTAAATGAGACAGTAAATGAGATGTCAGCAACAAAGCAGAAATCACTAGTGCTGCCTCCTGAGCCCCCCTGGCTACCCAGCATCAGTGAAATCCAGCAGAAACGACGGTGGAGAGGGGATGGGGCTGCTGGGAGCATCACACACAGATGCACCACAGGGGCGAGCTCCTGCAGGCAAAGATCACCGCTGCCAAGGGAACAAAAAAAAACCACCAAACCCAATCCAAACCCAAACATGGTTATGGTATAAACGGGTCAGTAAGAGCTGGAAATGAGAAGAAGTTTTTAACAGTTAGTGATGGGAGATACAAAGGGGGTGCCATGAAATCAAGGGGGCAAAAAGCCAGACAGGTTTCAAGGTGCTCGCAGGAAATACAGCGTGACACGGGGAAGGAGATGGTTCCCTGAGCCTACAGCTTCTTGGATATTCACTGCACAAAGAGGGGAAACAGCAAACTGGGTGTTCTGGGACAACCCTGGAGCTGAGAGGCCCCATCGGAGCTGGGAAGTGGATGAACAACCACGGACACAAGGTCCCTGCAGCCACCTCCAGCTAGATTCAGCTGCGAAGATCAAGGCTAAACTTCATCTTAGGTTTCACTGCGTTAAGTGAGCGTGCAGAGTAGGTACTGGCATGTTCTTAAACGGGACAAAGGAATGTATTGCACGTGGTTACACCCAGCAGGGCAAGCAGAGGGCCAACATCCATCCTCTTACCCTGCTCATCTGAAATCAGAGCCGAGGCTTTCCTGCTCCTCCTGTGTGCAAGTTCTCAATGGTCCCTAACGCCTCCCCTGCCTCCCTGGAGACTGATGGAGCTGCCCTGGTTTACCCCAGAGCTAAGGTGGTGCAAACCCAGTCCAGCTGCCCTGCCGGCAGGGAGGATGCTGTGGTTAGAACCCAGTGGCAGGTGGCTCCACCACCAAGCCCTGCACGCTCCCAGCCTCACCAGCTCCAACAGCCACCGCTGTGCCCATTTACCTGGTGACCTGTACGTGTGGGCTGAGCTCACTGCGGGCCCCACCGACCCGACGCCGGAGCCCAGCTTGAAGCGTTTCACACCAGGGCAGCGATTCCGGCTATTGTGTGTGCCGAGAGCCTGGAAAGGGAAACAACAGCCCCAGCCCAGGCCAGGCACATCGTCCCGGTCCCAGCCAAGCACGGGTCCAGCTGCCTCTGTGCTCCCAGGAGGGCATGGGGGGGGAGGTCCTCGCCACACCGGCAGGGTGGGTCGGCAGCCCCCGTGCCGGGGAAGGGAAGGGAAGCACAACTCCCCGGTGGCGGTGAAACGGCAGGGGAAGGAAACGGGAAGAGGATCAGGAACTGCATCTGCCTGAACCTCGCACGGTTAAAACAAACTCAGCCTCATGCCCTTGTTCTTATTTAGTTTCAGGTCAGATTCTCCTAAGAAACTGGGAGGTGCAGTTTAGCTTTCCAAGCAGAAAACCGACTTAATTACTTTAATTAGTTTACAAATATTAATTATTAATTACCACATTTTCATATTAAAGACCAAAACAGGCACAAACCCCAGCATTGCGTGACAGCACGCACGTTTTAATAGAAATGAGAGGCTTCAGAAACCTTGCTCATCCTCTAATGAGTTTAACACACACATGGCACAGCACGTTTCCATTGCAAAGGCTGAGGGTCCCTCTGGCTCCAGGAGAAACTCCAGTGCCTTGACCTCAAGGTAGGACAGACCCTTCCCCCCCCATTTCCACCGCCTGTACGCAGGGGGGAAAAAGGGGAGGTGAGGGTCAGCCGGAACGCCAACACCCCCCCCCCCCAGAAAGAGGCCATTTCCATTACTGCAAACTTCCCAGCAGCCCCTAATTAGAGGGAGAATTTGCAGGAATAAATAAACTGGCAGTGCTAGGCGCATGCACTCCGCTTCCAGATGTGCACGTCTCATTTTCACGTGGTGTCCAGGGCAGGGCTGGAAACTCCATCCCCACACAAGACGGGGAGGAGGCGGGCACTGCACGGGCTCCCCACACTGAGCCTGCCCCCCCCTCGGTGCAAATCCCACTACTTCCCACACACCCCAGCTGCCTTGGGTCCTTCCTTCCGTCCTGGGTCCATCCTTGGGTCCATCCTTCATCCCTGCAGTGCTCACCATCCCTGTCCCACCACACAGGGCCCCGTGAGCCCCTCCTGCCCCCGTTGCAGAGCGGGGTGTGAGTCGGGATAAGCGGCTTTTACTCCATTGCCTCTGCTGCTCCCTCAGCCGCCTGCTCACGACCTTTTCAACTCAAAACTTTCCAGTCATAAATATACCAGCTCAGGGCAGGAAACTTGCTTTTCTTATATTTCTCAGCAAGCCCTCTCCAGCAGCTCGCACTCCCTGTGCCAGCCCCCAGCCATCTCTCCCTGCTCCCCCAGGGTATCGCAGCCACACAACAACGTCTGCCGCGGCACCAGGACCCTAAAACTCTCTGTAAAGGCTCAGGAAGGGCCACGAGCTGTAGGTCAGGCCTTGGGAGCAGCTGGTACCTCCTGATCTCCCCGCTTACCATCAAAGCTTTTATCATTATTATTCCTTTTTGACATAAAGCAGTTTGATAAGAACAATTCCCAGAGGGAGCCGCAGCCCCACACCCGCTCGGCTTCCTCTGGGCAGCACGGACACGGCGTGGGAGCTCATCACACGGTGGGAGAAGGACACGAGGACAGGCAAAAAAAGGAGGGACAGGAAGAATGAACACAATTTTCCTTTCCTTTTAAAGGCTTTAGTAAACGCCAGCAAAACCGCCAGCAGCGATGCCGAGGTGCAGGACACACGGTGTCCGTGCGGCACCGAGCGCTGCCGGCAGCATCCCTTTGCTCCAGCTCCACCACGCTGGGAATGGGAAGGGTCCGCAGGTGTTGCTGCCCAAATCCATGGGCTGTGCGCTCCCGTCTCCCTGTGGGTGGGAATTTGGGTGCCCCCGTGTCACCCTGTGATGGTTTGACCAAAGGACCACGCTCGCAGCTCCACCAACTGCACTGCTGCTGCCCAGGAGAGCTTGGCAGGTCCAACAAAGGTACATATAGAAAATTAGGCAAGATTGGTGCTGTTAAACTCCTGGGCTTTGGGAATGCAAACGGGAAAGAGACAGGCCAGCCTGGACCCGAGGAGAGACCAGCTGCCTTCAGCAATGGCAGGGTCTGCCTTGGGTTTTACATCCCGTGAAATCATCCTCTTGAAAAGTTTACTACGTCTCTTTCAGGCTTACATAGAAGACACAGGGGAATTCCCCACTAACCAGATCCCAGTATAACCACACTGGCTGCAAGGTCCCAGCTAGCTGGGCTGTGCTGGGTAGTACTAAAGCAGCAGCCCTGAGCTGTGTGTTGAAGGGATTTACCCCAAACACAGGAGTAGGCTGCCCGGGCACTGCTCTCCTGCTGGAAAAACAGGGCAGGGCAAAGGGGACCCAAAGCCCCATCTAACCAGGACACCCATCAGCTCCCAGCACACCCAGCCTCTGCTCCCCACCACGTCTCAGAGACCCAGCGCTGCTATCACTGGGCTCAGCCTCTTCTACAGATGCTGAAGTTGCAGAGTTGATTTAAAAAAAGAAAAAAAAAAAAAAAAGAAGAAATAAAAATCCTGATTCAGCATGCAAGCTTTGAGGGGAATTTCCTTTGATTCCCCCTTTCACATGCTCAGCCACTTCTGCCTGTCCCAGCTCTCGCCCGCACCCAGCTCCGGGCCTGAGGGCTCCCCGCCGCAGGGCACTTGTTTCTGCTGAGATTAAATCATCACTGCAGGAGGGACCTGACGCCGTCACCATCACCCTCAGGCTCACCCTGTCTTCTCCAAGAGCCTGTCAACACCAAGGTTCATCCATGGCAGGACAACCTTGGGCTTCCCCCCATCCCCGCCTGCTCCAGCGCAGCATCCCAAGAGTCATCTCGTGGCTGGAGCCACAGCCAGCACAGGCGGCTGGGGGATGTTGCGAGTTTCAGCCTCCAGAAACAAAAGAGGATCCAAAACTAAAAAAAAAAATAGAAAAAAAATAATAAATGAGCTGGGAGATGTGCTGCAAGCAGGCCAAAAGCTGGGGCCATCCAGCGTTTGCCCTAAATGGGAAAGGGGCCCATGAACACGCCGGGGGCAGAGCACCAGCCAGAGAGAGAGAGGGCACCAAGCCAGAAGGGAGAGGAGGAGATTTCCAGTGAGCAGCACGAGGAGGAGAGAAACTCCATGCTGGGAACACCCCCAACAGGCATGGACAGTCAAACCCTGGAGATGGGCTGAGTCTGGGGTTCCTGGAATGGAAACTCAGAGACACGTCAGCAGCATCTGTGTTGTCATCAACAGCCCATCCCTGGGCAGTTGTATGAAGCATCTTGCTGCAGGCTGACGGGCAATTACCTCCACCATGTTGGGCTTTAAAAAGGAGGACTGTAGTGTCCAAATGTCCTGCATGAGCAGAGCTGGGGCTGCTCCCTCGCAGTGACAGACAGGGCTGGGTTACCTCCACCCAGACGCAACCCATCCTCTGCACCCAAAACCCCTGCGGCCAAGCCCAGGGAGAAAGGGGAACAGGCCAACTTCTCCTTCCGATGAGTTGTGGCCACTGCCATCGCACCAAGTCACGCCACGAAGCCAAGTTCACCTGGCGCTCGCTTGCTGTTATCGTTTCTGCCATCTCCAGACTCCAGTCGGGCTGTCTCCGCTCGCCACCCCACCTTGCACGCTCTCCGGTGAGCTCAGCCTCACCACCCTGACTTTTTTGTTAATACTTCACCTTAATTTGCTGTGCTAGAGCCTGTAATAACCACACCAGGTCAGGGAGCATTGGACTAGATGTTCCACCAACAGAATTAAACTGCCCTTGTTTACAAGAAGTTAAAATAAGGTAGAAACAAAATCTGAAATGTTTTTCCTTATAAAGGAACAACAGGAGGAAAGTCCTGCATGTGCTAGGCATCAGCCTCTCTCGTTCAGCAGGGACTGGCAGTGTCTCTAAGCTCAAGAGATATTGTTATCCCTAGACAAGTAACCATGGGACGGACCAACACAGCCCTGCTTATGTTAACACAAGAGAATAAACTGCTGGACCTGAGCTCTGTCTTTACACACCTTCCGTCTCCCTCCAGCCTCCAGAAAAATCCCCCTGCACCGCAGTACCCCCAAATTTGGCCGGTTTAACAACCAGACAACATTCCTGAGAGTCAAATAAAACTGCCCTGCTGCCTTGATCCAGTGCCCAGGCCCTTGGGGAGCAGCTCATCCACAGAAACAGAGCCTTGATGTATCAGCAACACCCTCTCATAAGAAGAAGGTGCCTTAATCACTCCCCAGATGCACATCAGCTTCAGCCCTCCAGCCACAGGTCTGTCCATCCCCTGCCAGGGACATCTCATCTGCAGCTCCGGCTCCGCTTCTGTAGGTGGTTTCCAAACAAGTCTTCTCCACAACCGCCAGCTGGAGGACGGTCAACTCTTTCCCACGCTGCAGAGAAGCACAGACAGCCCGGAGCAGCTCTAGGTGCTTGCTTGAAGCCAAGGACAGTGACCCGATGCGGAAGCAGGGCTGGGCTGTCCCTGTCCTCACCATCCCCTGCACAGCCCGGGCACTCGGCAAGGTCTGGAAGCACGATGGCAGATGTGTTCTCCTGCACCTCTGGTGAGCCAGGCTTTGCAGAAGCAGCTAGAGGCCGATTCACACACAAAGCAGCCAATTACTTGGAGAAAGAGATGCCCACTTGGTCACTTGCCAGCCTGCAGACAGATTTAAGACATGGGGGAATTGAACCTCCGGTCCAGATATCGCTGTGGCCAAGCTGGTCACCTCCTTTGCTGGCCTCTGGGAGAACCCCCGGCAGCACAATAAAAGGAGCATTTAGTAAAGCTGAAAAAACTTGCAGGTGATGAGCCATTTTGCAGCCAAGCTTCACATAAACACGTTGATAACGATGTTAGCATCAGAGCTGGAGATGAAGAGGGCTGCACGGCTACAGCAGGCCCCTCTGTCTGCCTCAAGAAAGCCCTTTTCTTGCAATGCTTGTTGAACCCATGATGTGTGTCTGCTGCTGCCAGCCACGCGCGCACTGAAACCCGCTCACCCCATCTCTCCTCCCTACATCCGTGGGTCGAGGCGAGGCAGGGGCACAGGCAGAATTGCAGGGCTCACTGGCAAACTCCACTCTCTTCTGTGCTGTCCTGCTCTTCAATGAAACCTCCGTTCTGTCTTCATTAAACACCTTCATCGGTTTAACGCACAGTGATGCTGCGCAGATACAGCACCCTTACACCAGCCGTGGCTAAAAGCCCCAGTGTTTCATTTCACAGCTTTGCTGAGGTCCACCCGAAACAAACTCTTGGACACTAAGCTCCATTTCTCCACCCTGTCCAGGGGATACATCTGCCCTTGGTGTCACTCTGGGCAGGGAGGCTGGGGGACATCCCAGCAACCGAAAGCCAAGGTCACTTCTTGCTCACAGAGACCCTCCTACGCACTACATCCCCCTGCACCTCTCAGAGAGGGGCTGTCCCACCTCAGCTCTGCTCTGGACAAGGAACAGCCTCACCAACCATGCCCAGCTGCTCGTTAGCTGTGACACGAACACACCAGCACCAAATTGCCCTCGTTTTGCTGAGGACAACATTGGGTTTGGGACACTCGGATTTGCTTTTAGTCACGTTGGTGCAGTCGCAGCACAAAGCCCCCAGGCTCACCTCGAACTTTGATTTGTACCACTCAGCAGCTTTGCTGATTGCTTGAGAAAAGGCAGGTTTGCGTAGCTCCTGGTCTCTGAGTTCGGTCAACCATGTGTTGACCACAGGCAGCTCCACAACTGCATGAGAACAGACACCACACACTTGTCCTGGCAGAGGAGACAACCTCAGCAGAAGCCAAACTCCTGTAAGAACAATTCACCAAGTTCAAAGAAGGAACCCTTTCTCCTCAGGTATTGCTACCACCCTACATCATTTACACACGCTGACCAGCTACAACCTGCCATGATTTTCATGGTCATTCCTGCGTAACAATAAACTTTTTATTAAAACTATGGAGCAAGCACTCCACAGGACGATGAATATTCATCATGCCGCCTTCCTTCCAGTGCTGAGCTGGGATCCCTGCACAGTAAAAGGTCTGCAAACTCTTCCCTACCCGCTTGCGAGGCACAAAAGCGTGGGAGTTGAACAAGGATCACTATTATCCACTAAACCACAGGATGAGCTTGCAGGAACTGGCAGGCTGGATCGCTTCCAGTCGCTAAAGAAGGCAAATAGTCCAGCCCAGCTCTCGCATGCCAGACATGTTGAGCATCTGCGGACTTGAAAACACGAAGACAAGCCATCCCCATCCTGAGAACCAGGCAGTCTCTCTCCACACAGCCCTACTAATGTGTGGGACTCGGAGGCAGATTGATTCCATCAAACAATTCCCTTCATTTTCCTAAATTAGGCATTAACAAGGCATTTTGAATGCTGCATTTTCCTTCTACATCTAGCAATTTTCTAGTTAATAAAGAGCTGGCAAAAGATGAGGAAGGCTGACAAAGTGAAATTAACCCCACATCTTATAAGGAAACAGCAACTGGAACCAGCCACCGCATCTACACACCACGGCACAGCCAGGGGGTTGCCCAGGAAGGTCTGACCAGAGGTGGAAGGGACAGAGTGGTCAGTTTGTTGCCTCATGCAGCAGAAGGATGGTTAACAGAGGACAAACTGGGCACCTTCCTGGGAGAAACATCCTAGGCCAGGCAGAGCTCTAGACGTCCCACGCTGTCTGGGCCTTCCTGAAAAGTTTCCCATCCCCAAGATGAGGACCTCTTCCCATCTCATTACCACTCCTGATCTTTTACATGATGATAACTCTGTCTTTCAGGCACATCCAAAGAGAGGATGGATATCTCTCTCTCCCCAGCCCACACCAGACACCCGGGAAGAATTTCCAGCCCCAGCAGTTAGACCTGTCAGGGATTTACAGGATGTACGTAGTCTGCATTTCCCTTGGGTGCTTCTCCTCAGAGAACTGTGGGGCTCTCCTGGAGCTGGGGCATTGGAAGGTCCTGTAGGAGCAGCCACAACATCACCCCTCAGGCCTCCCAGAGCTCAGTTCTGAGGACAACAAAATCTCCCAGCCTGGCAATGCAAGAGCCCCACAAGGAGCTTTCTGGGCTTTTTGCTTCCTTTCCCCTCTGACCTTGACGCCCAGAGCTGGGAGATCCTTGCAGCCAAGCCTGCTCGGAGCGAGCGCTTTCTCAGCTAAGAAAAGCCAAGAAAAGCGTGGGTTACAGGTTACAGTCTGTTGCTGCATTTGTTGTCAAAAGAGCACAGCGTGTCAAAAATCACTAGAAGGGCAAGGGGTTGTTATTTATGACTCAGATTTATTGCTACTCTCCTTCCCCGGGGCCCCTGGAAATCCCAAAGTGCCACAAATTCAAGGGAAACCCACAAAACGCAGCTCCTCAAAGTCAACATCTTCCTTCTCCCCTTTCCCACTCCACCCAACCCCCAGAAGGTCCCAGAGGTGTGGGGTTCCCCTTTGCCTGCCAGCAGAGAGATAAACCTCAACTTCTCCACTTCTCAGAGAGAAAAACCCAATTGAGGTGCTGTGGGTGTGCAGGTCCAGCTCCTGCAGCATCCCAAACGGAGGGAAAGCCGCATCTCCAGCAGGGGTTTAGCAAAGCACGAGGAGGTGAGAGACTTCAGGTGGAGCCACACAACCCAAATTAAACCTCCTGAGGATGACTTTTGCTGTGCGGGTGCCCCCAGCCCTGCTGCCTCGAGCCTCTTGCTGTGCCAGAAACTTTGCTGGGCTGACCCGAAGCCCCAGCACAGACCCCACGGAGGGATCCCAGTGGCTTTGCTCTGCCCGAGGTGGCTCCCATCCCTCCCTGCTGTCACGGGGCCACCGAAGCTTCTGGTGCAGCCCTGCATCTTGCATGGGACCGTCAGCAATTTGCAGATCGCATGGCCTGGCCCCATCTATAAATGCGGGATGTTTATACAACCCTAGGAAAACGCCAAGCACAGCAGGATCGCGAGGGAATATACTCTCAGCTGCTGGAGCTCCGACAGCCCACGTCCGTCAAGTATCTGCCCTTAACTCTTAATACTAAAATGGCAGCTTCCTATTTAATGGAAAACAGCAAAGTCCTTGCAACGTAAGATGTTCCTGTTCACAGACACAGCTGATGAGCAAGGTATTAAATCCAAAGGGCTGCTTCCAGCGCTTCCTGAGAGAGCCCAGCTCCCCGCAGAGCAGATACTGCACCTCTGCTGGAAAACACCGGGGTTGTTGTTTGTTTTTAAAGCATTTTTTTTTTTCCAAGCCAGGAAAAGGACTGAAAACCAGCCTGACTTTATTGTGTAAGTCGATGCAATATGAATGAGAGGGCTATGAAGTGGATATTTTATGCATTATTTTGATGATAGATCTGACATATCTGCTTAAAAAAATATATATCTCATTCTCACTTGTGAGCAACAGTCAGCCTCAGAAAGCAGCTTTACAGATATTATCAGCCCTGGACATTAATTTGTTTTCCTAAAAACAAGAAAAACTTAAACCATCCAAGAAGCAACAAAAACCCAAGTCAGAGACCTGGGAGCCAAGCCCTAAAGCAATCAGAGGGACACGTGTGACAGTCACCTCAGCTGGGGACCTCAGGACAGGCAGAGGTGGGAACAGCAGAGGTACACGGTGGAGGTGATGCCTCCAAGCCTCATGCACCGTCTTGGTCACCCTCACACATATTGCCACAGACACCGCTGACCTACATGGGTTAACGCAATTACTATTTACTGTTTAAATAGAGAAGGAAAGGTGAAAGACAGTTCAATTAACTCAAATGGCTTCTCCCAGATGGCCAGAGGCAATTAGGGAACAGTCCTGCTTCTGCTGGTCCTTCCCAGCCACACGGGGCTGTGCATCGCTCCCGAGGGGATGCGGGCACCGTAGGTGGGAGAAGCAGCAACCCAAATTTCAACTCCAAACACAACACGAACTTCTACTAAAGTTTAGGCAACTTCTGTCCCCTGAAACCATCCTTGGTTTTACCTGCCATGCCCTCCAGATTTTAAACTGGCAGCACTGGAATTCGGCACTAAATCTGGCGCTTCATTTCCATTTGTTTATCACAGAATCACCTAGGTTGGAAGGGACCTTTTAAGTTCATCTAGTCCAACCAATGTCAACAGTTAGTGCTTTTTATTTCATGGGAAAAAATCTGTCAGCAGAGTGTCCTGAGTGTAACCAAAGTGCCTTTGAACAGTACGTCGGACACAGAACCGGATTTCCCATGATTTATGTTGTGCAATGCTCGCTGCTGCCAGGGCACAGAGGAGCTCTAGCCAGAAACAGGGCACTGCCAGCCACCAAGAGAACGTGCAGCCTTGTGCCAGGGGGAGTTTATCAAAGAAAAGGAATAATTGCTCAGTTTTGATGGCTATTTCGTGCTATATGATGAACTCTTTCAATGCAGGAAAGTGCTGCCTGCCCTTTGTTTAGATTCCCGGAGGGATCCGCCTCGCTCTGCAGGTAACCAGCAGCAAAACAAACCTCTTCTCGCTGTGCTCCTGGCAGATAAGCAAAGCCTGGGCGAGCAGAGAAGCTGGAGCTTTACCAGAGACGGCGTGGGGTCGGGGTCTCTGCTGGCCTGCAGGAGGAAACGCCGGACGCGGCGAGAGGAGGGGGAGGAAGGCATCGAGCCAAGGAAGGGAGAGCTCAGCCTGAGTCCCCACCCCTGCTGCTGCAAAGCCCTCCCAGTACCCCCTTCCCTCTGCCTCTCAGCTCCTTTTCTCCAAAATAGTCTATCTTTTCTTCCCCGAGGTCTGCAGATCCCGGGGGTCCAGATCCCAGGGCCAGGCAGTTGCCCCACAGCCCTTCAGCCTCTACGACCGAGCCACCTCTGCATCCCCTGCTGTGGAATGTCCCCTCTGCCCACCCCCCTGCTCCCCGCGCCGCTGGTTGTCCCCTTCTTGCCTTTGTACAGAGCAAGATTAAGTTTCCTCTCCAGCTGCAGACAAAGGGCCCCCTCTCCGAGTGGCTTAGAGACAGTGAGGGGGCTGTGGAGCAGCACCAGAAGTGAGTGGAGGACACCAGAGGAAGGTCTTAACCAACTTGGGGATCAAATCAATGGGATAAAAGGCCAGGTTTAATGACCCAGCCCAGGGGTGCACAGGTATGAGCCAAAACAAGACAGATGCCACGACACACCTCTTGCCATGCACACCTCAAGCCAGCATCCAAACCACATATCTTATCTGACACTGAGGATGTTACTTGAGATCCAGCAGCATCCTTCACGTCCTCACAACACCACCAGTAAATAGCCCAGTACAGAGCCCAGTACAACCACTCTGCTGGGAAAAAAAAACCTCATGAGTGAAAGGGAGAGCACCGCAGAGCACAATCTGCACTCAAACAGGCAACTGTAGTGGGCGTCCCAAAGGGTGAAGAGGTGTGAGAAGAGGAACCAGGAACAGCCTTTTGGGATGGGACTGCTGCCCACAGCACAAGGGAGCGGGGAGGGAAGGGTTTCCTGGTTCGTGGCCAACACTACCGTTCCTCTGATGGAGGATATGCCTTCCCCAGGGTGTGTTTCAACTGAGAGCATGAGACACACAGTTTCCATAGCTCACTTTCCCTCTCCACCCACTGGGAATTTTTCATGTTTTCTGGGAAAAAAAAACCACCTCAAAATACAACCAACCAACTGCTCACCAACATGGCAGTTTCCAACAAGGCCCGCTTCCCTGTAGAGAAGCTGTCACTACAGATGTCAACCAGCCCTTTTTAAGGAGCTGAAGATAGGTTTGACCAGTTCTCCACTTGAACCTTTGGAATGCAAGAGAGGAAAGAAACGGTAAATATTTCAGGTGCTGAAGACCTTCTGCTTCCTGGCCCAGCAGTTCATCTGCTCTCAAGGTTGCCTGTTTTGCCTCTATGCTGATAAATCAGCGAACACTTACGCACAAGCCCTCCTGGTCAACATTTCTGGAGGTGCAGCCCCAGCCCCGTTTGCTCCAAGTCCCATTGACCTCAGAGAGCCAAGAGAAGCCACAGGGGAGAAGTAAAGCAAGAAAGCAAGACTGCTAAATGCTTCGGGGTCAGGGAAGGGGACTTGGAGGACAAATCAGGGGAAATGTCAGGCCTATACCAGGAGAAGTGACTCTTCTGAGTGAGAGGGGACAATGTTTAAGGACTTCAGCTGATGGCCACCGGCAGAAGACAGCAGAGAAGAATGAACGGGTTTAATGTCCCCTTCCATCTCCCCGGTGAACGGAGGAGAGTCAGACAGCTCTTGAAGCTGTAGTGCAGCAGAAAAGAGACACATAAGTTGGTGTTTGGTGGTGCTGTAGCTGTGAACGTGGCACTGGCAGCAGATTTTGCACCGCTCAGCACCAGAGTCCCTCCAGAGAACGCTCTGCTGGCACTTACCACACCAGTGGTGACCCAGGAACAGAAATCCCAGCCCAGGAATAAGCCGTGCTCCCCAGCAGAGATGGATGTGGTGAGAATGATTCATGGCCCCAGCCTGATGTTCAGTGACTCCCCAGCCCCACGGCTCCAATTAGCACCAGCCGTTGCCTCCACCCCAAAGGGAGCCTCATCCCTGCCCCGCACGGGGGTGCCAGCAACTCAAAAGGGTCAAATTCCCAGCTTTATCGTGACAAATCCCTCACAGCTGTCTAGCAGAGGATCCTGAAGTGCCAAGGAAAAGCGGAAAGTATCTACCTCATTTTCCACATCGGAAGTTAGAGCACATGTGTTAAATGATTTACGCGAGGATACGGAGCGATTTAGTGGCAGAGCAGGAAAAGGACTCCAAGAGCCCAGCTCCTCATTGCCACCGGGTCATTCCCTCCCAGCGAGGATTAAATCCCGACTCACGGGTAAATCAAAGCGGAGCCATAAAAGTCGATCTGTTCAGGAGAGGGGCACCCAGAGCCTTTTAGCAACGCAGTGAGAAATATCTAGCTCTTCTCGCTGAACGAACCCCCTCCCGTAGATACAAGTATCAGAATTTACTGCCCTCTGCTGCGATCCCCGGCAGTTATTTGCCTTTTTACAGCCGAACGTCCCCGCAGTCCCACGCCTGCCCTGGGAGGTGACATCCAAGCCGGCGGCGCAGGGAGCTCCCGGGGGACCCTCTGGGGCAGGGGGTGGGCGATGTGACGGCGGGCAGAGCTTTGGGGCAGGGGGAGGACATCCCCTCACAAACACATACACACACACACACACACACACCCCGAGGCTCCGCTCCGCCCCGGCAGCCGGTGGGGATGCGGACACCGCCACCTAACGGCACCGGCCGCCGCCAGCCCCCCCGGAGCTGGGCTTGGGCAGGGAAAGGGGCAGCAGCAGCACCCAGAGCATCCCCTGCCCGGGGTGGGCAGCCTCTCCTCCCCCCTTTCCCCCCCCCTCCCCAGTATCAAGGAGCACGATGTGCTTCCCAGCATCACCGCTTCCCGGGGCTGAGCATCCCTGCTGGAACCTGGGGCACCCGCGATCATCCCCCCCCAGGTCTTCCCAGCCCTGAGACCCCCCCCCCCGGGGAAAGGGATGAGTGACCGGGAGCGCAAGACTCGTGAGTCAAAATGAGGGAAGACCGAGGGCTCTGGGGATTCCGGTACTGCCCTTCGCACACACAGGTGGCTGGGATGCAGCTGTCAATAACCTCACTTGAAATTCAGGATGATTCCCTCTGGGATCTTGCAAAGTCAGTCCAGGGCCCTCTGTTATCCATCCCCAGCGGGTACCTACTTCTTAGAGGCACGGAGGTGGTTAGTGAAGCCAAACAAGATGATCCTTATTCAGATATAACCTCCACGTATGTGCTAAAAAAAAGCAGCAAGGAAGTTCTGGAGGGCTCTTTGCAGGGCATGGGTCTGCCAAGGCCAGCAGAAAGAGTTAAAACAGCTTCTTCTCTCCCCTTCCCAGGCAGCGTAGTCAAGGAA
The DNA here is from genome assembly GCA_026546715.1 of Gallinago undulata. Classification (NCBI taxonomy): domain Eukaryota; kingdom Metazoa; phylum Chordata; class Aves; order Charadriiformes; family Scolopacidae; genus Gallinago; species Gallinago undulata. The sequence goes on along the minus strand of JAOTQQ010000003.1, from coordinate 28,213,437 downwards.
ACAGGTCTCTGGATGGGAAGTGGGAGATCTGACACTGATCACTTGTGCAGCCCCAGGCAATTCACTCTGTCTCTGTACAAGTCATCAGGACCTGGTCTCCAAGTACAGCCCGCAGTCGTCATCCAAAAACTCTGACCAGAGCTGGGGTCCCTACAGCGCTGTCACAGCAACATTATCGTGAAGTGCTCCGTTGCCAAACTCTCCTGCGTGGAAGAAAACACCACCACAGTGTGGGACAAACCTCCCAAGCCACCAGGCCAGGCAGCGTGGTGCTGGCAGCACGATGCTCCCTATTTCAAGCACTGCTTAGATGAGAAGATCTTGAAGCTCTTTGCTTACGATCCCTGGGAGATCCAGGGACCAACTGGTACAGCAGCTCATGGACTGGTCAGCACTCAGTGCTTCTCAAGGTGCAGAGATACAGACCCTCCTACAGAGCGGGCTGTTCCCCTGGGCTCAAACAGGGACCTGCCCAAACATCGAAGTCCAAGTGAACATCTCGGAGACAGCAAAACCCAGGGAGCCCGTGACTCGCTGTAGCTCACACAGGTCAGTGGCACGGGGACAAAATCCCAGGCCCGAGCACTGAAGGCAGCCTCACCCACACCGCTGTGTGGCTCTGCCCTACACAGCTGCTCTCACCAGCCCGATGCCAAAGCAGAAACGGCTCTGGGCTCAAAGCCTGGCTCCGAATCCTGATCCAGGTTTCCCAACCCACAGTTTCACACCACTGACTTCCCAAAAGCTTCTCAGGTACCCCTCAAAGCAAGCATCCCTGCAAAGCATTCAGGATTTTACCTCTTTCCCATTGTCCCCCTAAACTACCCATGGGGTTTTTTTGTTCATTTGTGGTTTTGTTTGGGTTTTTTGTTGTTTGTTTTTTTTTCTTCATTGGTTGGACTAGATGATCTTAAAAGGTCCCTTCCAACCTAGGTGATTCTGTGATGGCATCAAACACGCATTGCTATTGCCAAAAGTTCTGGCTTCATGCGAGACGCTCAGCCACTGTGAATCCCTTCAAACCCCCCATGTCAGCCTCCCTTCTCATCAGCAAGGTCTTGCCTACCCTCAATGTCCCTGCTCCAGCACCACGACTTAGAACTTGAAGCCCTGGAAAGAAAAAGCATCTGAAAATAATAAAAAAGCATGTCCTTCACTCATGGGGAAGGAAAGGAGAGAGCATCACATGCAGGCAGTGCCAGGTGGCAGAGGGTGGGCTGCCAGCAAGGGGGTGCCACAGGCATATGCAGATGCTCCCCCAAGTTGGGGAGACACAGAAGGTGAGGGAGAAGCATGGGGGAAGCCAGGGAGAGAGTAATTTCTGAATACACGGACCAATGCATTCATTAACAGCCACACCAGAGCGTGCGCACACCTCTGTGCCTTGACTCCACTTCTCCAAACCCAATGGGATTTTGAAGAAGCAACGTTTCAGACAACAAAAGAACAAAAATATGAGTTTTTCTGTGCTCCAGTGCACCAGGGATCAAACTTGATTGTCTTGATGATATGGTTTAATTTTCCAGATCAGACAGCCAGGAGTGAAATGCAAACAAATCTTCATTTCCACAGCCTCAAGCCACAAAATTCCTGCCAGTTCATGGTCAAAACTGCAACTCAGAGATGTTGCAGAGCTAATGGCAGGCTCCCCCACAAATTCTGCATCCAAGGAATCACGCTTATCACTCCCCGAATTGGTTTCACTGGAATCCAAAATTTGCTCCAAAAATGGCTGCTTTAGTTTATAAGTAATGATGTAATCACAAAATTAATACAGACCTGTTTGTGTAACACCAACTTTGCATGAATATGGGCCAGGCCAAGGAAAAAAAAATGAAAAAAAAATGTCATTTTGATACGATTGATACGAGAAATATTTTTTACAGTGAGAACAGTCAATCACTGGAACACGGTAGAGTCCCCATTGCTGGAGGTTCTCAAGATGTGCTTGGCCATGGTGCTGGATGATCTCATCCAGGCCCCTTTTCCCACAAAAGGCTGGTCCAGGGGATCTTTCAAGGTCCCTTCCGACCTGGGCTGCTCTGCAATTCTATGAAAAAAAATGCACTTTCATGTTTATTGCATGATTATTGCTTGTAAAACTAATGCATTTTATTCACCTGTAAAATCACGCCCATTCTCTCCTGAGCCACAAACCAGAGCTATTTATAAATCTCTAGCAAGACTCTTGGCATTGTCATCCCACTGCTCTTTTGGATGTTACGCTGAAGGGCTGTTTCACTCATCCAACAGCAAGGGCTCGTGCTCTTCCTTGTGCCAGGGTTGCGGTACCCGGGTGCTGGGATGGGACAAATAAATCTAACAGCAGCAGCCTGAAGTGCTAGAGCAGAGGCAGAGTGGGTCCCATATCCTTCTCGGTGACGACCATGCCAAAATTAATTTTCAGTGTTGGTGCTCAGGAAGGAAGCTGCCCTTGCAGACAGAAGCTGTTGGGAAGAAGCAGCGGGCACAGCCCAAAAAACTCAGCGAAAAGGGGACATTGGGCATGGACACTGAATGAGCACGTACGTAAGGGATGCTGTCTCCATCAGCTGCTCAGAGGAGCCATCAAGCACTAGTGGTCCAGGTGGAACAGCATCATTTCCGACACACGCACCCATTTTAGAGACTCACAACCCCCTGGGCTGCAGTGTAAGAACACCTTCGAGTTTCCAGCTGCATCACCCTCCCCCCCAGACAGGCACTCCCCCCCTTTGCCTACGGAGAGCTTCAGCACAGAGACCTAAACGCCAAATCCTTACCCAAAATCAAAGGATAACGGGAGCACAAATGCCCTTTCCCAAGGACTTAGAGAAAAAACCTGGGGCAGAGCAAGCAATTTCACCCAAATTTCCTCAGGTCTGATACTGTCCCTAAAATGGGACTCGATACCCATCAGGACCTTCTCTACCGCCCGTAAGATGCTGGGGTCTGGCTGCAGAGCACGAGACATTGCTGCTCTCTAACAAATGATTCTGTCCATTAGTTACAGCTGGAAGTACTGCCTGGAGAAGCCAACAGGACAGAGATATTGTGCTTCTGAGATCATTAAGGCAACAGAAAGACATGTGTTGACCCAGACATAGTTCCCTTACTACGTACTTGCTCCTACTCAGCATTATGGTATGCTGGTCCTTGGAAGCGCCCTGACTTGCATGAGAAACGTCCTCCCTCACCCCAGCAGCATGGGAATGGTTCTGCTGGGAGGCTCCGAGTCATCCAGCAGAGCACGGAGCAGGAGGGCAGGCAGCAAAGGAGCTCCTGCCCTGGGGTTAGCCAAGTCCAGCAGAGCGGTGCTGAGAAGCGTTACCTGTGCTGTCAGGTGAGAGAGGAGCCGTGCCCCACAACGGGACTGTATTTAATGGAGGTGAGCAGAAATTCCAGCAGATTTAAGAGCAGAGCTGAGGAAATGGGTAATGCTTCATACCTTGACGTGCCTCAGACAACTGCGGGGATGCATCCTCTGGCCAGGCAGGAGCCCGCAGCCAAGCAGGGAGCTGTGAACACAACTGTCTGCAGAGGCAACTCACAGCCTCACCAAACCCAAACCCTCACTCAAGAGGGGGCCTGCACAGATCCACAGATAAAGAAGCCCAAACCTGCAGTCACAACAGTTCACTACACAGGATGAAGGTAAATGCTTGAACAAGAAACCCCAGGGGAAAAAAGCTGCAGGTAGTTTTCAGAGCACACAACACACAAGTCTCAGGCAATAGAGCATCACAGACCACGGGGGTCAGCACCAGGCAGGGACACGAGCAGCAGGACACTGACAGCAGAAAGGAGGGCTAAGGACAGACCAACAGACACCAGCAGAGGCAGGACAGACAGGAAGGTGCCCCTGGGTGCCAGAGATGGAGGAACACAGTGGGATCTAACAGGAGGTAGAACCACTCAGACTGTAAACGCCCGATTTGACATCCCCCACGCGTGACACACCGCAAGCCAGAGGAAGATGAAAAATGTTTGGTAAAAGAAGATGCATAGCTGCGAGAAGACCACTAAAAAGAAACTTGTCAGGCTTTTTTCTGCCATTTCTCAGCAATAACACAGACACCGAAGGACACGAGACAGAAAAGATAGCTAGAATGATTGGAAACAACCCTCTGCCCTGCTACATGCATTTTAAAGATTAACTTTTATTTAAAAAAATTAAGAAACAAGCACATTCGCTCCCACAACCCCTTCATACCTCAAGCATTCCCAAGAAGGCTCCCTGCTCTCCTTTCCTACTGCTCAGTCCAGGCACACGGTGCTTCCCAGGTGGCTCTGAGGACCACTGAAGATGCTCTGCCTCGAGGCACTTTGTCTGGGAGCTGCTGCCTGCCTGGCCTCCGAAAGCCTCTCGCTGCAAACAGGGGCTGTCTCCTCCCTGCTCAAATCATTCGGGCGCATAGGATGATGTATGAAATCATGTTAAATTCTGTATGCATACACACGGGCAAATATATCCATAGCGGATACGCGTGTAACTGAAAAATGAAGCCCGAGCACCAAGGGGTTAACAGCCAGCTCATCCTTCCTGCTGGAGCTCAGCACTTTGCTTGCCAGCACCTACAGCACTCCCAGCTGCTGGGCCCTGCCTAACACACACCACTCATCACCGTCAGGTGTTGCAATTACCTACTCATCATTTGTTAACTCTTAAAATGAGTTTTCACAGTGCAATTTGAAAGGTGACGTCTATAAAGGAGATCAGACCTCCTTTCCCATCGTGGTTGCACCCATCCTGCCACCCCATCATCACAGCAACTAAAGCCCCACTACCCGGGGTGCTGAGGGCCCTGCCTTTTCATTTGAGAACAGGTAAGGGGGCTGGGATATTAACAATTAAGGCTTTGTAGCGAGATCTGGACTAGTTAAAAGAGCCATCTGCTAAGGAAAGCCAGGAGAGCCATCTCCAGGCCACTACCACCAAAGCAATCTGGCAAGGCAGAGAGAAGGGGCAGATGTGAGGAACACCCCAGAGCTCAGCTCCACAGCCCCAAAACCATTGGAGAGGGGTGCCTGGAAACAAATTCATTCAGAGATAAGGCTTTTCATGCAGTATCAGCCTGTAGGAACGTGTAAGAGATGGTTTAACCAGACTAAAAGGGGGCTGTAGATTGTATGAGACTGTTTCTTATACCAGCACCCACAGGCACCGAGAGACCGGTACCTTGTTACAGGGACCAAGGAAGAGCCTCAGTGCCCCGGAGCAGGCAGTGAACCAGGCACGGGGCTACAGCATCACCTTACACCATCTCCCCCAGAAACAAGAGGGGCCTGTCATCCCCAGAGAGGGGATCCTGGGTTGGGGACACCACCCTGTGCAAGAAAGCCCAAGCATTCCCCTGGGCAGAAGAGACTCCATGGGAAATGCTGAGCTGTGGGAAAGCCCTCAAAGAGGAGGCCAGACCCACTTCCCACCCGCCCTGGGGTGCCCTCACCCTGTCCGACAGCCACACGCTCAGCTCGGGATTCAGCCATTCCCACCCACAGCGGAGAATTAATTAAAAGCATGTTCAGGGCCAGAAGAGCGACGGGGACGTGGCCCCCAGCGCCGCGCGGATCCGCTTTCATCCGAGTCATCTCTTGGTCAGTTGCTAAAGCCAGGGTCCCTGCCCGCCCCCTGCCCGTGCCAGGGGTGCTGCCTGCATGGCTGCGGCAGGGGGGAGGCTCACTCTGCTCCCTGCTCCTCTGCCCCCCATCACAGAGCTGCCAGAGCCTATGGCCCCCCGAGACCCCTAACCCACTCATGTGCCGGTGGTGGGACTGGTGGGAGCCGAGCAGCTTGCCCTGAGAATCTACACTGTGCCATGGACCTGGAAGCCACTAGTGTGACGCAGTGATATTGTCACTTTTGTGCCACAAATCTCCTTGAGCACAGTTCTCCTCTGTGCCCACGCACTGGGTTTTGCTTTCCCTCTGCTGCTTTCCCTGCCTGTGCTGACCCTTGCAAGCAGGGACCCACGGAGAAAACCCAAGACCAGACCTTCTGCCATCTATTGCCCCGTCCTACACTTCACCCTGAAGCTGCACATCAGAAACCCTGCTGAGATGGCTGGCACAGCTCTGGGGAACCACACAACAGGTGACCTATTCGTGCTTGACCAAGGACAGAGTGGCCGAGTTCAGCATCCCCCACTAACCCCTGGCACAGCTACTTACACCTGGCCCAGGCCACCAAGCACACCCATGTCCCTGCAAGTGTCCCTGCCACAGCTCAACCCTATCTGAATCACCCGGTTCCAACAGGGGTCAGTGAAACACAGATGGGCTCAGACAACAAGGATTCACAAACTTGCTCCCAGCGGTTAGCAAGAGCTCTAGTATCTTCGCACAAGGACACTTGCCCGGGGTCTTTCTGGATCCTGGGTGCTGCACACCCTGGGAGCAGATGACAGCCAGCCTGGGCATGAGGACTCTGTGCTCCTTACTGCAGCTGAACATGATGTCCAGCTCGAGGGCAGGGAGAAACCCACCTTCGGCACTCTTCTGGAACAAAGAGCCCCAGAACATGTCACCAGAGAGTCCCCTTTCTCACCAGCAACCCTTTGCAGAGCCCATCACCACCTCTGCGCAGAGGGAGGAGACCCAGCAGGGCACTGAGGATGTAATGGGAGATGGAAGAGGCCAAACCATGGTGGGACCAAATCATCCCTGCCACCCCCTCCTCTCCCCAATGTCCCTGCACGCAGTGACAGAGGCTATCCAACCCCAAGCCCCATGCTGCTCAAACGCCCAACCAGGCTCTGAGCTACAGGCAGCTCTCAGGAATGCTTTGAAGTGGCTCAAAGCAGGGGAGAAAGCACGAGCAAGAGGGAGAGACAAGAAGGTGCTTTCTGCACTCTCCAGAGGTGGTGGGGAACAGAGGATGTTCCTGCAGGTGAGTCCTCATCCAGGGGCACCTGGATCTCAGCACATCCACGGACGGGGCCCCGTGGATCTGGCACGGGCCAACCATGGGAGCAGCCTTCTCTGGCCACAGTTTCACTCCACCCTGGCTCGAGTGTTTCCTCTCATCCCTGTGGTTTCCCTCCCAGCGCCGATGCCCAGTAGCCAGCTGGGAACGCCCAGGAGAAGAGGCCTCCGGCCTCCCAGGGCTGCCGTGCCGCAGGAGGGGGGAGACCCCACCGTTGGGCTGCAGCACACCAGGTCTGCCCATTTTGGCACGGACACTTCTCTCTCTGATCCTGGTCATCCCGCTGGAGCATGCAGAGACCATGGGTGACGCCGCGCCGCCCGTCCCCTCTCCCTGCAAACACAGCATCCCAGAAGCAGCTGGCTGCAACGTCGCTCCCTGACGGCTCGACAACACCCAGGAGCAAATTTAGGAACCCAGGAGCAACTTTAGGAACCACTCAGACATGCCCCCACCAGCCGGGATTTGCGGGGAAGCCGGGGAATTAAATGGAGTTATTCATTCCTCCGCCAACCATCCTCCGTTCTGCCCCCCACCCGAACACCCCCCGCCTCCACGCACGGCCAGCGGGGTGAGGGACACACCGGGCTCCCCGGCCACCACCAGCTCCTGCTGCTTTGAGCAAGGAATGGCCACGGGACACGCAAGCAGCTCCTGCCCGGCCAGGCAGGCAGGATGGGAGGGCAAAATCCAGGGGAAGATAGTTTGGCAAGCAGAGAAAGCTCAACCACAACACACACACACACACAGAGACAGACAGACAGACACACACACACTCAGGAGCCAACCTTCAGAGCCGAAACGCGTCTCCATGCCAAGAGCTGGGCTATTTTCCTCCCTCTCCCCGGCTCGCAGCTCTGAGCTAACAGGCTCAGCATTCATCCCCCCGCGCCGAGCGGCACATGGGAGCAGAGGGGGGGGAGAAAGAGGGGAAGAGGGAGAGAGAGAGAGAGACTCAAATGAAATCCAGACCTAGAAAGCAGTTTCTTTTTTTCACCCCCCTTCTCTCTTCCCCCCTCGCTCCCCCCTCCAACCCGGCTTCTGCTGGAACCACCTTCTGTCTAGAGAGAGGGCTCAGGAGGATGGGAAAAAAAAAAAAAAAAAAAAGAAATGCAGAAAGGAAGCGTTGTAAAAAAATAAATAAATAAAGGAATCGGCTGAAATCCACCCGGAGCGTGGCAGTTTCTCTTCTTAAAGTGCAGAAGCTCCTGGAAAGATAGGAGCGCAGAGGCAGAATATAACATATTAAAAGATCAATACCCTACCTGAAATCCGGTCCTTCTCCATTACTACAGGATATATTTAGCATCCGCGTGTCACGGCCGTCCCTTTTTTCGGTGGCGTCCCCTTCTTTCCCCCACTCTCCCTCCCTCCTCGCCTTGCCTCCTCCTCCTCTTCCAAAAAAAGCTCTTTGTCTGGTCTAATTTCTTCAATCTGTTGCAATCATGAATGCATTCAAATTACCACATTTCCATGTGCTGATCATATGTTTGTGCTCCAAACTGAAGTAGCTTTGTCTCTTTGAAATGAAAAGGAAGAGTAAGGGAGGAAGAGAAAGGAGAAAGAAAAAGGAAAAAGGGGGTGCATGACCCAAAAAACCTCGTAACTCCCTGAAATACTCCACCAGGCGCAGGAAAACTGGAAATCCCGAGTCCTCTGTTAAACAGTCTTAAAGCTACAGCATGCGAGTGTCCAGGGGAACGCTCCAGCCTCCACAGCTCCCTCTTAAATCCACCAGGAGATGCTTAAGGAACTTGGCTCCTCGCAATAACAGAGCGAACAACTCATCCAGCTTCTCAAATCTCTCCTCGCTTCCCCCGGCTTATTTTCCTGCTATTTCCTCTATCCCCTCCTCCTTCCTTGGCTCCAGCGTTTTAAAAAGAGCACAGATCCTGCGCGTTCCCCCACCCTGCCAGGTCTGAAGTTTCGATTCATGCATAAACTATTCGGCTGATGAAGGCTGACTTCATTCCCAGCACAGCATCATGGGCTGCTGCTGCCACCAGGCAGGACCTGAGCTCCGCACACGTTTGCTCTCCCCGTGTGACCCACCGGAGAGCTTTGCCACCGGCCCTGGCACCGAGCCCCCTCCTCGCCTTCCTCCCCTTCGCAAGGCGGCGATAATTTCTGCTGCCAGCCCCAAAGCGATAGTGAAAGTCTCCGCCCCGGGCAGAACTCCTTGGTCTTCTCCTGGGTCCCACGTGAGGAGCAAAGGTGGGATTGGAGAGCAGTTTTCCTTCCTTCCTTCCTTCCCTGCGATGCCCAGCTGCAGAGGGTGATGGAGCAGCCCCGCGGAGCCCCTCGACAGACCCTCTCCTCCCTGGCCGGGATGGAGGGATGCGCGGCCGCAGCGACGGGCTGGCCCTGCTTGGAAACTTCCACTTGGCCGGTGGCCAGCGGGGACGCCCCGGGAGCACCTCTGCCGAGATGCTGCCCCACACTGCCTGTGGGGCACAGCACTGCCCAAACTGCCCCACACAACACCCACCTCCCCCCTCCCCCCCCCCCCAGCGTCACCCACTGCCAATTCCTATTGACAACCCGGAGCCTGAGTCACCCAGCCAGCCACGAGGGCACAGCCTCTGTCCCCAGAGCTGGCAAACAAGCCATCCCTCCCGCAGCCACCCAGAGATGCCAGCAGGGATGGCACAGCTGCTCCGTGAGCCACCCTCATGGGCTCAGCACTGTACACGTGATGCTTTTTGTCCCCACATGCTCGCAGTACACATGGAAAATCACCAGTGCGGTACCTGTGACAAAGCCTGTCACCTTTCCCCATAGCGTGGGCAGAAGGATAATTTCTTTCCTAGCTGGGTAAATAAACTTCCAAGGACAGACTCCTGGTGCTGCCAGGACCTTTGGATAGTCCGGACCTACCTTGCATCACTTTTCAGTATGAAAATTCCCAGAAAACTCGCATGTTTCCCCATGCAGGAGTTGATGGGGAGTCACTGTCACCAAAGCAGAGGGAGGAACGCAGCTAACACCAAGCGGTGGGGTCAGGCCAGGCGCCCCACGGAATCATGGAAATGTCAGAATTGGAAGGGCCCTCTAGAGATCCTCCAGTCCAACTCTCCAGCCAAAGCAGGGCTGCCCAGAGCACATCACTCAGGAGGGTCCAGGGGGGTCTTGAACATCTCCAGAGAAGGGGACTCCATGACCTCCCTGGGCAGCCTCTTCCAGGCCTCTGGCACCCTCACCGGAAAGAAGTTTTTCCTCATATTTGAGTGGAACTTCCCATGTTCCAGCTTGAGCCTGTTGCCCCTTATCGCTGGAAAAAAACTGAAAAAAAAACCAGCTCCAACATCCTTCAACCCACCCTTTAGATACTTATAAACATAAATAAGGTCTCCCCTCAGCCTCCGCTTATCCAGGCTAAA
>JAOTQQ010000003.1:28170814-28190197 GCA_026546715.1 Gallinago undulata | reverse complement strand
TGCTCCAGGATATTTTATTCTAGAAACAAGTGCAGCACTTCCAGAGACAGGTTTCCTCGCTGAGAGAGGAAAGCACAGGAGTTTAAGGACAGGGAGCTCAGCAAAGAGGCTCCGTGCAAAGACACCACTTCCCAGAGGCACTTGGTCTCTCCAGCCAGCTCAGCCCCAAGGACAGCATGGACCGAGCAGGCTGGAGCCAGCTGGAACCTTCAGTGTGGCAGGAAAGCAAGGGGTGACTGCTCCCTGGCCAGATCACTCCCAGGGAACACGTTGTATAGGAGGACCCTGTCGTGGGGTTAGACAGGCCAAAACACAGGATACATTGCATGTTCTAGGCAGATGCTACACCAGAACACGTTGGACTAACAGATGTTGGACTAATTCTGCTCCACCTTTTTAAGAAAAAAAAGTATTCATCACGCTCAGTGGGGCAGCACATGGTTAATTCATTTGCACTATGCTGGAGAAAGGTATGTGAAAGTCTTAACCTACCCTACATCACATATTGCTTTGAAAGGCAAAACCCAGACACACCTGTCTCCTCCATTCCATACCCACTTCAGAAAGCAATTGGTGACTCCCCGACGCCTGCCTGCCTCCCAGACTCCAGGCAACATCTCTAATCCATCAGCAACTCATTTAATTTCTCTGCCGTCCCAGCTGCGGATTTGTAAAGTGGTGGTTGCCACAACGCTCGTTTCCCAGGTACACTGAACAACTCAGCAAGAACCAGAATTCACCTTAGCAAGCCCTTGATTAAAACCTGGCCATATGCAGAAACCCTACCTCAATTAGTGCCTCAGCTTCTCTTTTCTGAGCTCAATAAAAGTGGACACAGTAAAGGCAGTGAACCACATCACGTGGGATGCTATTCTGAAACTACCCCAAAAGTTACGATTGACCAATACAGGGATTCCCAGAAGGTCTGGCAGCTCCTCAGTCTCTGGGGGGCTGTGCTAGAAGAACAGCAGCTCAGGATGGTGTCCATCATCTCAGACACCAGACGCTGAAGCTGTCAAGCTCCAGAATGGAGCCACAGAGATTCCTCAGCCCAACACAAACCCCACCTGGGCACACCACTGTTTTGAATCAGTATTTCTACCCTGAAAACAGGTCAGAAATTTTTGGGGTGATGCTGTTAAAATATTATTTATATTATAAAATATAAAATATCTCCTCAAAATCTACCAGACCTGTTAGATAATAAGGGATTAAAACCAATTTAAGCTGCAGAACATCCCTAAATTTTGTAACGTAGTCACAACCTTACAAACCTTGTGAGCTGGAAGAGCGCATCACACCAAAAACTTTTAAATAACTGTAAATATTTAAAAGGCAGGAAAACTTTCATACCAAGGAGCCCTGGGTTGGAGGGAAGGAAGGGAAAAGAGCTGCCTGGCAACTCAACATGGAAAAAGTGTCTCACACTCAGAAGCCCCTGCTTATATATATGCATATGTATGTGTATTTTCTCTCTCTCCCTTTCCTTTTCTAACATAAAAAGCCTCTGTGCCTACAGAGTTCTGTGGCTGAGCCACAGGGCTGGTCCCACCGAAACGGTGGTGCTGCCCGACCGTGGTGGCACAGGGACAGTCCCCGGCTGTTCCCACCCAGAGCCATCCCCCTGCTCAGCTCTGTCCCCTAAAAAGCACCACCAGCTCAAGGGCCCAAAAATAGAGCCGGGACGTCCACCCACGTGTGGAGACATCCAACCTGTCCTCAAGAGCTTTATCTGCACTGCAACAGGGCAGACACACATCACTCAGCCTGCGGTTTCCATTACCCACAGCGAGAGAAGGGCTGAAGCTTCTTGGAGCTTGTGCACTACGACCAGCATTATAAATTTTAAGCATTTTTTTCCTATTCATCTCAGCCCTTGATTTTTATATATTTTTTTTTCTTAATTATTTCCTCTCCCTCCTACATGTCGACTGCTTCTTTGGACACTAACAAGAATGAAAAGGTGTATTTCCTCTGCTCAACGGGATTTTAAATAGCACTTCTTCAGACAAACTGCAAGAGCACTCGAGTCCTGGCTCGGTTCCGCGTTGAGGACGAAAACCTCTGCTTTGTCTGCACGCAGGCGAGGTGCGGCGTTGAAATCTGGCTTTCATAATTGCTCAAAAAGTTGAGAAAACCTTCCCTTACGGGTGGCACGCTGAAGAACGCAGATATGCAGCCATGCCGAGGTAGTTAAATACATCCTTTTATGTTCAAAGGCTTCATTCAGTCTGTGGCAAAGCAGGACGGAAGCGGAGCGAGGAGCTTACAAGCTTGGACAGGATCACACATAGGAAATAGGCTTTATTCCCTTTAGCAACGGCTCCAGTGGAAAAACACACATAGGACTGGGAGCATCCAACGCAGCACAGCTGTCAGAGCATCCATGCCCTGGCCGAGCCCGTACCTTTTATGCAAGCACTTCAGAGAATTTGCTTATCTGCCCAGTCTCACAGGTTTTCTCTGGGGATCTGTAATTACTCTTCACACCCTTTTTAAGTAGGTAACCCCAAAGGTGGATAAGCTGAATTGATCTGCTCTGGAGTGGAGACAACATCAGAAGGAAGTTTTTCCTGACAGCTGTTGCTTCGACCCCTCTTAATAACGTTAAGAATACATAATAATGCTCTTAATCCCTTTTCCACAGAAGGGAAAATAAGGTGCAAACACGAGATTCATACAGGCTGCCCAATAACAGCGAATCTGGAAAGAGCAGGGAGAGCTACGGAGTCCCAGCCAAGCTTGTTATCCGTGATGCCCCGCTGCCCCTCCGCCGAGGGAGGATCCAGACAATCCTGGAAAGCAGATAAACAGCAGGAAAAGCTGGCAGCCTGGCAAGGCAGAAGAGAAAATCTGTGAAAAGAAAAAAAAAAAAAAAAAAAGAAAAGAAAAAGAGAAAGCAACAGCTAAAAATATGCTGCTCTGAACATGGTGCCAGGAAGCCAGCAGTGAGGGCAGGGATGGAGAGCATCGGCGTGCTGAGCGCGTTCTGGGGTCACCTCTATTTATAGCCTGGAAGCAGAGGGCTGAGCCCCGGGTTTGGGCTCCCAAATGAAATTCAGAAGGTTTCCACCCCAGACACAGCGTCTATGAGTCTTCTCTCTTAACGCAGTTCAAATGCCCTCAAGCTACGTTATAAATTTCTTGTAGCGCACTGGACTAAGAAGCGGAATGAAATATGCTTTATTTAGCTAAAAATCAGGAATGCTGCACCGCATCCCTGGCAGAACGACTTCAAAATGGAAGAGTCTGATGGTTTAAAAAAAAATAAATAAAAAAAAATCAGTCAATCCAAGAACAGTTCATCCCACCCAGCGGATGTGCCGCAGCAGGACACGGTTATGACATTCGCAGAGCTTAGCCTCACCTTGGCTCCCTGGCTGAGCTGTATTTTTTTTTTGTTCACATTTTATAATCGACGACTAATTCCCTCCAGATCCACAGGCTGGGGCCATATGGCAGAGCAGAAAGGCAGCAGCCCCAACGGATGGACGCTGGGCTTCACTGGGGTCTCCTTCGCAATGGCTGAAGGCAGGAACGGCTCCGGGAGGGTTGTGTCAGTGCAAGGGAGATCCCAGCCAGGCTCACGCTTAAATTGTTCCCTCCAGACAATATTGGGCCAAACTTTCTACTATTTCGTGCTTCTTGCAGCTGCTGATGTAACACACCGTGGATGTAAAGCATTCCAGTGTTGAAATGGGAGCATTTTATAGACTCCTGCTCTGCTGCAGACATGGTGCAGGGCAGCAGGGAGGCTGAATCCAGCCTTTCTGGAGGTGCTGTTCTTGCCACAGCGTGTCTTTTCCAGCTGACGCTGCTGAATCTGAACCCAGAGCTAACAAGGGAACTGCCAGAGATGTTCACCTCCAATACAGTCAACATGTACATTCTCCAAAGGTTTCGCATGATACACCCCAAATTTTTTTTGTGTGTGCTTATAACAGTAACAAGACAGCCCACTTGAGATTTATTTTCCCTCACAGTAAGTGATCCATGCCCTTACACTCATACCATGTAAAAAATCAAAAGAACAAATGAGCAATTCCCATTATCAAGAGAAACCACAGAGAGAAGACAAACAATGGAGGATGTAACCCAGGAACTCGCTCTCTCTACACAATCCAGAAAAAACAAACAAACAAACAAAAGAACCCAAACCAAATAAAGGTTGTGTTGGAAAGGGACAGGGTAAAACCAGCAGGAGACAGCCCACACTGTGCTGGAGTCAGCAAAGAGGCTTCTGTTAAATGTATTTACTAGTGGGTCCAAAATCAGAGAATTCTGCTTCCTTCTTCACCCAGCACGAATGCAGCAGGGTGTCCAGATAGCACTGGAGATGTATCTCCACCCAACACCAGTTTCCTCCTACGGACATTTCCACACTCCCAGCTCCTAAGAGCTGTGTCCTGGGCCATACTGGTCTGGGCCAGGTCATGAAGCCATTCCTGAACTCCACCAACATTGGCACTGGGGTGCTGGGAGAACCCCTGCAGCAGAAGAATACTTCAGAGGTGTCTCCAGCACCTACACAACACCATCATTTTAGAGCTGGCTCCCTCCAGGGCAGGATCTGCACCAGCCTGTGCACCGAGGAGGCATCCAGCCCTACCTGCTCCAATCCATCCTGCCCTTTGCTGTCTCCTCAGGCCATCCCGCTGTCAGCTAAGGAGGAAATAAGATAAGAGCAAGGACGTCACCTCATTTGCCCTGCAGCAGATGCAAAGCTGGCACAGGTACCAGCACCGTCTGCTGGGACAGAGTTTTCCAGTCCCTTTTAGGATGTGCACATCCATCACAACACTCTTAGGACCATCTGTTCAGGACCACGCAGAGCATGAACCACGTCTCATTTTATCTACTTCACAAGTACTATCCAGAAGACAAAAGAATTGCTTTTGCCAGCATCTCTATTTCACCCTGCTACACACAGACAAGCTCTAAAAGCTCCTTAGATAAAATGGCTGGAGAAGACGTCACCAGTAACGAGGGCTGGAGCTGTTAGCAGAGTGAGGATAACCCACACATGGTTTGGTCCACACGGTACAACCACTGCCTCGGTGACCTCTCTAACACACCAGAGCAGCTGCTGGGGACTGAAGGGCAAAGTTGTAATGCTGACATAGGACATCACCTTCAGAGGGAGAGCCCTGCACATGGAAACAGCTGAGGACAGAGAGGCTCTGCAGAAGCTGAGGACTACAAGGGAGAGACATCTGTTTGCAGAGTAGCAAAGGAAGAAGAATCTCTATTACTTCAAGCTCGAGTCCAATGAACCACACAATTACAACTTCACTTCCATTAACTTGAAATCCACTTGCAACATAAACCTCAAAAGGAATAGGTTTTTTAAAAAGGAAAAAATTCATGTTCATTTCCAGCACTAATCAGAAACA
This sequence comes from Gallinago undulata, assembly GCA_026546715.1. Taxonomy (NCBI): domain Eukaryota; kingdom Metazoa; phylum Chordata; class Aves; order Charadriiformes; family Scolopacidae; genus Gallinago; species Gallinago undulata. The sequence continues at coordinate 28,184,804 of JAOTQQ010000003.1, read as the reverse complement.
TGCACCGAAGAATAAAAGACACTTTTCCAGATTCTGTGTATAATACAGACTCTTTCCAAAGAAGCTGAGCGCAGCTAGAAAAAGAACCTTCAGTGTGCATGGTTTCATTCTGGATCAAATGTCTCTGGCAGCAAACAGCTTTCACTGGAATGGAGGGATGCTGACAGATGCTGTTCCCAAGGGACACCGATTACAGGCTCAGGAGCAGACCACTACCTTCTCCAACACAGCTACCACCACATGGGTGCCCCAACAAGCTAGGTCGAAGGCTACACATGGACCATACAGCCCAAAAACACTATTTCACTTATGTGGGAGCTGGATATCATCAAGCTAGGGCCAGACAACACTGCTAATCAGCACAGAACCACTAATACAAGTGGAGCCATGAGTTCACACATTGTAAGAATCCAGCCCTGGGCTGGATTACAGATAACCCTCAAGGAGACCATGGTAAAATTGGCCTTAGCAAGATGAGTATATTCCTACCACAATACTAAACTTCTGGCAGGTACCAAACACATTCTAACACTAAAAAAAATGCTCCAAAAGCTTGTGCTAGTGATAAGAGGCAGCTAGAATCAGGCCTCAATTTTTCCCAATGTTAGAAAGGCTTCCCCAAGTCCAGCAGCGGCTGGCCCAGAGCTCCAGGCCTCAGCAAAAAGCTAAGTTAAATAGAAGGTCCAGTCTTGCATACGGTGGTAGAAGCTGACAGGGGAGGCTGCATCTTAACCTTGGCTCAAGTTCGGCTTTAATTCAAGATTTTCAACTCAAATTAAACTGCAGTAATTGTCAGGAAATCAACCGATGCATCCATCGAGCTCAAGACCAGAAATTGCCTTGCCTGACCTGCAAAACCCACACCACACATTCCAGGCATGTGCTTGAATGAAGTCTTGGCTTTTCAAAGACGTTCAATTTCAGTGTCAAGATTAAAAGCTTGGAGTGACCCCAAGTGCTTTGGCAAGTTGCTCAATATTAAAATGACCTTCAAACAGCTCAGAGGCTGTGCCTCTTCCCCCTGTGTTTGTTCCGAGGTGAGCAAACCCAATCCTCGGGTAGTCACTCGATAGAAATAACAAGATCATTTCACCACGCTTTGTGATCGTCTGTTCTTTACTGCCCACAAATTCCTCACAGCTGATAGTCATTCGGAGATAGGCTGGACAATCATGAAAGCACACAAAAAAAATTAGCACAAGCAGTTTTTCATCGGAAAAAAAGCATATTAGTCATCATCTGTGATCCTTCTGGCTAGAGTGTTTCAGTAATCCAGCTGGGAAGCAGAGGGGATGCCACGTCACCACACTGACACATCAGATGACTTCTGTAAACGCATATTTGTAATGCAAGTACCCACACAAATTGGAAGGGACTGGGAAACTGGGTCTTTTGTCCATACTGTCAGATTTGCTGGTTGATATGATTCTTTTACTTAGCAGGAGAAGGGAAATGGAAAGGATTTATAAAGGGACACAAGACTGTTCTTGTGAAGCTGTACTGATTGGGAACGGACCTGGTAACTGCTGTCAAGTCTAAAATAATTTCCTTGTTGAAGCTAAGTAGCTTTCCAAAGAGCTCTTGTCCCTCTAAATTCTGCTTTCACCATGCTCATCATTTGCTTCACGCTCGTTAGCTCCTGAAATCCAAGAAAGAAGCAGGACCCAAGAAGCACAAACAGTGCCCTCAGTGGCATTTTCACTGAATGAGAGGGTTTTTTGCAAGAATTCACAGAGCTGACGAAGCCGTCACGAGAGCAGCTCAGATCTGGTCCCGTTTGTTCCTGCCAAACCTGCAGCATCCCACGGATGGGAAGGGGGGAAGGCGTCTGAACTCATCCGAGCTGCAGCCTTGCTCAAAGAAGGCAACGATCAAACCCTTACATTAACCAGCTGCCACGAGAGCAAGCTGGAAACGTGTTAGTTAATGATTAATGTTAATAGCACAAGAGTCCCCAGGGGCCTGAATGGACAAGGGCTGAAGCTGAGCACGCAGAGCAAACAGAACGAAACAAGCGATCGCTGCTCATCTTTGCCTTCCAAAAAATCTCCAAATACTTACAGCATCCAGACTCACAAGCACACCTAACTTTCTCAGGTTCATCTGGCAGTGGCCATGGATTAGCTGGAGAAAAACACTATCAGATTTGAAGGAGGGGAAAGGAATTTTAGAACTGCAATGTGGTATTTCCATATGGATCAAATACTCTCAAGCCACCCCACGGCTCTCCTCCCCACAGGCCCATAATGCTCTGGCTCTGACCATACAGAAGAACTCCTGGTGCAAACTTCCCAGCATCTGGCTCTCTGCTGCACTCTGACACCCTGCACAGCTTTAGCAAATGAAGCAGAATGTCTTACTTCGGAGGAAAAGAAATAAAAATAATCCTTACTTAGATTTTAAATCAATTTCTTGTCACCTTCTTGTAACCTCAGTGCAATCCAAATTTTATTTTTCAGCCACAGGATTTGCTCAGTAACCGCTTACTGCTTGCCTGCTCTTGTTTCAGAACTCCAAAACTTGTGTTTCAGAGGGTCCCCCCGCAACAAACATCCCTGGATTTATCGTCGGAGCCCTGCAAGCCTGGGGCTGCCATCAGGATGTAATACAGACCCCTTCTGTTTGCCAGGCCCTGAAAGGCAAATGTTGATTTTTCCCAGAGAGGGATGGGGGTGTATAAAGGGGAAAAGCTGAGAACAAAGAGGCAGCAGCTCACTAGCCAAAGGGCTGCCGATGACAAAGGGCAGAGGTTAAGGGTTCTCCTGAGCCTCGGTGACCCACCAGGGTGACCCACCAGGCTGCTTGGCCGAGGCAAACCAGCATCTGTAGCTAACAGGACACCCAGAGCAAACCCGGCCACCTCGAACTCCTCAGCCTTAGGGAGCGACTCCTCATTCACAGCTGGAGGAGATAAAGGGCAGCCTTTGGTTTTGAGACCAGCGTCTGACCCTGGAGACACTGCAAAGGGAACAACTCAGCCAGGGATTTCACTTGGGTGCAAACATGCAAGCCCAAGTCTCACTCCAGACTCATGACAAAGCGCCCTTTTCCACCACCCACCTCCACCTCCACCCAGTATTCAATGTGCTCCACTGCAGCCATCTAATATCTGGATGAAGAAACCAAGGACAGGTAAAGAAGTAGTTGAGGGACCACAGTTGCTAAATCCCATTCCCTCCCTAGCCAAAAACTCAAACACACAGGATCAAAATGTGCAGACTGGATGGCCATCTGACTGGGACCAGGTAGCGTTGGAGCAGCATTAAGCTCAAGCAGATGATAGTCACTCTTCTCTCTGCATCAGTCATCCACACAAAGGTGTTTTGGGCAACAGACGCCACCTGGAGCCCTTTCACCCAAGCATCCCTAGCACAGCAGAAGCCTGAACATGCAGACACTTTCCAATCATGTATTCATACAATGATGAGTCTGGATCACTTTGGAAGGAGCCCTGCAATCCTCGGATATTATACAGAATTGCCTAGAAGTCAGAAATCCCTAGATCCAAGCTGCGGTTCAGACACCAGCGCCCTGGGCAGCCCTACACGAGAAATTTAAGCTCGGAATCACAGCTTCCCTCTTAGGACACCAAACATCCCCATTCTTACATTTGTCTTTCACCCCAACTCCAGTCGCATCTTCATCTCTGCTCTTTCAAGGCTAACCTGTCCCAGGAAGATGCTGAGGTGGGTCGCCAGGGAGGAGCAGCTCAGCTGCAGGGGCAAAGCCATCTGCAGTCAGAGGAGCCAGGAACCCCTCTGCTGCCACCAGAGCTCTACCGTGACCCGCTGCACGTAACTCCCCTCCACATATCCTTTTTGCTGCCTGTAAAATGAGGTGTCAAGCACTTCCCCTGCTTATAGGGGCAGAAGGGATACATTACTTAATGTTTTTACGCTTGAGCTGTACTGTAGAGAATGAGTCAGGCACTATCTATAGATTACTGAGATAATGTCCACTGTCCTTAAACATCAGGGAAGAAGGGAAGTTACAATTTGAGACTATGATGAAGCCCTAGACCCATACAATTGAGGGTTTTCTCCTATTAAGCCTACCCCAGGAGTAACCAAGGCAATCCAGTTTCATAAGCTAGTAACATTCTTTGAATGTTTTTCTTTGTATCTTACAATTATGTTTAATAGTGGCTGTAGCAGGGAAATTGGAATAGAAGAGAACTTCAGCCAATTCTTAGGACATATTTGAAGTGCCTAACGATGCAGATCAGCTTACACTAGAGTTCGCAAAAGCGCCTTTAATAGATGTAGTACAACTCCATCTCTATCTTGAGAGGGCCTAAATGCATCTTAAAAATATCGATGCTGCACTTACAGCTCTCTTTTCCATCTCCAAGTCAGACACCCACAGAAAGACCAACCACAATCCCCAAATCAGCTACACGAGCTGTTTAGGGCTGTATCCGTGAGGGGTCAGCAATCAACTCCGAGATCAAATTTCCCGTGAGCTCCTCCTCCCCCCAAGTCTCTCTCTTATGAAGCATTTCAAGGACTAGTTCTCAGAAGTACCTATTGCCCCAGCCAAACCTCAGAATATCTGTCACGTCCTGGTCCTGCATCCCAGAGAAGTAAGGCACCCAGCACAAAACCCACTAAACTAATTAAAAACCAAGATGGAGATTCAATAAAAAACACGGATATTTTATTGGCTCGTTGTTTTAAATCTTTGTAAAAGACAAGATAGTTCTAGACCCAGCACCTACCTTGCTACCAGACCATGCTCTCCAACAGTCAGCTCTACAGAGGGGCAGCAGGAAAATTAAGAGTAGATTCATCTAAATAAGCCCCAGCTGTAAGGAGCCAACCACAACTACTTGAGAGTAACTCCACGATTACATGCTCTTCTCCCCAGGTGCCAAGCAATCCCAGTGCAACTCCTTCCTCTAATGGGTTTCTGCCAACGAGGGGCAGGTGAAGCACCCAGCACCACCAAACAGCTCAGCCCTGGCAAAAGGCGGAGTGAAATCATTCCTGGCACAGGTGGAAGCCCTTTCAAAGCATGGAGCACTGCCTACAGCCCCCAAGGAAGCTTTTCTCTCTTAAAAGAGGGCTCACACAAGGAGACACAAAGCCTGTTCTGTAGGTCTGGCTGAAAGGCAGCATTGTATGTGGAAGATGGCACGCTCAGGGTCACAGAGGTCCAGCCCCAATCCAGAACCCCTCCCTCGAGACACTCACCCCAACGGTACAAGCGTTCAGCATCTACCATGAAAATCCTTGCAACCCAAAAGGCAACTGGTGCTATTTCTGTAACAAACACACACAGGACTGAGATCTGCTTTGCGCTGACGTGGGTTTTCCCTGGAAAGCTCAGCCTACAACTATTGAGGAGTACAAATCCTCATGCACCAACCCCAGCACCACCGAGACCTTGCTCTCCGCTACGGAGCAGCACGAGAGAGGATTCCCAACATGGTGAAGCTCATGGACGTGCCCCATAGACCATAAGTAATGACCCACAGTGTGTGAGACCTGCCAGGTGCACACACGGGCTGCTGCCAGCCAAACCTGAAAGATTTTGTTCTCAGTCTGGAGGCTCAGGTCACTTCTGATGACCCCTAAACCATTGTCAGAGTTTATTAAAAAAGCTGAAATTTGTGAATAGCATCTTTCACAGTCAGAGGACTCCAAGAACTCTTCTCCAGAGGGGATCCATGACACTGCCATGTCCCTCTAGCCCAAACTTGCCCCAACCCTTTGTTTTCCCTGCAGGAGCATCGCTCAGGCAGGAACATCCCCACCCTGTCCAGAGCTGCGGGATCGACGAGGGGCCAAGGGACGATGCTCTGGCGGGTGTCGAAATTCCAGCCTTATCTCCAGAGGCTGAGATCACGGGTAGAAAATGTTTCTGTGTTGTCTCAGCAAGCTTCCTGCTGGCACCCCTCTTCCTCTCCACAAAAGCACCTCTTTGTGGACGGGTTTGGAGTCAGAGAAGAATGTTCTCTGGTACAGACCAAACGTATTTACTGTATTTACCATTTCTGAGACACCAGATGTGTAACAGTGCCTGTTCTCAGTGTGACTTTTCCTCAACCAACTCTGTCCTGAGCAGGTCGGGGGAAGCAGCCCCAGCTGCACAGAGGGATGCTGACACTTCTGAAAACTGCTGGTACACCAAACAGCCACTTGCTCCAAACTGGTGGCCACATGCATTAGAACCTGTGAAGGAAGGATGTCCATGGTTTTGGAGATCTCTGGTTATCATCCTGCAGCCTGGATTTGACTCTGTCACAGATATCTACAAGCCTCAGGGCAGCACCCGCCTGAGTTGTTCCACACTAAATGTCTGTGTAGGAGCCTCAGGGACCCTCCATTAATCACCTCCATCCCAAGATGGAAGATAGGGTGATTCATCTGACAGCCCTCAGCTGGAGAGAGGCTGCAGGGACCAGCTCTGATTCAGACAGCTGCTTATAGACAGCCAAACTTAGGCAAAATTAAATTCCACCTTCTTTTTATCCAGGCCTCTGTAATACAGGATCTCAGCTCTCCCTGAGCTTGAAGATCAATGTCTGAAAGACTGAAGACACTTACAGGAAAAGGAAGCACTTTTGTTATCTGCACAGTCATTAGACAAGGAGCAGGAGTCAGAATATCTGATTATATCCCATCCTGGCCCCACAAACCCAATGAAGCAGCTTGTTTCTCTGCAGCTCAGTTTCCTCAGCAATAAAGTAGACAAAAGCATATGTCCTTCACGGAGAATTTCCCCATGGACCCTTGGGAAGGCTTTGGGAGCACAGGAGAAGGTGATGTTTATTCATGAAGCACAGCCCCTGGAGAAGCCCCTCCACAGGGCTCTGCCCTGGCGATACCAGCACAGAGCAAACCCACTGCCAGGTAGCACCACGCTCCAGGAGAAGGTGAGAAACAGCCACATCCCTCTCTGGAGGGACTCGGCACCGCTTAGGCCATAAGTTTCCTCTGCGTAAACAAAACACTGACTCCAGCCACTGGGCATCTGTCACCATCAGTTTATTCCATAAGAAAGTGAAATTGGAAAAAAAAAAGAAAACACGCAGCTGAAATGGTGTTTAATCTTTCAAAGATTATGGTTACATGATTTGAAAAGCGGAGGAAGCTGTTAAGCTCCCCAATGCAGACGTCTTGGTTTATAGTTCTATTTATTTTGCCCATAATCTATAGGCAACAGGGCTTGGACGCTTCCAGTTCTGAGGGACTATGCCAAGGCACATTTTAATCCAAAGCCTGATCTCCCATCTGTCTTTTGACCTAAGGATACATCATTCAATAACTATCAGAACTGGGAAACAGAAAGGTTATAAAAGATGAAGATGATCCCAAGTGGGGATGAAATACCAGTATGTTAGAGAATATTAGAATTCAAATTAATCCTGGTACACTGGAAGCAGGCAACAGACAGAAAACCCAAAGAGAATGTAATTCAGCAAGGACCAGTGCAAAGACCTAGTCTATACAAAGACTCTCTCAAGTCAGTGGTTGCAGGAGGTTCCTGTGAAAGATCCATACCCTACGTGGGTTGAATCCCCAGATTTTATCATCAACAACTACAGAAATAGCTCAGGGTGCCCAGTACTCCAGGCAGGTGCTTGCAGGAAGGTGGGATGGAAATGACTGAAAATGGAGGTGTGGAAGGCAGATTGTCAGAGCCCTGTAAATGAGATGGTCGACAGCATCCAGGCTCAGCCCCAGGAGGAGAAGTTCACCTTATAGAACATCAGTATTAGACCATTTCCTTTGCAAAATTCTAACACTGGATCCTCAATGGGAAAAGCCACCAAGTGCCAGGCAGAGCAGCTCCACTCCACGCGTCTGCTTTGCACTAACCCAGCTTGTCTACCTGGGGTCCTTCCTGTGTAAGAAGCCAGGACAGATCACCTACATGAAGAAAACCTGACTATGCATGGCCAGCCTTGCAGCAAGCAGGCTGCTCCCATCAGATCTGCCCAGCTGACCCCGTCCCTGCAGCCCGACGAGCACGGAGTCTAATGGAAACACCCAGACATCCTCCAGACTCATCCTCCAGACTCAAGAGGGTTAACAGGAGCTTCTCCAGGCTGTGTTAATAAGCCATGATTTTGCCTTGAAACTGTGAGTACTTTGGAACAGGACAAGGTGCTGCTCGCCACCTGCTCCAGCTCCACGTGACAGCCAGGTATGTGCTGAGAGAGGAACACAAACAAACCCACCCAGGCAAACTTCATACTCTCTTAGAAATTCAAACATGGTCATCTCCAGATGGGAAACAGAAGAGCATGGAACGGTCCTGGGTAAGTCAGCTGCCCTGGTAGACCACAGTCAGTGGAGAGGAGGTGCTGAGGAGGAAACAAGCTCAGTTCAGCAGTGAAATCCGTTCCTTCGTTGTGTTTCTGCTCCCTCTCCAAGCCCAGCAGCACTGTGGGCTGTGCTCTGGGTCTGCATTGTCCTCTCCTGCCCTTCCAGACCCAGCCCTTGCTCCTCCCTCACCATGTTCCTGTACTGGTCTTCCCCCATCAATCTCCACCACCGGCGTACACCGTCTGCCAGCACAGCTTCTGTTTTCCCATCCGCTGACCCACACTCCTGCACACACCCGACCTGTGGGAACCACTTTCTACCCTTGCTGTGCCTCTCAGAAGCAGTCTGTCTGTCCGTCAGACGGAGGGGCTTTGGACACAGAAGTATCTCCACAGGGCTAGGAATGAGGCCACTGTTCAGTTTTACCCAGGACTGAGGTCAGGTTTTCCTCCTGGCTGACCAGGAGCTGTGTCACTATGCCCTGGTCTGCCCTTCCAGCTCCTTGTGTCCTGGTGTCCGGAGCCTCTAACTCTTCTCCTGTGTTACAAACCCTGCCAACAGCAGCCCACAAACTGTCCACGAAGGAACAGGAGCAGTCTATAAAAGGGTCTAACGCAGACACCTGCAATAATAAGCACCCAGCACATTGACATAAGAGACTTTTCTGGCTCATATCCATTCCCGGGGGCTTCCATACTTATATTCACGCCCCAAAGCACATCAAAGGCTCAGTAAGATCTGAACATTAATCCAGACACGTGTCGTGAAACAACTTTTTACTATTCCCTCTCCACCACAGCTCAAGCACGGGGCTCTTACGTTTCCCATGAGGCCTGAAAACTTAACAAAGCCAAACATAAAAAGCCAACCAAAACCCCTTCAGCCACAGACATCCTCCTCCCCTTTTCCCACCTCATACACGCTGTCCGAAAAGCCTGACATGTATTTTAAAACATCATTGCCTGATGCCAGTTTCCTAGAGAGCAGCTGGTCCACGGAGGAGTAAATGGAGCAGAGCAGTGGAAGCATGTTTGAAACCCCTGCAGATGGATCAAACTCAAGGGCTGAGCTCATCCTTCCCAACATTAACTGCAGAAATCAGCTGTCAGATTATTTCACATCACTGTTGGGAGGTTTATCTGACAAATTCCCACTCTGGGAAATAAATCACAGCTTTGTGCTGCAGCTGCCAAGCAGGATGGGAGAGACCACCCAAGCCATGACTTCCCCCGACAACCCCACAGCACCGACAGCCTTTCCATGCTCAGATGTGGGACTCGCCAACTGAAGGATCTCACTTGTCAGTACAGCAATTTGGGAAAGCGTTTACAGATGCAGATTTAGTTGAGTGGCAATTAACGTCGAAGGGCAATTAGCTACAGTAATGTTAGTCCTTCAGGCTGCATAAGTCTGTTGAGTAAGTATTCAACAGTTCTGAGCGTCATAACCTGGCTACTAAAACAAATATTAAAAAAAAAAAGAGGTGTTAGAAATTCCATGGTAGGATGGGGTGGGTAGGATGGACACAACTCAAACTCACATTTCTCAGTATTATGCCCAAATTGATAAAACATGCTCTCAAACACATGAAGGGGAAAAAAAAAAAACCCTTCACCCAGCAGGCAGGACTGCAAGAGCACATAATAAAGGTCTAATTTTAAGGATTTCCTGGTGCTTCTAGCAATTGACCTTAGATAAAAGCAATACAGTACACGTGACTCCTCTTATCACTAGAACACTGGAAATCGGCAAGGTCAGAAACCTTCCCCAGAGCAAACCAGAGGATGAGGAGGATTACAGCATTTCAGGATCGGAATGGCAACACCATCAACTTTCGGTGCTCCAAATTAAATTCTACGCAGGCAACGAGTTCCGTTTCATCCTCATTCCTACTGATTTAAATTTCATTTAAAAAAAAAGTTACTCGAAAGTCACACTGGATGGATGGAAGATGGGAACTGAGTATTAGAAGAGAAAAGCAGCTGTAGGGTGCCAGTGGCTGACACCTCCCGTCGCAGACCTGGGTGGGCTGGGAGCCCCCCACCAGCCCAGAGCTGGACCTTTCCTGCAGGCAAACCAAAGCCTCCAGCCTCCTTAACTCACAGCTTTTCATCAACCAACAACCCACTCGAACAAACCCCCCGCCACCTCCCAGGGTCTATGATGTGCAAGTCCTTTGTCCTGACTTGTAACGCGCCAAGATCTGTTATTCTTCTCAGCAACTTTCATGTGTACGTGTCCAGGCACTTACAGCTCAGCCACTGAGTCATTCGACAGCAGCTCTCAGCAGCAATTTTCGAGGGCATCTTGCCCTCGTTTCCTTTGTTTATTCTGTCCGTTATATAAAGTGATAGGCAATCCCTGTTTCCCTTGGTAATCGTCAAAAACAAAGCAGACTCGCACCCGGGGGTTGCTCTTGAAGATCATCTTGTGACTCCAACCTGCTCCCCAGGTACCTGCGCTCCCTGGCATCACTGCCAGAGCCTGCAAAGGGACATGACTCTGGACAAGAGGGAATAAACGAGTGTCAGGGACCCTCTGTGTCCCCAGCAGCTGCTTTGGGTTCAGGCCCACAAGTCTTTGGAGGGTGCTGCTGGGTGCTGGGCTCTTACCAAAGGGGGCTGGTCCCTCTGCAGATCATCCCGTGGCGCGTGTTCCCACCCTCTGGGAGCCAGACCCCAGGGTCCGTTGTTCCCTCGGTCCCCAGAATAGCCATACTCCCACACCAGGAAATTATGGGCTTTATTGAGCCTGACCATGACCTTTTGCATTTCCATTATGCCTTTAGCTGTCTCCTCCCCCTACACTCCTTCTCCAAACAAATCTCAGAGCTGTACAAAGTGCTTCCTGTAAATAATACTCATCTGGCATGGACAAAGGAAAAAAGAAAAAGAAAAAGAAAAAACTCCATTTGCTGCTAGTTCCAGCTTGCAATCATCCCCCCCCAGTTTACCTGCCATCTGCTTGACCTGGGGGCGTTGAAGGCAGCATGGCATTTGAGGGAAACAGGGGACAGTTACAGGCTCCAGGCATCAGATTCAAACCCGCCCTCATTAAAAGTTAAGATCGTGGAGGTAACTTCTGTGGTGCTTCAGACCGCTGCAGTGCAATGATCAAGGTTAAAGCCCCTCTCTGCCCAGCACAGCCAGCTGTTTTCACAAATATACCAGCACCGGAAAAAATTTTCCTTTTCCATCCTCCTGCTGCCATCCCACACAGTTGCCAGCCTCTGCTCTAGAGATGCCCAAACCCCACAGAGCTCTGTAAGAGGCTTTGGCACACAGGACAGTGGAAGCTGCCTTACAAGCACAAAGCTGGGATCCCCTTTTCGGGCTTCTGCAGCAATAGATGGGGTGCCCCATTTCACAGCAGCTGCAGGAAAAGCCTTCACATACCTGCACTGTGTACCCCGAGTTACACAGAAGGAAGCAGCTCTCAGGCAGCAGTGACCCCCCCACTTTTAAACATAACCCCTTTAAAGAGTGATTTGAGCCATCCCTGATGCTGGGAAGTCATTCCAGGCCAGTGTGGGAACAGGCTGACTCACCAGTGCCTGTGCTGCCTCTCCCCCACCACACCGCTGCTTCCAGCCTGCGGTTCCCCTGGGGAAGGAGGGATGAAGCACCACGGCTGCTCTTCCCGAGAGCACCAGCACCCAGCAGGAAGGGAAACTCCCCAGTATGGTGTTAAACACACGAGCACGACCAGTTAGCATCACCCCTGGGGACAGGTGGATCCCACCCGCTCCTGCAGAGCACCAGGCAGCTTTCAAAAAAAACCACCACAAGTAGAGATTTCATATATCTGACAGATCAAATCTTCCCAACTCACTGCAATATGAAGTCCTCTCTTCCTTCTCTCGTTGCCCTGGATTTTGATCCCACCTTATGCTGCAAAACCCAAGGCATCCCTTGTCTAAGAGGGGACAGATTAGCCTCACCCAAAAAGCCCCCCTCGTTATCTGGTAACCAGCAGCACTGGTTTTCACTGAGTTTCACTAAAATTGGTTTTGGGAGGGATTTCCCTGCAAGCCCTGAGCAGGGAGTTATTCTCTGCAGCAACATCTCCCCATTCCACGTGGCACCACTTCTCCTTGCTCACCCCAGGTGGGCATAGGAAGATGATGGGTGTTTTGGGGAAGCAGTTAATCACTCTGTCGGGCCCCACACGGCTTTTTGTTATTTTCTGCACATGTCTGCGTGTTGCGGTTTCTTTTTTTGGCTGTCTCCACAGGCTGGAATCCCTTCCTTCTCCAAACTATTTCCTAACAGATGTTGGGATGTTTTGCTACCTGAAGAAAAGCTCTCCCGCTGCCTGCACATGCCAGCCAAATCTAGGAATGGCAGAGCACCCACCCAAACCCGTCACGCTCATCCTGCCACCCCAGCACTAGAGGTGCTAGAGGTCGTTTTCGTAACAGGATGACCTCAATCACCACGAGCCACCCGAAACGGGTGACAGCAGAGTACCTCGACGTTTACGGCAATACCCCTCTGTCAGCACGCAAGTGAAATACAACAATCAGGCTTTTTGATTGAGCATCCCGTGGTCCCACCTTAATTTTTGCAGCAAGGAAGGGCAGAGATGAGTTTGCCAGGACCGATGCCAGCTGCTGTCAAAGACTCCCGCTACCCTCCAAGCCCCAGGAACACACTGGAGACAGCTGAGGACGGTCTGTCCAAGGTTCAAGGTGCCTTTGTCCAACAGACACTCCAACAATTTGTAGCACTCCGAGAAAATTACGGGCTTTACCACCCCAAGAGAGGGCAGGCACGTTAGAAAACTCCTCATTTGCTAGAGCGTGTGCCTTTTTCATTTTAAAGCTAACAAAAAGAATTGTTAAAGTTTTTTAGCTGTTAACCACGCAGTACAGACCTGGGCAATGCTGCCTCTTGGGCACAGCGTTTGGGCAGGGCTGTTTCACACCGAGATGATAGCAGGTGGAGCTGGAGCAACGGGGGACTTCACCTGAGCTGCTGGGAAGCATCCCTTGCGCTGAATTCAGGTTTTGAGCAATAGGTCTGAACAGCAATGGAGGATCCAGCTCTCTATGGTTGATTGCAAATCCTCAGTACAATCACTTATATATTTTTTTTTTTTTAAAATGATATTTTGCTGGCCCAACAATGCAGGTTTGGGTGAGTTTGAGCTAAAAAACCCAGCTCTTTTATTTTTATATATTTCAAAACAATCTATTTCAAACCTCTGTTCAAAACGACAATCATCTAAAATTAAATGAATGTTTTTGTTGGATCCAGGCAATACTTTTTCCCTTGATACTGCAGTTTATCCAGTGAACTAGGAAAAAAAATAAAAAATAAAAAAATAATAGTTTGAACAACGCTGTTCATTTTTCCATGGCTTAGACAAACACGATGCCAGCCAGCTGACGGGTCTGGTTGAGGAGAGAACAATGGGGCTCTGCAAACACCGGGTCATCTCTGCCCCACCCAGCAACTCCATGGACAGTGAGGTTCAATGCTGTTGAGGGAATTGCATTGAGCATCTCTCCTGCAGTATCAGCCTGAAAAACATTCAATCATCTCAGACGACTGGGGGCAGGCAGAGATTACATCGAGGCCCCCAGAACAGGCAGTGCCACTAGCCACCAAGCTGGTGAGGGGTCTGGAGAACAAGTGGTATGAGGAGAGGCTGAGGGAACTGGGCATGTTTAGTTTGGAGAAGAGGAGGCTGAGGGGAGACCTCCTTGCCCTCTA